>OX352772.1:202929336-203364460 GCA_947095535.1 Poecilobothrus nobilitatus | reverse complement strand
AAACTACTAATAAACGTAAGTATTTTGCAACTTTTTAACTAAGTTTGAGGTGTTCTCTTATGATAACGTCAATTATTAATAAAAAAAGGAACATTATATTCTGTTTTATGATGAAATTAGATTTGGTACTTTAAAGTATCAGTCAACACATGCTTAATATTTGTTGAAATTTTTACAGATGAATTTTAAGGGTGTTCCAGCTTGTAGACTCCAACTTGTAGACTTCAAAGATAAATTGAATTTCTTTTAGAAGATATAGAGTTTTACAATTCACCCGTTACTGATATTGAAGAGGATGAAGATCAAAGAGAGGAAAGATTTTTCATGAAACGTATATTCCACCATATACTGGAAAATTCGGAGTCAATGAAGATGATTTTGGATCATCTACCAAATCAATTGACGTTTTTGTTAAATTTTTTGGAGCCATGTTTGGAAAATTTGTTATTTCAAACTAATTTATATGCCACACAAAAAATGAAAACATTGAATTTGATTAAGGAAGAATTTTTAGTATTTATAGGCATAAACCAGCTAATGCGCTATCAAGAACTACCTTCCTGGAGACATTTTTGGAATACCTCACCAGATTTACATGTAACATTTATATCCGATTCCATGACACGAGATAGATTCGATGCAATATTATCAAATTTACATCTTGTTGATAATACACTGTTGCCAAAAAAAAATAGGGATAAGCTTTTCAAATTGCGCCCGTTTATAAACACTATTAATAAAACGTTTTCACGTCTTTATCACGGAACTAGAGAGCTATCTGTAGACGAATCAATGACTTTGTTCAAGCGTCATACCAGTCTCAAACAATATAACACTATGAAGGTAAGTTATTTTGAAATTATTGCTTAATTTTCATAAAAAACTTATTTGATGTCTTTTTATTCGCTTCCGCACAAAAAGACATCAAGCTAAAACTACTTTTTACACGTTTCTCGGGTAGAAGTTTTTAGTATGAAAGCAATACCTGTCTTATACATTCATGTTAAAAATAGCTAATAAAGCGTAAAGCATACTCAAAAATAACTTTTTTAAATAAAACACTAAAAGAACCGCGAGCTAAAATAAACGGTTAAAAATCCAACCGTACGGTTGCTGTTTTCATACTAGCATTTACGTTTACGCATGGGTGTTTGACTTAGAACAAATTTTTTTTTTGTCAAAAATTTTAGAAAACTCAAAGTACTTCCACCTAATGTCAAAAATATCGCCATTTTTTTATTACCGCCATATAAAATTTTTTCAATTGTCAAAAGTCATATGTTAGGCAGTTTTGAATCCATTTTGAATTTTCAAATATTGGTTTAACTGCAGCAGTTTAGTGTATTGTTTTGGTTTTATTAATAAATTTTAGATCAAATGCTTTAAAAATTAAAAGGTAAGTTTTAATTTAATTGAAGAGATAAAATTTTATATTTTTTTTTTTGTTCAATCATAGTAAGACGGCTTACATTTGTTGCTGGAAATGCGAAAAAATTAGAGAAAGTCATTGCCATTTTAGGGTCTACCTCGTAGCTTACAATCAAAAAAGATAGATTTATCGGAATTCCAAGGTTGGATTGTGGTAATTATCCCTATAATTAATTCTCTTAACTTTAAAAAATAATTCTATTTAATTTGAAAATAAACTTTTTTTAATTTAAGGTGAGATAGATGAAATTTGTCAAAAAAAATGTAAAGAAGAAAACAAGTAAAGGGAACAGTTTTGTTTGAAGGTACATGTTTGCAGAACTACTGTACAAAATGCTCGAAGGCTGGGAAGATAAATCAGCTGAAGCTGTTTGTACAGTAATATATTGTGAAGGTGAAAATCATGATTGTTAATTTTTATGATTGAAATAAAATTTGTTATTACAATATAATTTTTTTTTTTTATAAATTCGAAAAATAAAATAGGAAAGAAATATAGGTATATAAATATAGGCGACATCTAGTGATTTTAAAATGAAACTGTTTAGCGATATCTATTGGCCTTTTAGATATAGTCGTTTGTTGAAACTAGGAGCACTTCCAGCGATGGCGGCGCTAGTATCTAAAAATTTTAAGTAGGCTATCTATTATTACTATATATTATCTATGCGTTTACGATTTGCATGATACCGAGTTTAAACTTTTATGTTTACGTTTGCGTTTTGCAAGAAAGCACAATTATTAAAGCATAGAATATACGATTTACCACTGAAGATGGCTAACTTACTTTATTTTATCGGTGGCGCCAAGACCTATAGATTTGTGATTCGGAACAAGTGTTTCACTTTAAGGCCACTAGAGGTCACGTAATATTGTTTTTGCTTTTAGTTTGGTTTAATTTTTTGAATTTTTCAAGTTAAAATAAAAAACTAGTAAAAAAGGATTAAATTTTTTATTTATTTATATAAATAATTTAAATTATAATGTTTTATTATTATTTACTTTTTAATCGTTTTTACTAAAGTACCACTGTCCAATGGATATGATTGTATATCATCTTGTAAATTATTTAAAGGAATTTGAACTCTGTTTTTCTAATTATCTTTCTAAAATCCTTTTTTGTTTCCATTCCACAGCCAGCATTTTACAATTATTTCATGTTTTTAATCTTAAGTAAATTTCGAAATAAAATAGGTAAACTATTTTTAAAAATATGCATTAATCTTATCTATAATTAATTAACTCGCTATTTATGTTATGTATGAAATACCAGCTTATTTTCGATTTTAACTTAAAAAAAAAATTTGCGTAAAATCTTTCCAAGTAATCAAACTTGAATTTAAAAAGCACAACAAAAAGTAAAAACACAATCTGGCGCGTCATGAAAAAACTAAATGTCAAATTTCAGAAATGACAACCGATTCCACTGGTTTTGATTTTTTACAGAAAAAAATTTTATTCGTTAACCGCCCCCGCCCATGTATTAAAGTTTTGCATGAAAAATCGAAAATTTTATAATTAATAAAATCTTAAACAAACTGGAAAAATGAATCATTCAAGACGAAAAAAATTAGAATCGGACCCAAATTACGGGAGTTATTCAATACTGACGTAATCTTAACTCTGCTCAAAAAAATATACAAACATATTAAAACCAATAAAAAGAAAAACTTAAACATTATAGCAGTTGTTAAATAGCAGTTGTTTTTGCCTTTTAGTATTTGTATATACATAACAGTTTACAAAACATAAATTAACTCTACATAAATATCACTTTTAGCCTCTACTTCTGAATTGCTTTTTTTAGTTTATAAATTGTTTCCAAAATTATTTTCCTTTTGGTCAACAGGTAATGATAAACTTTTGAAGTGAAGCATAACCTACATTAATTTTTAACTAAACTACCTATATTAATTTCTACTACTAATTTATTTAATATATAATAACCTAACCTATAATGCCTATAATACTTAACCTATAATACTTTACTAATAATACCTATAATATTTAACCTATAATACTTTCAAATTTGATTAATTTATTTAAATTTTTTACATTTCAAAATGTTATTTAATAATTATTAAAAACAACCTTTCAGCGTCCCATCAGCTCCGAAATAAAAACGAAAGAACAGATTTTGGATTTCGTGCGATAGCTTTACAAGAAATAATATAAAAATAATGCTGTCTCTTTTGAACGAGTGCATTCTGAATTAAAAACAAAATTATATGAATTTCTAATCAATTATAAAATTACTGCATTTGTTCTTTTTTAATGAATTTAACGAAAAGAACTTGTTCCAAAATTTGAATTGCAATGTAGTGAATTTTGAGTTAACAATTTAGAAGTACATATTTTTATTTCAAAGTTTAAACAATAATTAGATTAATTTTTCTAGTTTTTAAAATCCAAATTAAAATTTAATTGACTAATATTTTTTTTTAGTCTAGTTTTAAATCTGTAATTGTTCAGATTGAATCTGAACATCCTCCCGGACGTTAAAGCGCTTGATTTTCAAGGTTTGATTCCATTGGTAGTGGACAAATTTTAATAATTCCTCGTCGAAATATGCCGATGAATGTTTTAACCAAAACCACTCTCGCAAATTCATCATTTCCTTTTATAACATCAATTATTCGATCTAAACTCCTTTAGGAGGTGGTACATTCTTGTATTTGAGTAGAACCATTGTATTGATAACAACATTTGAATATCGTTCGTTCCATTTATTACGTTGCTGTAATGTTTGTTTTGTTGCTGTAAAATTGTTTTGCAAATGCAACTTTTGCCCATCTTGATAAGTTAGAGAAATTATTGTCGATAATTGCAGGTTCACGATGCGAGGTTAATGATCTTCCAATTAAGAAATGACCAGGTGTTAAGCATTGAAAATCTTGAGGATCATTTGAAATAGGCGTGATTGGATTTGAATTCAATTTCACAAAGTAATGTTCGAAATTCGTCTGTCGAGAATATGTGACCACCAATTGCCTTATAAATATATTGTTTTGCTATTTTAATTGACGCCTCCCAAAGACCAATAAAGTGAGGGGTTCTGGGAGGAATTGTTTGGAAGTTAATACCATCATCTGCACAAGTTGATTTGATAATATCTGTATTTTGTTGAGAATTGAATAAACCATGAAGTTCTTTGAAACGATTGTTTGCCCCAACAAAATTGGTGGCGTTATCCAAAAATATAGCATTTGGTCCTTCGAACCGGATTTCTTGCAATTCCGCAAAACAAAAACTAAAAAATTAAAGTCCCGATTTGCGCGTGCTCGAATTTGTGAAAAACACGCATTACTATAAGTTTACACACAATATATCATTACATAATTCTTTATTTTAATACATATGTATAATATTGCACATACACCTATAATTAAAATGACATCAACGGGGTGTCGGAATACGTCAACAGACAAGAATAAAAAATATTTTAGATAAAAAACAAGCTTTTACTTTCATTATCGGAAGCTGAGACTAAACTTGGAATGTTAGAGAGCTGTTACATATCATTCGATAAAATTCAATCAAAATTGGAAACGTTGGAGAACGAGAAAAATCGGATGAAAAGAGCGAAGGATTTGAGAAAGCATATGTAAGCATAAAATCAAAATTATTAGAAGTAATGGAAGGTAAAAGAGCAAAAACATCACCTTCAAATAATTCGTTTGCAAAATCAACAATATTTCACAATAAACCAAAAAATAAATCTTTATCACAACTCAAGCTAACTGATTTTTCTGGTGAATATACTGATTGGCCTGATTTTATATCTATGTTTAAGAATTTATGACGAATTAACAAACATTGAAAAATTTGAATTTCTTCGATCCTGCCTTGGTACAAAATTACAACCATTACAACCAACTGAACAACTTGAAATTATATCGGACAATTATGCGCAAGCTTTGTCTTTATTAAAAACTAGGTTTAACAAAAAACGTTTAATTTTTCAGGATCATATAACTAAAATTATAAATTTTCCAACCATTGAAAGGCAGGCTGAACAACTTCGAGCATTAAGTGATGGTATTAGTTCCCATTTTCGGCACTTCTCCAATTGGGAAATAATGAGTAACTAGCAGATACATTATTAGTATACTTGATTTTTAATATTACTTGATACATTTAATGAACTATCTCAATTAACTGAAAAAATATTATTTACAAAGATTAATATGTTAGTAAATGATGTTAGATGTTAGAAAAACTTAATACTTATTGGTTATTACTACTGCACGTAATTACGTAATGTTGGCAATGTTATTAATGGTAATAAAAAACAAAAAAAAACATTTTTTTTAAAAGGAATCTAGCATTGCAAACAAGCAAATCAAAATGCAATGAGAGATTAATCATACACCAAAAAAAAAAGAAAGAATATAACATTGCAAAAAAAGAATCTAACATGCAAGTTAAATTGCAATGAGAGATTAACCATGAGGACTACGAGTATTTACTCGGCTCGCGTAAAGTATGGTTCAAAGTATTAATTTGTTAACGTTAATATCGAAGAGCTCAGACCTTGAGTTAGTCTCTCTCAATAGCATTATTATTTTTTGAGTTATCGTGCGTACAGACGGGCGGACATCGCTAAATCGACTCAGAAGGTGATCCTGATTCAGAATATATTTTGTGAATTGCAAGAAAATTATTTTGCACATTTATTATAATTTTTAAAGTTCTACCATTAAATTTTATTTTCAAAAAAGTTTCAAAATTATATACCTACATATGTATGTACAATGTTCATATATGTAACTTGTTTTTTACAGGTTTACAATTCAATTCAATTTTTTAAGTAAAAATACAAATAATTATTCATATTTTATTTCCTTGAATGGAAGCAACGAATTTTTATTAAAATAATCACTAATTGGAATGAGTATTATCCAATAATAGCAAATTTCTATATAATCAGTCTATATGTATTACACATACATTTATACATAGTTTGAATATGAATGATACATATATAGTTGTATTTATAGAGCTACGTAGTGTTAGGAATTTATTTACGTATTTTTTGTTTTATTATGTTTTTTTTTTTGTTTTTTTCTGTTTTGTGTTTTGTGTAAGAATGAAAACAAAACAAACACTAAAACCCTACCATACATACAATATATGTTTTTTTTTTTTTTTTTTTATGAAACAAAACCAAAACAAGGTCGTTACAAAATAAAATTCTTAAATTAATGCTTATATTTAAAATTAAACAAAACAATGACTTAAAACTAAATTTATAATAACTTAAATCATAAAAACAGTTAATTTATTATTATTATCATTAATTTTTTATTTAAACTACAATAACAACTTTATTTTAACAAAAAAATTGAAATATAATATTTGTACAGATATGTACATACATATGATGACAATCAATTTAACATTTTATGTAAAAAAATGTAAATATCTTATTATTACATAGAAGTAAAATTAAAAAAAAATGAATTTTTTTTATTAACAATACCTAAAAGCATTAAATTACTATCTATAAAATGTACAACAAAAATGATCTAAATAAAAAACATTAGTTGTATTATAATGCAATACAATAAATGTTTAAAATTATATCATAATTAAAAAAAAAAAAAATTTTTTTTTGCTTAAGTAAGAATTAATTGTCTAAGGTCATGACATTGGAAAAATGTAGTTGTACAATGTGTTTGAAAGTATTTCTGGAGATAGATGTCGAATAGAGATGACTAATTTTGTTAAAATTAGTACAACATCTATTGATGGCTTCATTTCAACCGTACTCTGTATTATGTTTATAGTCCATTAAAAATTTAGTATTTCTAGTTTGCCTAACACTATCGTTAAGTCTAAACTTGTTATTAAGAGGTTGGATAGAAATACTATTATTCAAAATATCAAAAGTAAAGCATGATGACAATAGTTGTCTACGTAAAGATAATGAAAGCAAGTTTAATGAATTAAGTCTTGTAGTGTAACTAGGTAGATTAGCAAAATCAAAAGGGTTATATTGATTCCTTAATGCAAATAAAAGAAATTGCTTTTGAACTGATTCGATTCTATTGGAATGAACTGCAAAGGCTGGATCCGAAACAATGTTACCGTATTGTCTACCTTGTTCTGATGATGTTTCTAAAATTTGAGATAAATTGGGGTGGTGGTCCGGGTTAATTTAGTAAAGATAGAAATCTGAAATTTTGTACAAAGGTTTTAAAAGCATTTATTTTTTTTAGCTTATATTAAATACCTAACTAAAATAACTTATGGATTTTTAATTTTATTTGAAGTTTTTAGATGTAGGGTATAAATAAGTCGGTTGCATCGACTTACTGTTACATTTACTTGCTTTTGATATTTTTTGCACGCCTCCTTTGACAAAGTATGGCACGAAGGGTTATTATTTAAGTTGAAAAAGATGCTACCTCTCCATTATCATCAATTTTTTAAGTCATACTTAAGCCATCTAAAATTTGCAGTAAAGTACAACGGCCATATTACCGATATTAGACAAATAAAATCAGGTGTACCACAAGGAAGTGTTTTAGGACCTGTGCTTTATCTAATCTACACAGCCGACCTCCCAATATCACCAAACATTACTGTAGCTACCTTTGCAGACGATACTGCTATTTTGGCTTCACACACAGATCCAGTGATAGCGTCTAACAGACTGCAAGAAAAGCTTATAGATATTGAAATCTGGTTAATGAAATGGAGAATAAAAACAAACTCTTCGAAATCTTTGCACATCACTTTAGCATATCGCAAAGGTATTTGTCCTGCAGTAAAATTTAATGACCCACTACTATCGCAGGTCGATTCAGTGAAATACTTGGGCGTGCAATTAGACCGCCGACTTACCTGGAGAACTCACATTATCAACAAGAACAAACAACTAAGAATAAAGTTCAACCAATTCTATTAGCTTATAGGGCGTTACTCTGTGCTATCATATTATAGCAAAATAATGATATACAAAGCCATAACAAAACCAAAATGGACCGTCCTTGGACTGTGCGGTACTACAAGCAATTCAAACATCGAAATAGTTGAACGATTTTAATCAAAAGTGTTACATTCCATTATAAATGCTCCATAGTTTGTGAGAAATGACAGAATTCGAGCTGATCTGAAAATTCCATCCGTAAAAGAGACAATCACATTGAAATCAACATTATACCTCACTAGACTTCAAGTTCATCCAAATACACTAGTACCAGAACTTCTAATTACTCAGCAGACACGCAAACTAAAAAGATTCTCGCCGTTAGAATTAAGCTCCAGATTTGCAAATAATTAGACACAAAAATAATCTAAGTTTATAGAAGGAGAAATCAATGGATCTACATTTCCTTCTACATTTTACGTTCAAATCAGAAATTATACTTGATATCTTGTATTTTATTTATGATAAAATTATTAGGATAGTTGTAACGAAATATACAAAAAAAAAACCTTATCAATTACCCAACAAATGTAAGCTTATTGTCAATGATCATGCCAAGATATCTCATATCGCTCACTATATTTATGAACTCATTGTTTAACTTTGTAATATTAGCTTCTAAAAGCCTTCTGAAATTCATGATCATCCCTTTAGTTTTTGCTACATTGATTTTAAGCTTCTTCATGTTTAACCAACCGTAAATATGTTCGAGATCCGCATTAACACTCCCAATTAAATCATTCAAATTTTTACCAGATATATATAACAGGCAATCATCAGCAAATAATGCAATTCTGCAGAATTGTAGTACTGTACCAATGTCGTTTATACATACCAAAAAATGTAAAACCCCGAATACGTTTAATTTATTTTGGTCCTCTGCGTTTCTGCCTGTAAGATATGCTTCAAACCAATTATGCTCCTTACCTTTTACACCATATTGAATCAGCTTACTTAATAAAATTTCACGATCGATGGTTTCAAAACGCACTTAAAATCTAAAAAAAATTGCTACAACAATGTCAGCATCGTCAAAGATCTTTTTCCATTCAAAAATAACCCAATTCAGAGTGGTTTGAGAAACATGAGAAACCCTTTCTAAAACAAGATTGTTCTGGAACTAGGATGTTAATTCTTTCTAAATAATTTTCAAATTGCTGACAAACTACTTTCTCCAAAATTTTTTCGTTTTCCAAATACACTTTTGATCTCGCCCGCATAACGATATTTTATTTTTAATGTAGCTATCTTTGAGCTTAATCATTTCTTGCTTATAAACGTTACGGATAGCTTCGTACTCATCCCAGAAGGCTCTACTACTATTATTATGTATGGCCCTAAAGAAGAGCGCTACTGTGCGTAAATCATTCTCATCCATTATACTATTTAATTGCATTCTCTCAAGAGTTGACACGTAATTATTTTTATCTTATTTAAGAATTCAAATTTTTTCACCTTTATCTATTAGTTTTACTACATGTGATATAATGTTAACCTCAATAGTTTCGTGGTCTGAAATTCTACGACGATGATTTATTTTGTAGGAGATACGATCGCAATAATTTTTAACTAGCACCTAATCAATAAGAGTCTGAGAATTACATATTATTCTTGTTAGTTCTTCAACTATCTGCTTCAATCTTTCGTGTCTTATTCTGCTTCAGTTCCTGCTGATAATAAATTTATATTGAACTCTCCAACAATGACACAATTCTTTTGTCCTTCCATATTCTCTTTACCCCAATTTGTGAATATATCTAAAAATTGTTGTAATGGATAGAAACTAGAGGGTGATCTATTAAGAACTACCAAACACCACTCAGTTTTGCCAAGCCATATTTTAGTAGCTAAAATCCAAAAAAAATTATTTATAAACATGTTAACTATCTTAAAATGCAGATTTTTCTTATATAAGCAGCTACTCCTCCTGTAAGACGACTATGTGATGGACAGTTTGCTATATTTAGCCTTTTATATGGTACTCACTTTTTTCTATTATATCAGTTATGTGTGTTTCACTTACTAGAATAATATCATAATTTTCTTTTATTATTAATAGTTTTAATTCATCCATATTATTTAACAAACCGGCTATATTTAAATAAACACATCGTAAGTTGCTATTTGAAAAATTAGTTGCTAGAATACTTTCTTTTTCTCTACCTCCAGTTTTCATTTGTATACATACATTGTAGATTTGATGGACAACGTATTTAATTGGCAAATTTTTGTATTTAATTGACAAATTAAATAATTTGCAAATGGTACTTACCAAATTTTTGGGCACAGAATTTTAATATTATTTGTAGAACTCCGTCGGGGTCGTAAGTGAAAGCATCTTTTAGAGCTACGAGGTGAAACATTAAGATGTCTTCAGTTATTAAAATGGTGTTAATGTCAAAATTTTGAAAAACATGGAGGATCTAAATATGACCGAATTGGCTCAAAAACTCAGTTCCGGTACGTTTTGGAGAAGAACATGTCAAAAAAGTTGGAAACAGTCTGCGAGTTATATGATGTTGTTTCTTCGTATCGTAAAGCCGATGGTTAACCATCCGTTCTACGTTTACTATTATCTAAATCAAAAAACGTCGCGGATTGGAATAAAATTGTGATTTAATTCTGTCAGTATAATTTTTACATAGAGAATCAGATGGAATTTTAAATCTATTGCACATATCAAGAAAGGTATTATATTGGGCAATAAAATTTCTTTCCATATATTTTTTCCACGAAGAATTTTGTTTGTTCCTCAGAGAATGCAATTCTTTAGATGACCATGGAGCTGAGTAGTTAGAATATTCATGAGATTTTGTAGGAATTGCTAAGCGATAACATGTTGTTGGCATAAAACCATTTAAGGCAGATGTTTAGATTTTATGAAGAAAAAATTGATTCCACAAAAAGGGAGTTTAAATATGTTTTTATTATTATTATAGTTCTTTATTAGTGATTATTGCATACAGTTTTATAGAACATTATATTATATAAGTTAGGGAAAAGATTTTAATGACATGTACATCATAACAAGCCATAAAAAACCATTTTTTTCTTTATAAAACTTTACAAAACATATATTAAATAAAATTTATAATTCACTCATAAAATATTTTAAAAATCAAATAATCTCCTACAACAATCATCTCAAAGCAACCAGATTCACTTGTTGATGGGTGATGTTTCTCTAAAAAAGATAATTAAATTAGATTTATGAACACTATAATTAAATTCTACTAACACTATTCTAGCATCTGATGCCACAATTACTAATCTACTAACTAATGCAACAATTACAAGACTAATAACATGCACATAAGTGAAACGATTTTACAATTTACTTGAAATTATATTACAACTTCCAACATGTTAAGAGTGGATCAAAATACAAAAGACATAATATCGATAATTGTATACTTCTTCTCGAACTAATTTAATTTTTTTTGAACAACTTTGTTCAACCTCTACATGTCAAGTTTGATTATTTATACATATACATGTATACATATTTTTCTTTTTCACTAATTTAAAAAATGTAATTTCACCGTTATGTATAAATAATACTACACTACTTACTATTTATAAAAGTTAACAACCATCACCAAACAAATATTTACAACACCAACAACTTAGGTTCACAGTTATAAATCACACAGTTTCAACTCTCATTCAAGTACTATTCAATCCCCAACCTATGCATTAACTTCATATACTCTTTTTTTTAAAATGGAGCTGAGTAGTTAGAGTATTCATGAGATTTTGTAGAAATTGCTAAGCGACAACATGTTGTTAGCATCTCATAAAACCGTTTAAGGCAGATGTTTAGATTTTATGAAGAAAAAATTGATTCCACAATAAGGGAGTTTAAATATGTTTTTATTATTATTATAGTTCGTTATTAGTGATTATTACATACAGTTTTATGCATTAACTTTATATACTCTTTTTTTAAAAATGGTTACTCTATTTTCCTCTTTTAGTGAACTTGGTAGGTCATTGAAAATTGTAAACCTGTATAAACCATCATATCCAATTTAATCCTTTGTTCAACACTTATCCAGTTTATAATTTCCAGCATTGTGATGTGTGACCCTCCTTACTTTTAGAATTATTCTCATGGGTTTGTTTTGAAGTTTTTATAATCTACTTATCATTCCCTGGTTTGTCAAGAACAGTATAGTTGAACTTTTTATCGACAGTTTTTCCTTATTCTTCTTAAAAAGTCTATTTTCTTACTCATTTCTTTTTGCAAACATAATCCAAGTGTTGGCTAAATTTAAGCTCATTATCAACAACCACTCCTAGGTACTTCACTTCATTTTCATTTACAATTGTTTCATCACCCACTTTTAGGTGTACCTTATTATAACTTATGGCAAAGACTATGCATATATAAGACATTCCAAGTAGAACAAATTTTTTAGTATAGATAGCGCCCTAAATAGTTGCGACATTTATCAGTATGAAATTTATTCATCTTTTATGTTATACTAAATTCGTGTTTTTTTAATTTTAAATATACAAAAACGTTTTTCATTCTTTTCTTTGATATATAATCATATACAATTTAATCTTGAATAAAAAACAAAAAATTTTCTAAATAAAATAAATTGGTGTGTATGTACATTGTAACTCGTATTGCTATACTAGGATAGATAATAATTTGAATACTGGTAATTTAATGTAGGTTTTCGTAAGTAATTTAGATTCGATTGTTAGTTATACCCGTACGATAAGTATCGGGTATAATAAAATTACTCCTCCGTTTGTAACAGCTCGAAATAAGCGAGCTAGATATACCTTCAAAGGTATGGATCGGATCAGAAGAAAATTCTAAGTCGATTGAGCCATGTGCGTCCGTCCGTCCGTCCGTCAGCACACTAACTCAAAAACTAAGAAAGCTAGAATCTTGCAATTTACACAAAATATTCTAGGAGCAATTTGTAGGTTCCCTATTTTTTTTGGTTGAGTTCCGCCCAAAACTTCGGGTAGCTCTCGAACACCTAACTTTTAGATCCCCACATTTTTTTTGAAATAGAGCTGTGAAATTTTAACTGCTGATAGATCTTATAAAAATATTAATTTTATTTTTAATAACTTTTTTTTGTAGCCCCACCCGTTACGGAGCTACAGCTCGCCAAAGGTTCTGTTAACAACTTTTTTTAATAATATAGGGTTACTTTATAATTTGCGAAGGTGTTACTTGATTTTTTCAAATTTTCTAACAAATTTCTTTAACGAATTTTTTGCATTTTGTTTTACTCGATAATTTGAAATTGTTGAGGATATAATGCGTAGTACAAAAAAATTTAAATAAATAAACAACATAACGGTTGTTTGAAGAATTTTTATTTATGATATTGATATACATATTTTGTATGATATTGATATACATACATACTTATATAATATCATGTTTCTTTACTTATTGTATATGTCACTGATGAATGAATGATAAGAGTATAAATGTATATTATATAGCGCCGTACAGACAATTTGTGTATTTAAGTATATTTTTTTTTTGCAAAATAAGCTAAAGAGTATATAAAAATGTGTTATTTAGAATGATTAAGTAACAAATAATTCGTCGTTTCAATTGAAGTAAACCGTATTGACTATAATTATATGAAGAAGGATTTAAATTTTTACTTTATAAATTTAAATGTATAACATTATTAATTAACATATATTGGATTAATATTAATTAGTTTAACTAAGTAGGTATATATGTATACATAGGTACAAATCATAATATTAATTTTGATGCAAACTTCAACAAATAATTTTGTGAATTGCAAGAAAATTATTTTGCATATTTATTATCATTTTTAAAGATCTACCATTAAATTTTATTTTCAAAAAAGTTTCAAAATTATATACATACATATGTATGTACAATGTACAATATATGTAACTTGTTTTTTACAGGTTTACAATTCAATTCAATTTTTTAAGTAAAAATACAAATAATTATTCATATTTTATTCCCTTGCATGGAAGCAACGAATTTTTATTAAAATAATCACTAATTGGAATGAGTATTATCCAATAATAGCAAATTTCTATATAATCAGTCTATATGTATTACACATACATTTATACATAGTTTGAATATGAATGATACATATATAGTTGTATTTATAGAGCTACGTAGTGTTAGGAATTTATTTACGTATTTTTTGTTTTATTATGTTTTTTTTTTTGTTTTTTTCTGTTTTGTGTAAGAATGAAAACAAAACAAACACTAAAACCCTACCATATATACAATATATGTTTTTTTTTTTTTTTTTATGAAACAAAACCAAATAAAATTCTTAAATTAATGCTTATAATTAAAATTAAACAAAACAATGACTTAAAACTAAATTTATAATAACTTAAATCATAAAAAAAGTTAATTTATTATTATTATCATTAATTTTTTATTTAAACTACAATAACAACTTTATTTTAACAAAAAAATTGAAATATGATATTTGTACAGATATGTACATACATATGATGACAATCAATTTAACATTTTATGTAAAAAAATGTAAATATCTTATTAAAATTAAAAAAAAATGAATTTTTTTTATTAACAATACCTAAAAGCATTAAATTACTATCTATAAAATGTACAACAAAAATGATCTAAATAAAAAACATTAGTTGTATTATAATGCAATACAATAAATGTTTAAAATTATATCATAATTAAAAAAAAAAATTTTTTTTTGCTTAAGTAAGAATTAATTGTCTAAGGTCATGACATTGGAAAAATGTAGTTGTACAATGTGTTTGAAAGTATTTCTGGAGATAGATGTCGAATAGAGATGACTAATTTTGTTAAAATTAGTACATCTATTGATGGCTTCAATTCTACCGTACTCTGTATTATGTTTATAGTCCATTAAAAATTTAGTATTTCTAGTTTGCCTAACACTATCGTCAAGTCTAAACTTGTTATTAAGAGGTTGGATAGAAATACTATTATTCAAAATATCAAAAGTAAAGCATGATGACAATAGTTGTCTACGTAAAGATAAAGAAAGCAAGTTTAATGAATTAAGTCTTGTAGTGTAACTAGGTAGATTAGCAAAATCAAAAGGGTTATATTGATTCCTTAATGCAAATAAAAGAAATTGCTTTTGAACTGATTCGATTCTATTGGAATGAACTGCAAAGGCTGGATCCGAAACAATGTTACCGTATTGTCTACCTTGTTCTGATGATGTTTCTAAAATTTGAGATAAATTGGGGTGGTGGTCCGGGTTAATTTAGTAAAGATAGAAATCTGAAATTTTGTACAAAGGTTTTAAAAGCATTTATTTTTTTTAGCTTATATTAAATACCTAACTAAAAGAACTTATGGATTTTTAATTTTATTTGAATTTTTTAGATGTAGGGTATAAATAAGTCGATTGCATCGACTTACTGTTACATTTACTTGCTTTTGATATTTTTTGCACGCCTCCTTTGACAAAGTATGGCACGAAGGGTTATTATTTAAGTTGAAAAAGATGCTACCTCTCCATTATCATCAATTTTTTAAGTCATACTTAAGCCATCGAAAATTTGCAGTAAAGTACAACGGCCATATTACCGATATTAGACAAATAAAATCAGGTGTACCACAAGGAAGTGTTTTAGGACCTGTGCTTTATCTAATCTACACAGCCGACCTCCCAATATCACCAAACATTACTGTAGCTACCTTTGCAGACGATACTGCTATTTTGGCTTCACACACAGATCCAGTGATAGCGTCTAACAGACTGCAAGAAAAGCTTATAGATATTGAAATCTGGTTAATGAAATGGAGAATAAAAACAAACTCTTCGAAATCTTTGCACATCACTTTAGCATATCGCAAAGGTATTTGTCCTGCAGTAAAATTTAATGACCCACTACTATCGCAGGTCGATTCAGTGAAATACTTGGGCGTGCAATTAGACCGCCGACTTACCTGGAGAACTCACATTATCAACAAGAACAAACAACTAAGAATAAAGTTCAACCAATTCTATTAGCTTATAGGGCGTTACTCTGTGCTATCATATTATACCAAAATAATGATATACAAAGCCATAACAAAACCAAAATGGACCGGCCTTGGGCTATGCGGTACTACAAGCAATTCAAACATCGAAATAGTTGAACGATTTTAATCAAAAGTGTTACATTCCATTATAAATGCTCCATAGTTTGTGAGAAATGACAGAATTCGAGCTGATCTGAAAATTCCATCCGTAAAAGAGACAATCACATTGAAATCAACATTATACCTCACCAGACTTCAAGTTCATCCAAATACACTAGTACCAGAACTTCTAATTACTCAGCAGGCACGCAAACTAAAAAAATTCTCGCCATTAGAATTAAGCTCCAGATTTGCAAATAATTAGACACAAAAATAATCTAAGTTTATAGAAGGAGAAATCATTGGATCTACATTTCCTTCTACATTTTACGTTCAAATCAGAAATTATACTTGATATCTTGTATTTTATTTATGATAAAATTATTAGGATAGTTGTAACGAAATATACAAAAAAAAAAACCTTATCAATGTACCCAACAAATGTAAGCTTATTGTCAATGATCATGCCAAGATATCTCATATCGCTCACTATATTTATGAACTCATTGTTTAACTTTGTAATATTAGCTTCTAAAAGCCTTCTGAAATTCATGATCATCCCTTTAGTTTTTGCTACATTGATTTTAAGCTTCTTCATGTTTAACCAACCGTAAATATGTTTGAGATCCGCATTAACACTCCCAATTAAATCATTCAAATTTTTACCAGATATATATAACAGGCAATCATCAGCAAATAATGCAATTCTGCAGAATTATAGTACTGTACCAATGTCGTTTATACATACCAAAAAAAGTAAAACCCCGAATACGTTTAATTTATTTTGGTCCTCTGCGTTTCTGCCTGTAAGATATGCTTCAAACCAATTATGCTCCTTACCTTTTACACCATATTGAATCAGCTTACTTAATAAAATTTCACGATCGATGGTTTCAAAACGCACTTAAAATCTAAAAAAAATTGCTACAACAATGTCAGCATCATCAAAGATCTTTTTCCATTCAAAAATAACCCAATTCAGAGTGGTTTGAGAAACATGAGAAACCCTTTCTAAAACAAGATTGTTCTGGAACTAGGATGTTAATTCTTTCTAAATAATTTTCAAATTGCTGACAAACTACTTTCTCCAAAATTTTTTCGTTTTCCAAATACACTTTTGATCTCGCCCGCATAACGATATTTTATTTTTAATGTAGCTATCTTTGAGCTTAATCATTTCTTGCTTATAAAGGTTACGGATAGTTTTGTACTCGTCCCAAAAGGCTCTACTACTATTATTATGTATGGTCCTAAAGAAGAGCGCTACTGTGCGTAAATCATTCTCATCCATTATACTATTTAACTGCATTCTCTCAAGAGTTGACACGTAATTATTTTTATCTTATTTAAGAATTCAAATTTTTTCACCTTTATCTATTAGTTTTACTACTTGTGATATAATGTTAACCTCAATAGTTTCGTGGTCTGAAATTCTACGACGATGATTTATTTTGTAGGAGACACGATCGCAATAATTTTTAACTAGCACCTAATCAATAAGAGTCTGAGAATTACATATTATTCTTGTTAGTTCTTCAACTATCTGCTTGAATCCCTCGTGTCTTATTCTACTTCAGTTCCTGCTGATAATAAATTTATATTGAACTCTCCAACAATGACACAATTCTTTTGTCCTTCCATATTCTCTTTACCTCAATTAGTGAATATATCTAAAAATTGTTGTAATGGATAGAAACTAGAGGGTGATCTATTAAGAACTACCAAACACCACTCAGTTTTGCCAAGCCATATTTTAGTAGCTAAAATCCAAAAAAAAATATTTATAAACATGTTAACTATCTTAAAATGCAGATTTTTTCTTATATAAGCAGCTACTCCTGTTTGCTATATTTAGCCTTTGCTAAATATAGGATAGGACAGGACAGTTTGCTATATTTAGCCTTTTATATGGTACTCACTTTTTTCTATTATATCAGTTATGTGTGTTTCACTTACTAGAATAATATCATAATTTTCTTTTATTATTAATAGTTTTAATTCATCCATATTATTTAACAAACCGGCTATATTTAAATAAACACATCGTAAATTGCTATTTGAAAAATTAGTTGCTAGAATACTTTCTTTTTCTCTACCTCCACTTTTCATTTGTATACATACATTGTAGATTTGATTGACAATGTATTTAATTGGCAAATTTTTGTATTTAATTGACAAATTAAATAATTTGCAAATGGTACTTACCAAATTTTTGGGCACAGAATTTTAATATTATTTGTAGAACTCCGTCGGGGCCGTAAGTGAAAGCATCTTTTAGAGCTACGAGGTGAAACATTATGTCTTCAGTTATTAAAATGGTCTTAATGTCAAAATTTTGAAAAACATGGAGGATCTAAATATGACCGATTTGGCTCAAAAACTCAGTTCCGGTACGTTTTGGAGAAGAACATGTCAAAAAAGTTGGAAACAGTCTGCGAGTTATATGATGTTGTTTCTTCGTATCGTAAAGCCGATGGTTAACCATCCGTTCTACGTTTACTATTATCTAAATCAAAAAACGTCGCGGATTGGAATAAAATTGTGATTTAATTCTGTCAGTATAATTTTTACATAGAGAATCAGATGGAATTTTAAATCTATTGCACATATCAAGAAAGGTATTATATTGGGCAATAAAATTTCTTTCCATATATTTTTTCCACGAAGAATTTTGTTTGTTCCTCAGAGAATGCAATTCTTTAGATGACCATGGAGCTGAGTAGTTAGAATATTCATGAGATTTTGTAGGAATTGCTAAGCGATAACATGTTGTTGGCATAAAACCATTTAAGGCAGATGTTTAGATTTTATGAAGAAAAAATTGATTCCACAAAAAGGGAGTTTAAATATGTTTTTATTATTATTATAGTTCTTTATTAGTGATTATTGCATACAGTTTTATAGAACATTATATTATATAAGTTAGGGAAAAGATTTTAATGACATGTACATCATAACAAGCCATAAAAAACCATTTTTTTCTTTATAAAACTTTACAAAACATATATTAAATAAAATTTATAATTCACTCATAAAATATTTTAAAAATCAAATAATCTCCTACAACAATCATCTCAAAGCAACCAGATTCACTTGTTGATGGGTGATGTTTCTCTAAAAAAGATAATTAAATTAGATTTATGAACACTATAATTAAATTCTACTAACACTATTCTAGCAGCTGATGCCACAATTACTAATCTACTAACTAATGCAACAATTACAAGACTAATAACATGCACATAAGTGAAACGATTTTACAATTTACTTGAAATTATATTACAACTTCCAACATGTTAAGAGTGGATCAAAATACAAAAGACATAATATCGATAATTGTATACTTCTTCTCGAACTAATTTAATTTTTTTTGAACAACTTTGTTCAATCTCTACATGTCAAGTTTGATTATTTATACATATACATGTATACATATTTTTCTTTTTCACTAATTTAAAAAATGTAATTTCACCGTTATGTATAAATAATACTACACTACTTACTATTTATAAAAGTTAACAACCATCACCAAACAAATATTTACAACACCAACAACTTAGGTTCACAGTTATAAATCACACAGTTTCAACTCTCATTCAAGTACTATTCAATCCCCAACCTATGCATTAACTTCATATACTCTTTTTTTTAAAATGGAGCTGAGTAGTTAGAGTATTCATGAGATTTTGTAGAAATTGCTAAGCGACAACATGTTGTTAGCATCTCATAAAACCGTTTAAGGCAGATGTTTAGATTTTATGAAGAAAAAATTGATTCCACAATAAGGGAGTTTAAATATGTTTTTATTATTATTATAGTTCGTTATTAGTGATTATTACATACAGTTTTATGCATTAACTTTATATACTCTTTTTTTAAAAATGGTTACTCTATTTTCCTCTTTTAGTGAATTTGGTAGGTCATTGAAAATTGTAAACCTGTATAAACCATCATATCCAATTTAATCCTTTGTTCAACACTTATCCAGTTTATAATTTCCAGCATTGTGATGTGTGACCCTCCTTACTTTTAGAATTATTCTCATGGGTTTGTTTTGAAGTTTTTATAATCTACTTATCATTCCCTGGTTTGTCAAGAACAGTATAGTTGAACTTTTTATCGACAGTTTTTCCTTATTCTTCTTAAAAAGTCTATTTTCTTACTTATCTCTTTGCAAACATAATCCAAGTGTTGGCTAAATTTAAGCTCATTATCAACAACCACTCCTAGGTACTTCACTTCATTTTCATTTACAATTGTTTCATCACCCACTTTTAGGTGTACCTTATTATAACTTATGGCAAAGACTATGCATATATAAGACATTCCAAGTAGAACAAATTTTTTAGTATAGATAGCGCCCTAAATAGTTGCGACATTTATCAGTATGAAATTTATTCATCTTTTATGTTATACTAAATTCGTGTTTTTTTAATTTTAAATATACAAAAACGTTTTTCATTCTTTTCTTTGATATATAATCATATACAATTTAATCTTGAATAAAAAACAAAAAATTTTCTAAATAAAATAAATTGGTGTGTATGTACATTGTAACTCGAATTGCTATACTAGGATAGATAATAATTTGAATACTGGTAATTTAATGTAGGTTTTCGTAAGTAATTTAGATTCGATTGTTAGTTATACCCGTACGATAAGTATCGGGTATAATAAAATTACTCCTCCGTTTGTAACAGCTCGAAATAAGCGAGCTAGATATACCTTCAAAGGTATGGATCGGATCAGAAGAAAATTCTAAGTCGATTGAGCCATGTGCGTCCGTCCGTCCGTCCGTCAGCACACTAACTCAAAAACTAAGAAAGCTAGAATCTTGCAATTTACACAAAATATTCTAGGAGCAATTTGTAGGTTCCCTATTTTTTTTGGTTGAGTTCCGCCCAAAACTTCGGGTAGCTCTCGAACACCTAACTTTTAGATCCCCACATTTTTTTTTAAATAGAGCTGTGAAATTTTAACTGCTGATAGATCTTATAAAAATATTAATTTTATTTTTAATAACTTTTTTTTGTAGCCCCACCCGTTACGGAGCTACAGCTCGCCAAAGGTTCTGTTAACAACTTTTTTTAATAATATAGGGTTACTTTATAATTTGCGAAAGTGTTACTTGATTTTTTCAAATTTTCTAACAAATTTCTTTAACGAATTTTTTGCATTTTGTTTTACTCGATAATTTGAAATTGTTGAGGATATAATGCGTAGTACAAAAAAATTTAAATAAATAAACAACATAACGGTTGTTTGAAGAATTTTTATTTATGATATTGATATACATATTTTGTATGATATTGATATACATACATACTTATATAATATCATGTTTCTTTACTTATTGTATATGTCACTGATGAATGAATGATAAGAGTATAAATGTATATTATATAGCGCCGTACAGACAATTTGTGTATTTAAGTATATTTTTTTTTTGCAAAATAAGCTAAAGAGTATATAAAAATGTGTTATTTAGAATGATTAAGTAACAAATAATTCGTCGTTTCAATTGAAGTAAACCGTATTGACTATAATATATGAAGAAGGATTTAAATTTTTACTTTATAAATTTAAATGTATAACATTATTAATTAACATATATTGGATTAATATTAATTAGTTTAACTAAGTAGGTATATATGTATACATAGGTACAAATCATAATATTAATTTTGATGCAAACTTCAACAAATAATTTTGTGAATTGCAAGAAAATTATTTTGCATATTTATTATCATTTTTAAAGATCTACCATTAAATTTTATTTTCAAAAAAGTTTCAAAATTATATACCTACATATGTATGTACAATGTACATATATGTAACTTGTTTTTTACAGGTTTACAATTCAATTCAATTTTTTAAGTAAAAATACAAATAATTATTCATATTTTATTCCCTTGCATGGAAGCAACGAATTTTTATTAAAATAATCACTAATTGGAATGAGTATTATCCAATAATAGCAAATTTCTATATACAATCAATCAGTCTATTTGTATTACACATACATTTATACATAGTTTGAATATGAATGATACATATATAGTTGTATTTACAGAGCTACGTAGTGTTAGGAATTTATTTACGTATTTTTTGTTTTATTATGTTTTTTTTGTTGTTTTTTTATGTTTTGTGTAAGAATGAAAACAAAACAAACACTAAAACCCTACCATATATACAATATATGTTTTTTTTTTTTTTTATTAAACAAAACCAAAACAAGGTCGTTACAAAAAAAAATTGTTAAATTAATGCTTATAATTAAAATTAAACAAAACAATGACTTAAAACTAAATTTATAATAACTTAAATCATAAAAAAAATTAATTTATTATTATTATTGTTATCATTAATTTTTATTTAAACTACAATAACAACTTTATTTTAACAAAAAAATTGAAATATAATATTTGTACAGATATGTACATACATATAATGACAATCAATTTAACATTTTATGTAAAAAAATGTAAATAAATATCTTATTATTACGTAGAAGTAAAATTAAAAAAAAATGAATTTTTTTTATTAACAATACCTAAAAGCATTAAATTACTATCTATAAAATGTACAACAAAAATGATCTAAATAAAAAACATTAGTTGTATTATAATGCAATACAATAAATGTTTAAAATTATATCATAATTAAAAAAAAAAAAAATTTTTTTTTGCTTAAGTAAGAATTAATTGTCTATGGTCATGACATTGGAAAAATGTAGTTGTACAATGTGTTTGAAAGTATTTCTGGAGATAGATGTCGAATAGAGATGACTAATTTTGTTAAAATTAGTACAACATCTATTCATGGGTTCATTTCTACCGTACTCTGTATTATGTTTACAGTCCATTAAAAATTTAGTATTTCTAGTTTGCCTAACACTATCGTTAAGTCTAAACTTGTTATTAAGAGATTGGATAGAAATACTATTATTCAAAATATCAAAAGTAAAGCATGATCACAATAGTTGTCTACGTAAAGATAAAGAAAGCAAGTTTAATGAATTAAGTCTTGTAGTGTAACTAGGTAGATTAGCAAAATCAAAAGGGATTTTATTGATTTCTTAGTGCAAATAAAAGAAATTGCTTTTGAACTGATTCGATTCTATTGGAATGAACTGCAAAGGCTGGATCCCAAACAATGTTACCGTATTCTAAGATAGATCGAACTAGGGAACAATAAAGAGATTTAGTCACAGCTAAGTCGCTAAATTCTTTAGCTATTCTCTTAATGAAACCTAACATTTTATTAGCCTTTGAAACTATTAGATCATAGTGAAGATTATAATTAAGTTTATTGTCGAGAAGATTATATTGTAGTCATTAAACTTGCTATTTTGTAGTCATATATTAAATTGTTTATTATTTTGTAGTCATATATTAAAGAAGACCGTTTACGTGTAAAGCTTATAACCTTACATTTCTGTATGTTGAGCTCTAATTTATTTGACGTGCACCAAGCTTGTAACACTGATAAGCTTGATTGAAGTTTAGCTGCATCAGAATTATCTTTAACCACTTGATATATTTTTAGGTTATCAGCAAAAGAATGTGAGGTATATTGCTTAGTTATTCCGAAAGATCTGAAATAAAACTATTAAACAGAAGCGGGCCTAAATGGCTACCTTGCGGTACACCGAAAGTGACTTCGATGGTGTTGGATAATACACCACGAAATTTAACATTTTTAGTTCTTTCTATAAGATAAGAATAAAGCCACTCAAGAAATGAACCCGAAATGCTAAAAGTTGATAGTTTGTTTAGCAAAGTGAAGTGATCTACACGATCGAAAGCTTTGCTAAAATCAGTGTAAATTGCATCAACTTGGTACCCTTTCTCCATTTGATTCAGGATTTCAGATGTATAAACCATCAGGTTCGTAGTAGTTGAACGACCTTTTCTGAAACCATGTTGTTGTTCTATCAACGACAATTTTTTCAAATAATTTAGGTATAGTCGAAAGGATTGCTATACGTCGATAATTTTCCACCTATGCTCTATCCCCTTTTTTAAAAATAGGGGTTAAGTGGTAGGATTTCCACTTTTGTGGGAAATTCCTAATTGAAAGTGACTTATTGAAAATAAAATGAAGAGGGAAGATTAGACTGTGAGAGCAATATATCATACATTACAGACAAATTGTGTATGGAAGTAGGCACATTTTGTAAAAATAAATTAAGCTAAAAAATTTCTGAACCGATTGATTGTATTTAGAAATTTGCTATTATTGGATAATACTCATTCCAATTAGTGATTATTCTAATAAAAATTCGTTGCTTACTAAATTCGTTTTTTTTTCATTTTAAATATACATAAACGTTTTTCATTCTTTTCTTTGATATACAATCATATACAATTTAAGCTTGAGAAAAAAAAAAAGTTTTTCTAAATAAAATAAATTTGTGTGTATGTTGTGTCTAGTTATATAATATTATAATTCATTAACATAAAATTTACAAATGTATTACAATAAAACAATTTTTAAATATATATAGAAAAAATTAGTTATCTGCATGCTGTGCTGTATGTTTTATAAACCGAATAAACGAAAACGTATGTTAAATATAATGTTAAGTTAACAATTAGCTAGGTTGTCAGATTTATTGTATGGTTTTTATTTTTTAAATAAAATGAAGTTTTTTTCTAGATATGAAAAACTATACATGAGATTTCTGGATTTGTCATAGATAATTTGTGTATTTAATTATATTTTTTTTTTTTTGCAAAATAAGCTAAAGAGAATATAAAAATGTGTTATTTAGAATGATTAAGTAACCAATAATTCGTCGTTTCAATTGAAACAAACTGTATATACTATAATATTATATGAAGAAGGATTTAAATTTTTACTTTATAAATTTAAATGTATAAAATTATTAATTAACATACATATGTATATTGGATTAATATTAATTAGTTTAACCACAAACTAAATATTTTATAGAGATGAACAGTTTCATATAAAAATTTTAAGTCTTTTTTAGGAGGCAGCATGAACATTTTTTTGGAGCCAGTCTAAGTATTTTAGATATTTAAATAGCAAAAACAAAAATTTATAGAATATTCTTTTGTATTTTCTATTTTTGTAATTTAAATATTGTAAAATACTTAGTCCAGCTCCATAAACTGCTTAGTCTGGCTCCAAAAAAAAACTAAAAATTTTTATATGAAACTGATAGTCTGTATAGTTTATTTAGTCTGTGGTTTAACTAAATAGGTATATATAGACATATATGCATGAGTATGTATGTATTTATACTTAGTTAGAATTTACCTACTTATATTATAAGTGCATATATGTATCTATATATAAAGTATGTTCATATGTATATTCACAATAGGAAACCAAAGGAAAAGCAAAACCTTTTTTTGAATTTTATGATTTATTTTGTAGGTAGTTTTATAATATACATAATATTATTTATGATCATATCAAAGTACCATACACACCATAATAAAATTTATTTACTTTTTTTCTCGATTCACATTCAATAGTTAATGTTTTTTTTTATTTTTTAACCTTTATGGTCTACGTGGTATAAAATTTTGCTAATAAAAAATAAGAAGTAGGTTTGAAATTTTATTAAAAATAAAATTAAAGGAAATATTTTTGTGTTCTTTGAATTTTGCCACATATTTCAATTAATTTGTAAATAGACCTTTTATTGAACGGTTATTTTCAAACATTTCTATTTTCAGCAATCAGATTTCTAATTTTTAAAAAATTTTTAAGAAAAATATATTTGATTTGAATGAAAAAAGTGCAATATTATTGAATTTTAGAATTTGTGATGCATACATAATATACTTATATATGTAGGTGTAAATCATAATATTAATTTTGATGCAAACTTCAAATAATTAAGAATAATATAAGAAAATAATTTTGCACATTTATTATATTTTTTAAAGATCTACCATTAAATTTTATTTTCAAACAAGTTTCAAAATTATATACATACATATGTATGTACAATGTACATATACATATGTAACTTTTTTTTTACAGGTTTACAATTCAATTCAATTTTTAAAGTAAAAATACAAATAATTTTTCATATTATTTCCTTAATGGAAGCTACGAATTTTTATTAGAATAATCACTAATACTAATACTCCAGGTCCAGAAATTTTTTAGCTTAATTTATTTTTACAAAATGTACTTCTATACACAATTTGTCTGTAATGTATGATATAACATCTTATAATATAATAAAAGGCAATCTCCTGCGGCTGCTGCTGCTATTCGCGTGCCCTTTTTTAAAATTTAGAGCACACACAATCACAATATTTCTTATCTAATACTAATAAAATACACAATATTTCTTACTTTAGTACTAATACTAACAAGAAAAGAGACAAAAAATATGAAAAGAAATGGTTTAATTCTTAAACGATACTCTTTACTCTTTATTTTAATTCTACTGCATATGTACCAACCAATACCAACTACAATTATAATTTATATGTGGGTAGTAATGTACATTTACATACGATATTGTAATATTATTAGCAACACAAATACTGATGGCGCTGACTCTGTAGTAAAATAATAACAATAATAATAACAATAAAAATAGTAATAATAGTAATAATTTAATAATAATAATAATAGTATTAATAACAATAATTATAATAATAATAGTAATAATAATAATAGCTGCACAGTGGAGCTATCTTTGGTTATATCATGCAAGTAAGGTGTTATATACTGCTGCACGTTGTAATCCACTAGTGGCACTGACTCTGTAGTAAAATAATATTAATAAGAATACTAATACTAATAACAATAATAATAGCCGCTACAGTGACAGTGGGGGTTGCCTTCAATAATTACCTCATGTAGTACTATATACTACTACTACATGTTGTAAATGTTGTGACGGCTTTAGTCACTGTTAGCAAAATAGTAATAATAATAGGCGGATTCATTGTTTCCTTACAGTCCCACTTCCAATTCAATGTTTCCGTATCCATTTCCTATCCTTTCTATCCCTACTCCCTAGCCAATATACTGCGTTCGCAGGTAAGAGTTTCATCCCATTATTTTGGCTAAAGGAGGAGGTAGGTTCAGTCGGTAAGAATCTGACATTACCAAGGAGGAAATTCTTGGTTTCTTTGGAAGATTCCCACCTCCCTTAGGAAAAAAAATAAAATAATAACACAATATTAATTACTAAACAGTAAATACTAACAAAGCAAAGCGAAAAGCAAATCAATGAGCAAATTAATTAAATGAGCAAATTCAAAAAAGAGCAAAGAGAATAAAATTGTTATTATTTTGTTTTGTAAAAAAAAAAAGATACAATCATAAATTTCATATTTCATAATATTGTATTGATTCGTGTGGTTAACATTAACAATTGGCATTTGGCATTTGTATTTATGAACAAAAACAATTCCTGCAATAAAGCGACAATGCATTATTATTATAATCTCCTAGAACATTTTTATTAGAATTTAATTTTTTGAATGAAAAAAGTATCGCATATATGTACATATATTAATATGCATGTCTAAATATAATAAATTCAAATCATTATTTTGTTTTCTTATTATTGAATGTGAATCTCTTATTATTGAATGTGAATCGAGAAAAAAAGTGAATAAATTTTATATGTATGTGTTATAGTTCTTTGATATGATCACAAATAATCTATAATAAAAAACTGCAAAATAAATCATAAAATTCAAAAAAAGGTTTATTTCCCTATAGTAAACTATAGTGAATATACATATGTAATTACATGCATATACATGTATACCTACTTAGTTAAACTAATTAACATTAATCCAATAGGTACCTATATGTTAATTAATAATTTTTAACATTTAAATTCTTCTTCATATATTATATATAGTATATTCAATACAGTTACTTCAATTGAAACGACGAATTATTTTTTAGTTTAGTTTACTTAGTCATTCTAAATAACACATTTTTATATACTCTTTAGCTTATTTTGCAAAAAAAAAAAATATACTTAAATACACAAATTGTCTATGACAAATCAAGAAATCTCATGTATATTTTTTCGTATATCTAGAAAAAAACTTCATTTTATTTAAAAAATAAAAACCATACAATAAATCTGACAACGTAGCTAATTGTTAACTTAACATTATATTTAATATACGTTCTCGTTTATTCGGTTTATAACACATACAGCACAGCATGCAGATAACTAATCTTTTCTTTGTATTTTAAAAATTGTTTTATTGTAATACATTTGTGAATTTTATGTTAATGAATTATAATATTATATAACTAGAATAAATAAAATTGATTTAAAACTAACAATCGAATCTAAATTACTTACAAAAACCTACATTAAATTACCAGTATTCAAATTACTATCTATCCTATTCTAGTATAGCAATACGAGGTTACATTGTAACATACACACAATTTATTTTATTTAGAAAATTTTTTTTTTGTATTCAAGGTTAAATTGAATATAATTGTATATCAAAGAAAAGAATGAAAAACGTTTATGTATATTTAGAATTTAAAAAAACGAATTTAGTATAGCATAAAAGATGAATAAATTTCATATTAATAGATGTCGCAACTATTTGAGGCACAGCCTTATTTTTATTTTCTATACTAAAAATTTTGTTCTTCTTGGAATGTCTTATATTATATGTATACTCTTTGCTAATACACTGCTTAAAAGCGTTGTTTTGACAGCTAAAAAAATTCCTGTACCGCGTTGGTCAAGAAAGGTGGTAATATTTCCATCTGAACGATAGACTAAAAAATCTTTTGAAAACAGTTCCTCACTATTCATATTAGAGTTGAGCCAAGTTTCAAACAAGGCTAAAATTTCGTGAAGAAAAGTCATAGATTTAAAAAACACAGAGTGCATTTTAGTGAAGAGACCTCTCACGTTTTAGTTTAGTTTTTGGTAAAATATCGAAGGGTTCCGTGGTTTTTTGAATTGCGAAACGATTTAAAATTCTTATGCAGCTCAAATTCTTTTATTAGTATTCCAGAAGGCCAGCTGGTATGGTTTAACATAAAGTGAAGAAATTGGGAATACTTAATCTCGAACACCTTGTTTGGAATACCTAATTTGAAAGAAAAGCGGCGTTTAGCTGCTATTTTTGAAATTGAAATACCATTAGGAATACGGTCAACCTTAACAATGTTTGATAGGTCGTGATATATATCACAAGATTCAAGGAGATGAATATAAATTTATTATGGGGAACCACTTGGACTTTGAAGGGAAAACGACTACCTTCAAGTAGAGTAACACCATGGTTATTATTATTGTTATTAGTATTATTAATATTATTATCATTATTATTAATTCTATTACGATTAATTCTGTTATTGTTACCGCTATTAGTGCTATTATTTCTGTTATTTCTACTATTCGATTTGTTGAGTAAAAAATTGTTTTTTATTTATACTTTTTGTTCACAAAATAATTTTATGAATACTTTATTTTGTAATTGTTAAAATATTTTATTTATTTTATTTTTTGTCTGTATATTATATTTTATTTATTTATTTATTATAATGGCAATACATATTTCGGCATCATTGCCATCATCAGAGCGAATACAATTTAATTTATACTAAACATTGATAATTTTCCTACTTTTTCATATGTACTCAAAAATTAAATTAAAGCTTATGACCTTGTTTACATTTGGGAGAAAAACGTACCTTTTTCTATTCTTTTTTCCTTATGCATACAACCGGATGAAAAAGTTGCCTTATTTGGCAAAATTGTGTCAAAACATTGTTACATTAGAAATAAAACGACGATTTCTTAGCATGCTTTTGCATTTTGTTCCGACACGTATGAAATTTTTTTTTGTTTTTCGTTTACTAACTCCCTTTCCTCCCTTGCCTAAACATTTTGGAGTAACGCACGTTTTTCCCCCAAAGGTAAACAAGGTCTATAAAGTTCTAGCAGGTGAGTACTAGATGCATTCCTAGCTTAAAACAATCAAAAAATAAAAATTTTAAAAATGAAAATGTATCCCACTAAAACAACAACTTTTAATAAACGCCAGAGACGAATTAAGCTGTTGCAACTTGCAATGCTAAAAAGGCTTTCGTTACTTCAACAAGTCTTAAAGTAACGTTGTTCAATTTTAAAGTCTTCTCCCATTCATTTTCTTTTTGGTTTTTTCGGCCGACTGTGAAATGTTGGTTCTAAACTACTTATACTATGTTCATACTACACAGTTAAACATGTTTCACTCGATAAACTAGTTTAATTCCTGTTTAACAAGAAAATATTCTATGAAAAAATCTGTCATTTTTAAACTAGTTTATCTTGAAGGTTGTATATTAACATTTTTGACATAATCGATTTTTTTTTTAATGAATCGACGTTTTCTGTATTTTTCATAACCCTTTGATAACTTTAATGTTTTTTAAATGCTTTGTTAAACTATAAGTTTTTTTTAAGTTTAAGTTTAAAAAAAAAAAAGTTTTATTTTTTTTTCAATAATCATAATTGGATTTTGATAGCTGGCAAAACTTAAACTAGTTGTGTAGTATGAACACCATTTTTCAAAACCTGTTTACTTCTTGTTAAACACCCATAGTATGCACATAATATTACTGTTTCCTCGGTCTCAAACACTTTTATATATTTTATGTATTATTAATACAGCCTAAAAAAAATACTCTACACTACAAAAAAAAAACTAAAACATTTAATGCATTTGACTCATAAAAACACAAACAATAAAAATATCACACCACTTAAAACAAAACGCCAAATCTCAACACAAAAATTTCAAAATAGAAACATTTCTATTTTCACATTTCTTCGATTCGATGAAAAATTTTAATCGATCAAATTATTATCATGAATAAATATGACATTTATTTAATGGGGACTATACACTAATAAACTTGTTTATGTGTTCACCATACACTAGCAAACTTTTACCTAAAGAAGTTTAGAAACTTCAGAATTTCAAAGTAGAACATATGGCGTATAAAATTATCGCTTTGATGGTAATAAAATTATCGCTTTGATGGTAATTACAGAAATTAATAAAAAAAACAGAAATGGGTGAAAAAGTTGTTACCCATTAAAAATAAATATTCAAATCAAGAACTCTTAAAGGAAATTAGTGGAAAAGAACCAAATGATTATAGGAATTATTTAAGAACGGGACAAGAAAATTTTCAAGATATTTTACGAAAAGAGAAACTAATCGAAAAGCAAACTACTTTTCTGCAGAGATTAGACTTCATACTACTTTGAGATTTACTGACCGTTACTGATATTGAAGAGGATGAAGATCAAAGAGAGGAAAGATTTTTCATGAAACGTATATTCCACCATATACTGGAAAATTCGGAGTCAATGAAGATGATTTTGGATCATCTACCAAAGTAATTGACGTTTTTCTTAAATTTATGGAGTAATGTTTGGAAAATTTGTTATTTCAAACTAATTTATATGCCACACAAAAAATGAAAACATTGAATTTGATTAAGGAAGAATTTTTAGTATTTATAGGCATAAACCAGCTAATGCGCTATCAAGAACTACCTTCCTGGAGACATTTTTAGAATACCTCACCAGATTTACATGTAACATTTATATCCGATTCCATGACACGAGATAGATTCGATGCAATATTATCAAATTTACATCTTGTTGATAATACACTGTTGCCAAAAAAAATAAGGATAAGCTTTTCAAATTGCGCCCGTTTATAAACACTATTAATAAAACGTTTTCACGTCTTTATCACGAAACTAGAGAGCTATCTGTAGACGAATCAATGACTTTGTTCAAGCGTCATACCAGTCTCAAACAATATAACACTATGAAGGTAAGTTATTTTGAAATTATTGCTTAATTTTCATAAAAAACTTATTTGATGTCTTTTTATTCGCTTCCGCACAAAAAGACATCAAGCTAAAAATACTTTTTACACGTTTCTCGGGTAGAAGTTTTTAGTATGAAAGCAATACCTGTCTTATACATTCATGTTAAAAATAGCTAATAAAGCGTAAAGCATATTCAAAAATAACTTTTTTAAATAAAACACTAAAAGAACCGCGAGCTAAAATAAACGGTTAAAAATCCAACCGTACGGTTGCTGTTTTCATACTAGCATTTACGTTTACGCATGGGTGTTTGACTTAGAACAAATTTTTTTTTTGTCAAAAATTTTAGAAAACTCAAAGTACTTCCACCTAATGTCAAAAATATCGCCATTTTTTTATTACCGCCATAAAAAATTTTTTCAATTGTCAAAAGTCATATGTTAGGCAGTTTTGAATCCATTTTGAATTTTCAAATATTGGTTTAACTGCAGCAGTTTAGTGTATTGTTTTGGTTTTATTAATAAATTTTAGATCAAATGCTTTAAAAATTAAAAGGTAAGTTTTAATTCAATTGAAGAGATAAAATTTTATATTTTTTTTTTTTGTTCAATCATAGCAAGACGGCTTACATTTGTTGCTGGAAATGCGAAAAAATTAAAGAAACTCATTACCATTTACCGAGGGTCTACCTCGTAGCTTACAATCAAAAAAGATATATTTATCGGAATTCCAAGGTTGGATTGTGGTAATTATCCCTATAATTAATTCTCTTAAGTTTAGAAAATAATTCTATTTAATTTGAAAATAAACTTTTTTTAATTTAAGGTGAGATAGGTGAAATTTGTCAAAAAAAATGTAAAGAAGAAAACAAGTAAAGGGAACAGTTTTGTTTGAAGGTACATGTTTACAGAACTACTGTACAAAATGCTCGAAGGCTGGGAAGATAAATCAGCTGAAGCTGTTTGTACAGTAATATATTGTGAAGGTGAAAATCATGATTGTTAATTTTTATGATTGAAATAAAATTTGTTATTACAATATAATTTTTTTTTTTTATAAAATAGGAAAGAAATATAGGTATATAAATATAGGCGACATCTAGTGATTTTAAAATGAAACTGTTTAGCGATATCTATTGGCCTTTTAGATGTAGTCGTTTGTTGAAACTAGGAGCACTTCCAGCGATGGCGGCGCTAGTATCTAAAAATTTTAAGTAGGCTATCTATTTTTACTATATATTATCTATGCGTTTACGATTTGCATGATACCGAGTTTAAACTTTTATGTTTACGTTTGCGTTTTACAAGAAAGCACAATTATTAAAGCATAGAATATACGATTTACCACTGAAGATGGCTAACTTACTTTATTTTATCGGTGGCGCCAAGACCTATAGATTTTTGATTCGGAACAAGTGTTTCACTTTAACGCCACTAGAGGTCACGTAATATTGTTTTTGCTTTTAGTTTGGTTTAATTTTTGAATTTTTCAAGTTAAAATAAAAAAACTAGTAAAAAAGGATTAAATTTTTTATTTATTTATATAAATAATTTAAATTATAATGTTTTATTATTATTTACTTTTTAATCGTTTTTACTAAAGTACCACTGTCCAATGGATATGATTGTATATCATCTTGTAAATTATTTAAAGGAATTTGAACTCTGTTTTTCTAATTATATTTCTAAAATCTTTTTTTGTTTCCATTCCACAGCCAGCATTTTACAATTATTTCATGTTTTTAATCCTAAGTAAATTTCAAAATAAAATAGGTAAACTATTTTTAAAAATATGCATTAATCTTATCTATAATTAATTAACTCACTATTTATGCTATGTATGAAATACCGGCTTATTTTCGATTTTAACTTAAAAAAAAAATTTGCGTAAAATCTTTCCAAGTAATCAAACTTGAATTTAAAAAGCACAACAAAAAGTAAAAACACAATATGGCGCGTCATGAAAAAACTAAATGTCAAATTTCAGAAATGACAACCGATTCCACTGGTTTTGATTTTTTACAGAAAAAAATTTTATTCGTTAACCGCCCCCGCCCATGTATTAAAGTTTTGCATGAAAAATCGAAAATTTTATAATTAATAAAATCTTAAACAAACTGGAAAAATGAATCATTCAAGACCAAAAAAATTAGAATCGGACCCAAATTACGGGAGTTATTCAATACTGACGTAATCTTAACTCTGCTCAAAAAAATATACAAACATATTAAAACCAATAAAAAGAAAAACTTAAACATTATAGCAGTTATTTTTGCCTTGTAGTATTTGTATATACATAACAGTTTACAAAACATAAATTAACTCTACATAAATATCACTTTTAGCCTCTACTTCTGAATTGCTTTTTTTAGTTTATAAATTGTTTCCAAAATTATTTTCCTTTTGGTCAACAGGTAATGATAAACTTTTGAAGTGAAGCATAACCTACATTAATTTTTAACTAAACTACCTATATTAATTTCTACTACTAATTTATTTAATATATAATAACCTAACCTATAATGCCTATAATACTTAACCTATAATACTTTACTAATAATACCTATAATATTTAACCTATAATACTTTCAAATTTGATTAATTTATTTAAATTTTTTACATTTCAAAATGTTATTTAATAATTATTAAAAACAACCTTTCAGCGTCCCATCAGCTCCGAAATAAAAACGAAAGAACAGATTTTGGATTTCATGCGATAGCTTTACAAGAAATAATATAAAAATAATGCTGTCTCTTTTGAACAAGTGCATTCTGAATTAAAAACAAAATTATATGAATTTCTAATCAATTATAAAATTACTGCATTTGTTCTTTTTTAATGAATTTAACTAAAAGAACTTGTTCCAAAATTTGAATTGCAATGTAGTGAATTTTGAGTTAACAATTTAGAAGTACATATTTTTATTTCAAAGTTTAAACAATAATTAGATTAATTTTTCTAGTTTTTAAAATCCAAATTAAAATTTAATTGATTAATATTTTTTTTTAGTCTAGTTTTAAATCTGTAATTGTTCAGATTGAATCTGAACATCCTCCCGGATGTTAAAGCGCTTGATCTTCAAGGTTTGTGACTCCATTGGTAGTGGACAAATTTTAATAATTCCTCGTCGAAATATGCCGATGAATGTTTTAACCAAAACCACTCTCGCAAATTCATCATTTCCTTTTATAACATCAATTATTCGACCTAAACTCCTTTAGGAGGTGGTACATTCTTGTATTTGAGTAGAACCATTGTATTGATAACAACATTTGAATATCGTTCGTTCCATTTATTACGTTGCTGTAATGTTTGTTTTGTTGCTGTAAAATTGTTTTGCAAATGCAACTTTTGCCCATCTTGATAAGTTAGAGAAATTATTGTCGATAATTGCAGGTTCACGATGCGAGGTTAATGATCTTCCAATTAAGAAATGACCAGGTGTTAAGCATTGAAAATCTTGAGGATCATTTGAAATAGGCGTGATTGGATTTGAATTCAATTTCACAAAGTAATGTTCGAAATTCGTCTGTCGAGAATATGTGACCACCAATTGCCTTATAAATATATTGTTTTGCTATTTTAATTGACGCCTCCCAAAGACCAACAAAATGAGGGGTTCTGGGAGGAATTGTTTGGAAGTTAATACCATCATCTGCACAAGTTGATTTTATAATATCTGTATTTTGTTGAGAATTGAATAAACCATGAAGTTATTTGAAACGATTGTTTGCCCCAACAAAATTGGTGGCGTTATCCAAAAATATAGCATTTGGTCCTTCGAACCGGATTTCTTGCAATTCCGCAAAACAAAAACTAAAAAATTAAAGTCCCGATTTGCGCGTGCTCGAATTTGTGAAAAACACGCATTACTATAAGTTTACACACAATATATCATTACATAATTCTTTATTTTAATACATATGTATAATATTGCACATACACCTATAATTAAAATGACATCAACGGGGTGTCGTAATACGTCAACAGACAAGAATAAAAAATATTTTAGATAAAAAACAAGCTTTTACTTTCATTATCGGAAGCTGAGACTAAACTTGGAATGTTAGAGAGCTGTTACATATCATTCGATAAAATTCAATCAAAATTGGAAACGTTGGAGAACGAGAAAAATCGGATGAAAAGAGCGAAGGATTTGAGAAAGCATATGTAAGCATAAAATCAAAATTATTAGAAGTAATGGAAGGTAAAAGAGCAAAAACATCACCTTCAAATAATTCGTTTGCAAAATCAACAATATTTCACAATAAACCAAAAAATAAATCTTTATCACAACTCAAGCTAACTGATTTTTCTGGTGAATATACTGATTGGCCTGATTTTATATCTATGTTTAAGAATTTATGACGAATTAACAAACATTGAAAAATTTGAATTTCTTCGATCCTGCCTTGGTACAAAATTACAACCATTACAACCAACTGAACAACTTGAAATTATATCGGACAATTATGGGCAAGCTTTGTCTTTATTAAAAACTAGGTTTAACAAAAAACGTTTAATTTTTCAGGATCATATAACTAAAATTATAAATTTTCCAACCATTGAAAGGCAGGCTGAACAACTTCGAGCATTAAGTGATGGTATTAGTTCCCATTTTCGGCACTTCTCCAATTGGGAAATAATGAGTAACTATTAGATACATTATTAGTATACTTGATTTTTAATATTACTTGATACATTTAATGAACTATCTCAATTAACTGAAAAAATATTATTTACAAAGATTAATATGTTAGTAAATGATGTTAGATGTTAGAAAAACTTAATACTTATTGGTTATTACTACTGCACGTAATTACGTAATGTTGGCAATGTTATTAATGGTAATAAAAAACAAAAAAAAAATTTTTTTTAAAAGGAATCTAGCATTGCAAACAAGCAAATCAAAATGCAGTGAGAGATTAATCATACACCAAAAAAAAAAAGAAAGAATATAACATTGCAAAAAAAGAATCTAACATGCAAGTTAAATTGCAATGAGAGATTAACCATGAGGACTACGAGAATTTACTCGGCTCGCGTAAAGTATGGTTCAAAGTATTAATTTGTTAACGTTAATATCAAAGATCTCAGACCTTGAGTTAGTCGCTCTCAATAGCATTATTATTTTTTAAGTTATCGTGCGTACAGACGGGCGGACATCGCTAAATCGACTCAGAAGGTGATCCTGATTCAGAATATATTTTGTGAATTGCAAGAAAATTATTTTGCACATTTATTATAATTTTTAAAGTTCTACCATTAAATTTTATTTTCAAAAAAGTTTCAAAATTATATACCTACATATGTATGTACAATGTACATATATGTAACTTGTTTTTTACAGGTTTACAATTCAATTCAATTTTTTAAGTAAAAATACAAATAATTATTCATATTTTATTCCCTTGAATGGAAGCAACGAATTTTTATTAAAATAATCACTAATTGGAATGAGTATTATCCAATAATAGCAAATTTCTATATAATCAGTCTATATGTATTACACATACATTTATACATAGTTTGAATATGAATGATACATATATAGTTGTATTTATAGAGCTACGTAGTGTTAGGAATTTATTTACGTATTTTTTGTTTTATTATGTTTTTTTTTTTGTTTTTTTCTGTTTTGTGTAAGAATGAAAACAAAACAAACACTAAAATACCATATATACAATATATGTTTTTTTTTTTTTTTTTATGAAACAAAACCAAATAAAATTCTTAAATTAATGCTTATAATTAAAATTAAACAAAACAATGACTTAAAACTAAATTTATAATAACTTAAATCATAAAAAAAGTTAATTTATTATTATTATCATTAATTTTTTATTTAAACTACAATAACAACTTTATTTTAACAAAAAAATTGAAATATGATATTTGTACAGATATGTACATACATATGATGACAATCAATTTAACATTTTATGTAAAAAAATGTAAATATCTTATTAAAATTAAAAAAAAATGAATTTTTTTTATTAACAATACCTAAAAGCATTAAATTACTATCTATAAAATGTACAACAAAAATGATCTAAATAAAAAACATTAGTTGTATTATAATGCAATACAATAAATGTTTAAAATTATATCATAATTAAAAAAAAAATTTTTTTTTTGCTTAAGTAAGAATTAATTGTCTAAGGTCATGACATTGGAAAAATGTAGTTGTACAATGTGTTTGAAAGTATTTCTGGAGATAGATGTCGAATAGAGATGACTAATTTTGTTAAAATTAGTACATCTATTGATGGCTTCAATTCTACCGTACTCTGTATTATGTTTATAGTCCATTAAAAATTTAGTATTTCTAGTTTGCCTAACACTATCGTCAAGTCTAAACTTGTTATTAAGAGGTTGGATAGAAATACTATTATTCAAAATATCAAAAGTAAAGCATGATGACAATAGTTGTCTACGTAAAGATAAAGAAAGCAAGTTTAATGAATTAAGTCTTGTAGTGTAACTAGGTAGATTAGCAAAATCAAAAGGGTTATATTGATTCCTTAATGCAAATAAAAGAAATTGCTTTTGAACTGATTCGATTCTATTGGAATGAACTGCAAAGGCTGGATCCGAAACAATGTTACCGTATTGTCTACCTTGTTCTGATGATGTTTCTAAAATTTGAGATAAATTGGGGTGGTGGTCCGGGTTAATTTAGTAAAGATAGAAATCTGAAATTTTGTACAAAGGTTTTAAAAGCATTTATTTTTTTTAGCTTATATTAAATACCTAACTAAAAGAACTTATGGATTTTTAATTTTATTTGAATTTTTTAGATGTAGGGTATAAATAAGTCGATTGCATCGACTTACTGTTACATTTACTTGCTTTTGATATTTTTTGCACGCCTCCTTTGACAAAGTATGGCACGAAGGGTTATTATTTAAGTTGAAAAAGATGCTACCTCTCCATTATCATCAATTTTTTAAGTCATACTTAAGCCATCGAAAATTTGCAGTAAAGTACAACGGCCATATTACCGATATTAGACAAATAAAATCAGGTGTACCACAAGGAAGTGTTTTAGGACCTGTGCTTTATCTAATCTACACAGCCGACCTCCCAATATCACCAAACATTACTGTAGCTACCTTTGCAGACGATACTGCTATTTTGGCTTCACACACAGATCCAGTGATAGCGTCTAACAGACTGCAAGAAAAGCTTATAGATATTGAAATCTGGTTAATGAAATGGAGAATAAAAACAAACTCTTCGAAATCTTTGCACATCACTTTAGCATATCGCAAAGGTATTTGTCCTGCAGTAAAATTTAATGACCCACTACTATCGCAGGTCGATTCAGTGAAATACTTGGGCGTGCAATTAGACCGCCGACTTACCTGGAGAACTCACATTATCAACAAGAACAAACAACTAAGAATAAAGTTCAACCAATTCTATTAGCTTATAGGGCGTTACTCTGTGCTATCATATTATACCAAAATAATGATATACAAAGCCATAACAAAACCAAAATGGACCGGCCTTGGGCTATGCGGTACTACAAGCAATTCAAACATCGAAATAGTTGAACGATTTTAATCAAAAGTGTTACATTCCATTATAAATGCTCCATAGTTTGTGAGAAATGACAGAATTCGAGCTGATCTGAAAATTCCATCCGTAAAAGAGACAATCACATTGAAATCAACATTATACCTCACCAGACTTCAAGTTCATCCAAATACACTAGTACCAGAACTTCTAATTACTCAGCAGGCACGCAAACTAAAAAAATTCTCGCCATTAGAATTAAGCTCCAGATTTGCAAATAATTAGACACAAAAATAATCTAAGTTTATAGAAGGAGAAATCATTGGATCTACATTTCCTTCTACATTTTACGTTCAAATCAGAAATTATACTTGATATCTTGTATTTTATTTATGATAAAATTATTAGGATAGTTGTAACGAAATATACAAAAAAAAAAACCTTATCAATGTACCCAACAAATGTAAGCTTATTGTCAATGATCATGCCAAGATATCTCATATCGCTCACTATATTTATGAACTCATTGTTTAACTTTGTAATATTAGCTTCTAAAAGCCTTCTGAAATTCATGATCATCCCTTTAGTTTTTGCTACATTGATTTTAAGCTTCTTCATGTTTAACCAACCGTAAATATGTTTGAGATCCGCATTAACACTCCCAATTAAATCATTCAAATTTTTACCAGATATATATAACAGGCAATCATCAGCAAATAATGCAATTCTGCAGAATTATAGTACTGTACCAATGTCGTTTATACATACCAAAAAAAGTAAAACCCCGAATACGTTTAATTTATTTTGGTCCTCTGCGTTTCTGCCTGTAAGATATGCTTCAAACCAATTATGCTCCTTACCTTTTACACCATATTGAATCAGCTTACTTAATAAAATTTCACGATCGATGGTTTCAAAACGCACTTAAAATCTAAAAAAAATTGCTACAACAATGTCAGCATCATCAAAGATCTTTTTCCATTCAAAAATAACCCAATTCAGAGTGGTTTGAGAAACATGAGAAACCCTTTCTAAAACAAGATTGTTCTGGAACTAGGATGTTAATTCTTTCTAAATAATTTTCAAATTGCTGACAAACTACTTTCTCCAAAATTTTTTCGTTTTCCAAATACACTTTTGATCTCGCCCGCATAACGATATTTTATTTTTAATGTAGCTATCTTTGAGCTTAATCATTTCTTGCTTATAAAGGTTACGGATAGTTTTGTACTCGTCCCAAAAGGCTCTACTACTATTATTATGTATGGTCCTAAAGAAGAGCGCTACTGTGCGTAAATCATTCTCATCCATTATACTATTTAACTGCATTCTCTCAAGAGTTGACACGTAATTATTTTTATCTTATTTAAGAATTCAAATTTTTTCACCTTTATCTATTAGTTTTACTACTTGTGATATAATGTTAACCTCAATAGTTTCGTGGTCTGAAATTCTACGACGATGATTTATTTTGTAGGAGACACGATCGCAATAATTTTTAACTAGCACCTAATCAATAAGAGTCTGAGAATTACATATTATTCTTGTTAGTTCTTCAACTATCTGCTTGAATCCCTCGTGTCTTATTCTACTTCAGTTCCTGCTGATAATAAATTTATATTGAACTCTCCAACAATGACACAATTCTTTTGTCCTTCCATATTCTCTTTACCTCAATTAGTGAATATATCTAAAAATTGTTGTAATGGATAGAAACTAGAGGGTGATCTATTAAGAACTACCAAACACCACTCAGTTTTGCCAAGCCATATTTTAGTAGCTAAAATCCAAAAAAAAATATTTATAAACATGTTAACTATCTTAAAATGCAGATTTTTTCTTATATAAGCAGCTACTCCTGTTTGCTATATTTAGCCTTTGCTAAATATAGGATAGGACAGGACAGTTTGCTATATTTAGCCTTTTATATGGTACTCACTTTTTTCTATTATATCAGTTATGTGTGTTTCACTTACTAGAATAATATCATAATTTTCTTTTATTATTAATAGTTTTAATTCATCCATATTATTTAACAAACCGGCTATATTTAAATAAACACATCGTAAATTGCTATTTGAAAAATTAGTTGCTAGAATACTTTCTTTTTCTCTACCTCCACTTTTCATTTGTATACATACATTGTAGATTTGATTGACAATGTATTTAATTGGCAAATTTTTGTATTTAATTGACAAATTAAATAATTTGCAAATGGTACTTACCAAATTTTTGGGCACAGAATTTTAATATTATTTGTAGAACTCCGTCGGGGCCGTAAGTGAAAGCATCTTTTAGAGCTACGAGGTGAAACATTATGTCTTCAGTTATTAAAATGGTCTTAATGTCAAAATTTTGAAAAACATGGAGGATCTAAATATGACCGATTTGGCTCAAAAACTCAGTTCCGGTACGTTTTGGAGAAGAACATGTCAAAAAAGTTGGAAACAGTCTGCGAGTTATATGATGTTGTTTCTTCGTATCGTAAAGCCGATGGTTAACCATCCGTTCTACGTTTACTATTATCTAAATCAAAAAACGTCGCGGATTGGAATAAAATTGTGATTTAATTCTGTCAGTATAATTTTTACATAGAGAATCAGATGGAATTTTAAATCTATTGCACATATCAAGAAAGGTATTATATTGGGCAATAAAATTTCTTTCCATATATTTTTTCCACGAAGAATTTTGTTTGTTCCTCAGAGAATGCAATTCTTTAGATGACCATGGAGCTGAGTAGTTAGAATATTCATGAGATTTTGTAGGAATTGCTAAGCGATAACATGTTGTTGGCATAAAACCATTTAAGGCAGATGTTTAGATTTTATGAAGAAAAAATTGATTCCACAAAAAGGGAGTTTAAATATGTTTTTATTATTATTATAGTTCTTTATTAGTGATTATTGCATACAGTTTTATAGAACATTATATTATATAAGTTAGGGAAAAGATTTTAATGACATGTACATCATAACAAGCCATAAAAAACCATTTTTTTCTTTATAAAACTTTACAAAACATATATTAAATAAAATTTATAATTCACTCATAAAATATTTTAAAAATCAAATAATCTCCTACAACAATCATCTCAAAGCAACCAGATTCACTTGTTGATGGGTGATGTTTCTCTAAAAAAGATAATTAAATTAGATTTATGAACACTATAATTAAATTCTACTAACACTATTCTAGCAGCTGATGCCACAATTACTAATCTACTAACTAATGCAACAATTACAAGACTAATAACATGCACATAAGTGAAACGATTTTACAATTTACTTGAAATTATATTACAACTTCCAACATGTTAAGAGTGGATCAAAATACAAAAGACATAATATCGATAATTGTATACTTCTTCTCGAACTAATTTAATTTTTTTTGAACAACTTTGTTCAATCTCTACATGTCAAGTTTGATTATTTATACATATACATGTATACATATTTTTCTTTTTCACTAATTTAAAAAATGTAATTTCACCGTTATGTATAAATAATACTACACTACTTACTATTTATAAAAGTTAACAACCATCACCAAACAAATATTTACAACACCAACAACTTAGGTTCACAGTTATAAATCACACAGTTTCAACTCTCATTCAAGTACTATTCAATCCCCAACCTATGCATTAACTTCATATACTCTTTTTTTTAAAATGGAGCTGAGTAGTTAGAGTATTCATGAGATTTTGTAGAAATTGCTAAGCGACAACATGTTGTTAGCATCTCATAAAACCGTTTAAGGCAGATGTTTAGATTTTATGAAGAAAAAATTGATTCCACAATAAGGGAGTTTAAATATGTTTTTATTATTATTATAGTTCGTTATTAGTGATTATTACATACAGTTTTATGCATTAACTTTATATACTCTTTTTTTAAAAATGGTTACTCTATTTTCCTCTTTTAGTGAATTTGGTAGGTCATTGAAAATTGTAAACCTGTATAAACCATCATATCCAATTTAATCCTTTGTTCAACACTTATCCAGTTTATAATTTCCAGCATTGTGATGTGTGACCCTCCTTACTTTTAGAATTATTCTCATGGGTTTGTTTTGAAGTTTTTATAATCTACTTATCATTCCCTGGTTTGTCAAGAACAGTATAGTTGAACTTTTTATCGACAGTTTTTCCTTATTCTTCTTAAAAAGTCTATTTTCTTACTTATCTCTTTGCAAACATAATCCAAGTGTTGGCTAAATTTAAGCTCATTATCAACAACCACTCCTAGGTACTTCACTTCATTTTCATTTACAATTGTTTCATCACCCACTTTTAGGTGTACCTTATTATAACTTATGGCAAAGACTATGCATATATAAGACATTCCAAGTAGAACAAATTTTTTAGTATAGATAGCGCCCTAAATAGTTGCGACATTTATCAGTATGAAATTTATTCATCTTTTATGTTATACTAAATTCGTGTTTTTTTAATTTTAAATATACAAAAACGTTTTTCATTCTTTTCTTTGATATATAATCATATACAATTTAATCTTGAATAAAAAACAAAAAATTTTCTAAATAAAATAAATTGGTGTGTATGTACATTGTAACTCGAATTGCTATACTAGGATAGATAATAATTTGAATACTGGTAATTTAATGTAGGTTTTCGTAAGTAATTTAGATTCGATTGTTAGTTATACCCGTACGATAAGTATCGGGTATAATAAAATTACTCCTCCGTTTGTAACAGCTCGAAATAAGCGAGCTAGATATACCTTCAAAGGTATGGATCGGATCAGAAGAAAATTCTAAGTCGATTGAGCCATGTGCGTCCGTCCGTCCGTCCGTCAGCACACTAACTCAAAAACTAAGAAAGCTAGAATCTTGCAATTTACACAAAATATTCTAGGAGCAATTTGTAGGTTCCCTATTTTTTTTGGTTGAGTTCCGCCCAAAACTTCGGGTAGCTCTCGAACACCTAACTTTTAGATCCCCACATTTTTTTTTAAATAGAGCTGTGAAATTTTAACTGCTGATAGATCTTATAAAAATATTAATTTTATTTTTAATAACTTTTTTTTGTAGCCCCACCCGTTACGGATAATTTGCGAAAGTGTTACTTGATTTTTTCAAATTTTCTAACAAATTTCTTTAACGAATTTTTTGCATTTTGTTTTACTCGATAATTTGAAATTGTTGAGGATATAATGCGTAGTACAAAAAAATTTAAATAAATAAACAACATAACGGTTGTTTGAAGAATTTTTATTTATGATATTGATATACATATTTTGTATGATATTGATATACATACATACTTATATAATATCATGTTTCTTTACTTATTGTATATGTCACTGATGAATGAATGATAAGAGTATAAATGTATATTATATAGCGCCGTACAGACAATTTGTGTATTTAAGTATATTTTTTTTTTGCAAAATAAGCTAAAGAGTATATAAAAATGTGTTATTTAGAATGATTAAGTAACAAATAATTCGTCGTTTCAATTGAAGTAAACCGTATTGACTATAATATATGAAGAAGGATTTAAATTTTTACTTTATAAATTTAAATGTATAACATTATTAATTAACATATATTGGATTAATATTAATTAGTTTAACTAAGTAGGTATATATGTATACATAGGTACAAATCATAATATTAATTTTGATGCAAACTTCAACAAATAATTTTGTGAATTGCAAGAAAATTATTTTGCATATTTATTATCATTTTTAAAGATCTACCATTAAATTTTATTTTCAAAAAAGTTTCAAAATTATATACCTACATATGTATGTACAATGTACATATATGTAACTTGTTTTTTACAGGTTTACAATTCAATTCAATTTTTTAAGTAAAAATACAAATAATTATTCATATTTTATTCCCTTGCATGGAAGCAACGAATTTTTATTAAAATAATCACTAATTGGAATGAGTATTATCCAATAATAGCAAATTTCTATATACAATCAATCAGTCTATTTGTATTACACATACATTTATACATAGTTTGAATATGAATGATACATATATAGTTGTATTTACAGAGCTACGTAGTGTTAGGAATTTATTTACGTATTTTTTGTTTTATTATGTTTTTTTTTTTGTTTTTTTCTGTTTTGTGTAAGAATGAAAACAAAACAAACACTAAAACCCTACCATATATACAATATATGTTTTTTTTTTTTTTTATTAAACAAAACCAAAACAAGGTCGTTACAAAAAAAAATTGTTAAATTAATGCTTATAATTAAAATTAAACAAAACAATGACTTAAAACTAAATTTATAATAACTTAAATCATAAAAAAAATTAATTTATTATTATTATTGTTATCATTAATTTTTATTTAAACTACAATAACAACTTTATTTTAACAAAAAAATTGAAATATAATATTTGTACAGATATGTACATACATATAATGACAATCAATTTAACATTTTATGTAAAAAAATGTAAATAAATATCTTATTATTACGTAGAAGTAAAATTAAAAAAAAATGAATTTTTTTTATTAACAATACCTAAAAGCATTAAATTACTATCTATAAAATGTACAACAAAAATGATCTAAATAAAAAACATTAGTTGTATTATAATGCAATACAATAAATGTTTAAAATTATATCATAATTAAAAAAAAAAAAAATTTTTTTTTGCTTAAGTAAGAATTAATTGTCTAAGGTCATGACATTGGAAAAATGTAGTTGTACAATGTGTTTGAAAGTATTTCTGGAGATAGATGTCGAATAGAGATGACTAATTTTGTTAAAATTAGTACAACATCTATTGATGGCTTCATTTCAACCGTACTCTGTATTATGTTTACTGTCCATTAAAAATTTAGTATTTCTAGTTTGCCTAACACTATCGTTAAGTCTAAACTTGTTATTAAGAGGTTGGATAGAAATACTATTATTCAAAATATCTAAAGTAAAGCATGATGACAATAGTTGTCTACGTAAAGATAAAGAAAGCAAGTTTAATGAATTAAGTCTTGTAGTGTAACTAGGTAGATTAGCAAAATCAAAAGGGTTATATTGATTTCTTAGTGCAAATAAAAGAAATTGCTTTTGAACTGATTCGATTCTATTGGAATGAACTGCAAAGGCTGGATCCCAAACAATGTTACCGTATTCTAAGATAGATCGAACTAGGGAACAATAAAGAGATTTAGTCACAGCTAAGTCGCTAAATTCTTTAGCTATTCTCTTAATGAAACCTAATATTTTATTAGCCTTTGAAACTATTAGATCATAGTGAAGATTATAATTAAGTTTATTGTCGAGAAGATTATATTGTAGTCATTAAACTTGCTATTTTGTAGTCATATATTAAATTGTTTATTATTTTGTAGTCATATATTAAAGAAGACCGTTTACGTGTAAAGCTTATAACCTTACATTTCTGTATGTTGAGTTCTAATTTATTTGACGTGCACCAAGCTTGTAACACTGATAAGCTTGATTGAAGTTTAGCTGCATCAGAATTATCTTTAACCACTTGATATATTTTTAGGTTATCAGCAAACGAAATGTGAGGTATATTGCTTAGTTATTCCGAAAGATCTGAAATAAAACTATTAAACAGAAGCGGGCCTAAATGGCTGCCTTGCGGTACACCGAAAGTGACTCCGATGGTGTTGGATAATACACCACGAAATTTAACATTTTTAGTTTTTTCTATAAGATAAGAATAAAGCCACTCAAGAAATGAACCCGAAATGCTAAAAGTTGATAGTTTGTTTAGCAAAGTGAAGTGATCTACACGATCGAAAGCTTTGCTAAAATCAGTGTAAATTGCATCAACTTGGTACCCTTTCTCCATTTGATTCAGGATTTCAGATGTATAAACCATCAGGTTCGTAGTAGTTGAACGACCTTTTCTGAAACCATGTTGTTGTTCTATCAACGACAATTTTTTCAAATAATTTAGGTATAGTCGAAAGGATTGCTATACGTCGATAATTTTCCACCTATGCTCTATCCCCTTTTTTAAAAATAGGGGTTAAGTGGTAGGATTTCCACTTTTGTGGGAAATCCCTAATTGAAAGTGACTTATTGAAAATAAAATGAAGAGGGAAGATTAGACTGTGAGAGCAATATATCATACATTACAGACAAATTGTGTATGGAAGTAGGCACATTTTGTAAAAATAAATTAAGCTAAAAAATTTCTGAACCGATTGATTGTATTTAGAAATTTGCTATTATTGGATAATACTCATTCCAATTAGTGATTATTCTAATAAAAATTCGTTGCTTACTAAATTCGTTTTTTTTCATTTTAAATATACATAAACGTTTTTCACTCTTTTCTTTGATATACAATCATATACAATTTAAGCTTGAGAAAAAAAAAAAGTTTTTCTAAATAAAATAAATTTGTGTGTATGTTGCATTATAACTGCGTATTGCTATACTATGTTAGATAATAATTTGAATACTGGTAATTTAATGTACTTTTTGTAAGTAATTTAGATTCGATTGTTAGTTTTAAATCAATTTTATTTATTCTAGTTATATAATATTACAATTCATTAACATAAAATTTACAAATGTATTACAATAAAACAATTTTTAAAATATAAAGAAAAAATTAGTTATCTGCATGCTGTGCTGTATGTTTTATAAACCGAATAAACGAAAACGTATGTTAAATATAATGTTAAGTTAACAATTAGCTAGGTTGTCAGATTTATTGTATGGTTTTTATTTTTTAAATAAAATGAAATTTTTTTCTAGATATGAAAAACTATACATAAGATTTCTTGATTTGTCATAGATAATTTGTGTATTTAATTATATTTTTTTTTTTGCAAAATAAGCTAAAGAGTATATAAAAATGTGTTATTTAGAATGATTAAGTAACCAATAATTCGTCGTTTCAATTGAAACAAACTGTATATACTATAATATTATATGAAGAAGGATTTAAATTTTTACTTTATAAATTTAAATGTATAAAATTATTAATTAACATACATATGTATATTGGATTAATATTAATTAGTTTAACCACAAACTAAATATTTTATAGAGATGAACAGTTTCATATAAAAATTTTAAGTCTTCTTTAGGAGCCAGCATGAACATTTTTTTGGAGCCAGTCTAAGTATTTTAGATATTTAAATAGCAAAAACAAAAATTTATAGAATATTCTTTTGTATTTTCTATTTTTGTAATTTAAATATTGTAAAATACTTAGTCCAGCTCCATAAACTGCTTAGTCTGGCTTCAAAAAAAAACTAAAAATTTTTATATGAAACTGATAGTCTGTATAGTTTATTTAGTCTGTGGTTTAACTAAATAGGTATATATAGACATATATGCATGAGTATGTATGTATTTATACTTGGTTAGAATTTACCTACTTATATTATAAGTGCATATATGTATCTATATATAAAGTATGTTCATATGTATATTCACAATAGGAAACCAAAGGAAAAGCAAAACCTTTTTTTGAATTTTATGATTTATTTTGTAGGTAGTTTTATAATATACATAATATTATTTATGATCATATCAAAGTACCATACACACCATAATAAAATTTATTTACTTTTTTTCTCGATTCACATTCAATAGTTAATGTTTTTTTTTATTTTTTAACCTTTATGGTCTACGTGGTATAAAATTTTGCTAATAAAAAATAAGAAGTAGGTTTGAAATTTTATTAAAAATAAAATTAAAGGAAATATTTTTGTGTTCTTTGAATTTTGCCACATATTTCAATTAATTTGTAAATAGACCTTTTATTGAACGGTTATTTTCAAACATTTCTATTTTCAGCAATCAGATTTCTAATTTTTAAAAAATTTTTAAGAAAAATATATTTGATTTGAATGAAAAAAGTGCAATATTATTGAATTTTAGAATTTGTGATGCATACATAATATACTTATATATGTAGGTGTAAATCATAATATTAATTTTGATGCAAACTTCAAATAATTAAGAATAATATAAGAAAATAATTTTGCACATTTATTATATTTTTTAAAGATCTACCATTAAATTTTATTTTCAAACAAGTTTCAAAATTATATACACACATATGTATGTACAATGTACATATACATATGTAACTGTTTTTTTATAGGTTTACAATTCAATTCAATTTTTAAAGTAAAAATACAAATAATTTTTCATATTATTTCCTTAATGGAAGCTACGAATTTTTATTAGAATAATCACTAATACTAATACTCCAGGTCCAGAAATTTTTTAGCTTAATTTATTTTTACAAAATGTACTTCTATACACAATTTGGCTGTAATGTATGATATAACATCTTATAATATAATAAAAGGCAATCTGCTGCGGCTGCTGCTGCTATTCGCGTGCCCTTTTTTAAAATTTAGAGCACACACAATCACAATATTTCTTATCTAATGCTAATAAAATACACAATATTTCTTACTGCAGTACTAATACTAACAAGAAAAGAGACAAAAAATAAGAAAAGAAATGGTTTAATTCTTAAACGATACTCTTTACTCTTTATTTTAATTCTACTGCATATGTACCAACCAATACCAACTACAATTATAATTTATATGTGGGTAGTAATGTACATTTACATACGATATTGTAATATTATTAGCAACACAAATACTGATGGCGCTGACTCTGTAGTAAAATAATAACAATAATAATAAAAATAGTAATAATAATAATAATTTAATAATAATAATAATAGTATTAATAACAATAATTATAATAATAATAGTAATAATAATAGCTGCACAGTGGAGCTATCTTTGGTTATATCATGCAAGTAAGGTGTTATATACTGCTGCACGTTGTAATCCACTAGTGGCACTGACTCTGTAGTAAAATAATATTAATAAGAATACTAATACTAATAACAATAATAATAGCCGCTACAGTGACAGTGGGGGTTGCCTTCAATAATTACCTCACATACTACTACAACATGTTGTAAATGTTGTGACGGCTTTAGTCACTGTTAGCAAAATAGTAATAATAATAGGCCGATTCATTGTTTCCTTACAGTCCCACTTCCAATTCAATGTTTCCGTATCCATTTCCTATTCTTTCCTATCCCTACTCCCTTGCCAATATACTGCGTTCGCAGGTAAGAGTTTCATCCCATTATATTGGCTAAAGGGGGAGGTAGGTTTAGTCGGTAAGAATCTGACATTACCAAGGAGGAAATTCTTGGTGTCTTTGGAAGATTCCCACCTCCCTTAGGAAAAAAAATAAAATAATAAAACAATATTAATTACTAAACAGTAAATACTAACAAAGCAAAGCGAAAAGCAAATCAATGAGCAAATTAATGAAATGAGCAAATTCAAAAAAGAGCAAAGAGAATAAAATTGTTATTATTTTGTTTTGTAAAAAAAAAAAGATACAATCATAAATTTCATATTTCATAATATTGTATTGAGTCGTGTGGTTAACATTAACAATTGGCATTTGGCATTTGTATGTATGAACAAAAACAATTCCTGCAATAAAGCGACAATGCATTATTATTATAATCTCCTAGAACATTTTTATTAGAATTTTATTTTTTGAATGAAAAAAGTATCGCATATATGTACATGCATATTAATATGCATGTCTAAATATAATAAATTCAAATCATTATTTTGTTTTGTTCAAAAAAAAAGTAAAAACAATCATAATATAACCATTAACCATACTCTTTAGATTCTAATTCTATTTACATATGTATACATATGTATCTATTTATTTGCTAAATGCAATCTCTTATTATTGAATGTGAATCGAGAAAAAAAGTGAATAAATTTTATATGTATGTGTTATAGTTCTTTGATATGATCACAAATAATCTATATTAAAAAACTGCAAAATAAATCATAAAATTCAAAAAAAGGTTTATTTCCCTATAGTAAACTATAGTGAATATACATATGTAATTACATGCATATACATGTATACCTACTTAGTTAAACTAATTAACATTAATCCAATAGATACCTATATGTTAATTAATAATTTTTAACATTTAAATTCTTCTTCATATATTATATATAGTATAGTCAATACAGTTACTTCAATTGAAACGACGAATTATTTTTTAGTTTAGTTTACTTAGTCATTCTAAATAACACATTTTTATATACTCTTTAGCTTATTTTGCAAAAAAAAAAAATATACTTAAATACACAAATTGTCTATGACAAATCAAGAAATCTCATGTATATTTTTTCGTATATCTAGAAAAAAACTTCATTTTATTTAAAAAATAAAAACCATACAATAAATCTGACAAGTAGCTAATTGTTAACTTAACATTATATTTAATATACGTTCTCGTTTATTCGGTTTATAACACATACAGCACAGCATGCAGATAACTAATCTTTTCTTTGTATTTTAAAAATTGTTTTATTGTAATACATTTGTGAATTTTATGTTAATGAATTATAATATTATATAACTAGAATAAATAAAATTGATTTAAAACTAACAATCGAATCTAAATTACTTACAAAAACCTACATTAAATTACCAGTATTCAAATTACTATCTATCCTATTCTAGTATAGCAATACGAGGTTACATTGTAACATACACACAATTTATTTTATTTAGAAATTTTTTTTTTGTATTCAAGGTTAAATTGAATATATTTAGTTTTTGGTAAAATATCGAAGGGTTCCGTGGTTTTTTGAATTGCGAAACGATTTAAAATTCTTATGCAGCTCAAATTCTTTTATTAGTATTCCAGAAGGCCAGCTGGTATGGTTTAACATAAAGTGAAGAAATTGGGAATACTTAATCTCGAACACCTTGTTTGGAATACCTAATTTGAAAGAAAAGCGGCGTTTTGCTGCTATTTTTGAAATTGAAATACCATTAGGAATACGGTCAACCTTAACAATGTTTGATAGGTCGTGATATATATCACAAGATTCAAGGAGATGAATATAAATTTATTATGGGGAACCACTTGGACTTTGAAGGGAAAACGACTACCTTCAAGTAGAGTAACACCATGGTTATTAATATTGTTATTAGTATTATTAATATTATTATCATTATTATTAATTCTATTACGATAAATTCTGTTATTGTTACCGCTATTAGTGCTATTATTTCTGTTATTTCTACTATTCGATTTGTTGAGTAAAAAATCGTTTTTTATTTATACTTTTTGTTCACAAAATAATTTTATGAATACTTTATTTTGTAATTGTTAAAATATTTTATTTTTTGTCTGTATATTATATTTTATTTATTTATTTATTATAATGGCAATACATATTTCGGCATCATTGCCATCATCAGAGCGAATACAATTTAATTTATACTAAACATTGATAATTTTCCTACTTTTTCATATGTACTCAAAAATTAAATTAAAGCTTATGACCTTGTTTACATTTGGGAGAAAAACGTACCTTTTTCTATTCTTTTTTCCTTATGTATACAACCGGGTGAAAAAGTTGCCTTATTTGGCAAAATTGTGTCAAAACATTGTTACATTAGAAATAAAACGACGATTTCTTAGCATGCTTTTGCATTTTGTTCTGACACGTATGAAATTTTTTTTTTTCATACGTGTTTTTCGTTTACTAACTCCCTTTCCTCCCTTGCCTAAACATTTTGGAGTAACGCACGTTTTTCCCCCAAAGGTAAACAAGGTCTATAAAGTTCTAGCAGGTGAGTACTAGATGCATTCCTAGCTTAAAACAATCAAAAAATAAAAATTTTAAAAATGAAAATGTATCCCACTAAAACAACAACTTTTAATAAACGCCAGAGACGAATTAAGCTGTTGCAACTTGCAATGCTAAAGAGGCTTTCGTTACTTCAACAAGTCTTAAAGTAACGTTGTTCAAATTTTGAAGTCTTCTTCCACTCATTTTCTTTTTGGTTTTTTCGGCCGACTGTGAAATGTTGGTTCTAAACTACTTATACTATGTTCATACTACACAGTTAAACATGTTTCACTCGATAAACTAGTTTAATTCCTGTTTAACAAGAATATATGCTATGAAAAAAGCTGTCATTTTTAAACTAGTTTATCTTGAAGGTTGTATATTAAAATTTTTGACATAATCGATTTTTTTTTTAATGAATCGACGTTTTCTGTATTTTTCATAACCCTTTGATAACTTTAATGTTTTTTAAATGCTTTGTTAAACTATAAGTTTTTTTTAAGTTTAAGTTTAAAAAAAAAAAAAAAAGTTTTATTTTTTTTTCAATAATCATAATTGGATTTTGATAGCTGGCAAAACTTAAACTAGTTGTGTAGTATGAACACCATTTTTCAAAACCTGTTTCCTTCTTGTTAAACACCCATAGTATGCACATAATATTACTGTTTCCTCGGTCTCAAACACTTTTATATATTTTATGTATTATTAATACAGCCTAAAAAAAATACTCTACACTACAAAAAAAAAAACTAAAACATTTAATGCATTTGACTCATAAAAACATAAACAATAAAAATATCACACCATTTAAAACAAAACGCCAAATCTCAACACAAAAATTTCAAAATAGAAACATTTCTATTTTCACATTTCTTCGATTCGATGAAAAATTTTAATCGATCAAATTATTATCATGAATAAATATGACATTTATTTAATGGGGACTATACACTAATAAACTTGTTTCTGTGTTCACCATACACTAGCAAACTTTTACCTAAAGAAGTTTAGAAACTTCAGAATTTCAAAGTAGAACATATGGCGTATAAAATTATCGTTTTGATGGTAATAAAATTATCGCTTTGATGGTAATTACAGAAATTAATAAAAAAAACAGAAATGGGTGAAAAAGTTGTTACCCATTAAAAATAAATATTCAAATCAAGAACTCTTAAAGGAAATTAGTCGAAAAGAACCAAATGATTATAGGAATTATTTAAGAATGGGACAAGAAAATTTTCAAGATCTTTTACGAAAAGAGATACTATTAATCGAAAAGCAAAATACTTTGATGGGTGATGCTATTTCTGCAGAGGTTAGACTTCATACTACTTTGAGATTTTTAGCGGCAGGAAACTTTTCCGTCCTTCATCTCGCAAACGTTTATTTTTATATAAATTAGAAGAAATTTGCCATAATTGTGGCATATTTTGGAATTCTTCGAAAAAATTTATCCAGTCTATATTATTTTTAACAGCCATTTTAACTTTTATTTTAAATTATTTTAAAAATCTATATAGTTATAAAAAAAACCATATATAGATGTGAATAACAATTTATTACCAAGCCAACTAATTTTATTTATGTTTTGGTTTTTAAACTTTACCAAACAGACTCAAACAATTTCAGAAACTTAAGATTCCACCTTCGAAATCACTCCACAACCGATAAAACTTCGCTTGTTTAGAAACATGTTTTTAAACAAGTTTTTTAGTGTATAACCCCTAAATAACATTTCTTTAAGGAAAATTTGTGGTAACCTGGTGTTTCCATACTGTCTTTATCCACAATCGCTATCTTGTAAAACGGTACTGTTTTGTACTATTACAGACAACGCTGTCGCCAGTACTGGCAAAGAAAAATCTAAGACAGCGCTGTGTGGACAATAAAACTTGAAAATCATAGTTGCAATCTCAAAGCCGCTTCTTTGAGCTACAAATGAGTTAACCCATATTCTCCTCTTAATTTGTTTTTGACAATAAAACAGTGCTAATGTATTTCCTTACTTTTTCGTTCATTTATTTAAATGGACTGTGTTAATACAATATTCGAACCCAATTTCGTTCTTAGACAGTAAATTGACATTTAAAACTAGCGATAGCGACAGCATTTAAACGCCGCGTAAATTTTACGGTCTCGTCTAACATTAGCTTTTAGTTATAAAGTTGTCAAGTAATTTTGTTCTATTGTACTCTATTATAGTGTCGTTTCTTTTCTGAAAAAAATTTTTACCTGGGGTTGCACTTTTTTTCAAGTCATATTTTTTCCGTTCCTTTCTGAAAAAAAATTCAAAACTGAACTAAATAGCAATTAATGACAATATAAAAATACATTATTTTCATTTATTTGGTTGAGTTTTGAAATATCTAGTTAAAACAAAAAAAAATTATATTTGATTAGAAACAAGTTTAAATACTTTTAAATAAGTAAAATATAATTTGTAAATAAAGAAATTAGTGCAGCAAACTGAAAAAAAAATGGTGCCCTTTTACTGTTCTATTCTAAAAAATGTTCAGGCCAAAACTGAAAAAAAAAGTGCAAAACTAGAAAAAATAGGTTTGACTTTTTTCAGTTTCGCACTTTGTCAGGTCAAACTTTTATTTTCAGAAAGGAAAACGACATTAGATGGCCAACTTATGTTATTTTATCAGTGGCGCCACGACCTAATGAAACTAGAATAGGAATTAGTGTTTTACTTTAAGACCACTAGATGTCACATACTATTGTCTTAGCTTTTTTTTGTTCTATTCCCATATTTTTAAAGTAAATAGAACAACTAGTTAAATTGTATTAAATTCGTTTTTTATTTAAATAATTTTAATTATAATGCTTTTACTATTATTCGCGTTTTTAATCGTTCTTACTAAAGTACAGCTGTCTAGTAATATTGTGTATCGTCGTGTAAGTTATTCAAAGGAATTTGAACTCTGTTTTTCTAATTGTTCTAGCAAAACTTTTTTTTGATTGAATTTCACATAACTTTTTCATGTTTTTAATCCTAAATTTTAAAATAAAATAAACTAATTTAAAAAATATCATGCTTTAATTTAATTTATAATTAATTAACTCACTATTAATTTATAATTAATTAACTCATAGTACCGTTTTACATTTGATTGCGACTGTGGATAATGACGGTATGTAAACGCCAGGTTACCCCAAATTTTCCTTAAAGAAATGTTATTTAGGGTCATACACTAAAAAACTTGTTTAAAAACATGTTTCTAAACATGCGAAGTTTAACTGTTTGCAGAGGGGTTTCGAAACAGTTTAACAAAATCAAAATTTTTTGATTTTCAATAGGCGGAGTCAAGTTTCTGAAAATGTTTAAGAGTGTATGGTAAAGTTTAAAAACCAAAACATAAATAAAATTATTTGGTAATAAATTGTTGTGCTTTTCACATCTATATATGTTTTTTTTTTTATACCTATATAGATTTTTAAAATAATTTATATATAAATAATTTAAAATAAAAGCTAAAATGTCTGTTAAAAATTATAGACTGGAAATTTTTTTGAAGAATTCCAAAATATGCCACAATTATGGCAAATTTCTTCTAATTTATATAAAAATAAACGTTTGCGATATGAAGGGTGGAAAAGTTTAGGTTTTGAAAAGAGTTTCCTGCCGCTAAAAATCTCAAAGTAGTATGAAGTCTAATCTCGGCAGAAAAGTAGTTTGCTTTTCGATTAGTTTCTCTTTTCGTAAAAGATCTTGAAAATTTCCTTCTCCCATTCTTAAATAATTCCTATAATGATTTGGTGCTTTTCCACTAATTCCCTTTAAGAGTTCTTGATTCGAATATTTATTTTTATTGAGTAACAACTTTTTCACCCATTTTTGTTTTTTTTTTTATTAATTTCTGTAATTACCATCAAAGCGATAATTTTATCCGCCATATGTTCTACTTTGAAATATAAAAATACTGAAGTATGAAGAATAAGTATTAAAACTAGCTTTTCTTCGATTTTAATTAAAAACAAATTTTCGTGAAATTTTTCCAACTAAACTTTAAAACACTTCAAAAAAACAGTCAAAGCTGGTCAAATGAAAAAATCAAATGTCAAATTTCACAAATGACAGCTTTGTAATCTCATAAAAGGAAAAAAAAAATTCTTTAAATTGACCTACCGTGGCTCCATAGTCTATACCGATGTCATATTGTATTGCACTTATTTACTTATACAGATACTTCGTATACTTGTGCTTGTACCAAATTTTAGATGAAATAAGGAAAAGGAATATATATTATTATTTTAAATTAAAACCTATTTCCATGGGAAGTTAATATTTATCTTTTTGTAAATTGTAACAAATCTTAAAGTAAATCTAATTGGTTTAGCTACGTCTATTGTATTTTAAAGTATAAAAATAAATAAGTAACATTCATACGAATATGTATAAATATTTTGATAAATACGTACAAATTTAGAACAACAATAAAATAAAATATCTTTGAAAGTTTTTGTTTAAACATTTGATAAGAACTAAAATAATTATGAAAAATTGGAAGTATATTCAAAAAAAATAATTTTTCGAATTTGAGTAGTACATTAAGTACAAGAAAGTTATCAAATAATATTTTTATGTAGAAAACCATACAAATTAAGGAAAACAAAACTAGTATTAATAACTACGTGAGAACTAAATTATGGTTTTGAATATCTGTACAGTTATTATATAGTACATGAACAATGTAAAATTGTTTTAAATAAAAGACTTTTATTATGCAACAGTTTGTACCATCTACAACAACCCTTGCGTGTTCCAATTCTTCCCAATGCTGCAAAGTATCTACCCCCAGTTTCTGGGAGGATTCAAATAACCTAATTATATCAAAACAAGATTTAATACACCAACTTAAAACTAAAGGGACATGTAGCCAGATTGTAAATTTTGAACAATATCCTTTAATTAAATTTGAATCAAGTTATATAAATATAAAGCAGGAACCTTGTCCAGTTGCACAAGTATCAGCTTCGGACAGAACTAATTTAAAACAATACGTGGTTAATCTAATAGATGAGTTAAATTACCCAATTCATTATAGTTTTACAAAAACAGAAATTTGCCCAAACAAACTAATGGATAAAAACAATTTTTTAGAAGTTAATGGTATGTATCAAAATTTCATATATATTTATAAAACAAATTTAAAATCTTGTATTTATATTAATGTATATATAAACTACGAAATATGTTTGTTTTTAGAGTTTAGTGAAGTTCCTGTAGGTTTTGGTTTCTCCAGACAAAAATTTCCAGAGCATATAGATTCCTCAAATACAATGAAGGAAAGTAATCGTTTCGCAGACGGATTGGATTTGAAAAATATGGGTAGGCAAATTTTTATAATTTGTATTTTTGATTAATGTTTTTGTTTATTACAAAGAATCAAAAATTTAAAAATTATCAAAATTTAAAAAAAATTTATATAAATACCGGTTTCTAATTTAGAAAATTAAATTCAGGTAATGTACGGAAGAGTTTTTTTCTTTGTCTGGAATAATAGAAAATTAGGTATTATCGGTAGACAATTATTTAAATTATAATATATTTAAGTACAATAAAAAGAATTTATTCCAGCGAATACGAGCATTAGTCGGTTGCAGAGCTATTCGATCCGCTATTATTATTATACTAATAGTAATCACTATTATCCACCCAATGGTGTAGTGATTAAGACACCGGCCTTTTATACCAAAGGTTTCGGGTTTAAACCCCGGCTGGATCTTATAGAATAAAATAATATAGATTTTTCTTATAATATATAATTAGTATAATATAATTAAATTAAAAATTAGTATATATGTATGTCTTATAAATTATAATTAATATCATATTGTAATATATAATAAAATAATAAAATATAAATCTTGTGTAAGATAATAGATGGTGTAGAACTAAAGAAACGGGTAGTCTTCTACAATAGCTACAGCCGAGTAATCATCAGCTTATAGAAATAATGATTCCAGAAACTGAAGATTAGTCAAATATCAATAATAAATGACTTAATGGATGCCCTATGCTCCTTATAGGAGTAAGAAAAAAAAATCACTATTAGCATAGAATAAGAATAGATTATAGAAGTCCAACGTAGTGTAAAAGTTGATTTCAACTTTTTGGTTTGACATTGCCTTGGAATTTTCTTTTATACGTTTTACTCTCTTAGTTTCTCTCAAAAAAATTGATTTTGGGTTGATTTTTTTATTATTTCACTTACACAATACCATACTTGATACTACAAATACACAGCACAGTAAAGTAAGTCATAACCTACATTAATTTTTAGAAGGCCTAGACATTGAGAGAGGAAAGCTAAATAGTAGTCCTTTTTTCAAAAAAAATACACGTAGTCTTATGGGAAAAAATAGTAGTCCTCTTAGAAATCTGGAAATAATAAAAAACTACAGATTTTTTTTAATTTCGTCCTAAGGGAGCATTATAGTTCATTCTTTTTTACATTTTTTTAGTAAAAAAAAATTTAAAAATTGTATATTTTCATTCGAGATTCACATCAATTATCAGGCCATGAAGTGCAGAGTAAAAGCTTAATAAGGGGCCAGCTTTTAACAAATTTACACGCAGTCTTATGGAAAAAATAGGGGGCCGACTATAAATCTTGAAATAACACAAAAACCATTTACTTTATTCAATTTGGTCCAAAGAAAAAATTAAAGTCGCATCTTTTTTACATAATTCATTAAAGAAAGATATTTTAAAATATAATATTTTCATTCAAAAATATGCATTTAAAAAATTGTCTTCCTTTAAATTTTTTATTTTAAAAGCTTCTTTAAATAAATTGCCTCAATATCGTAATAGTATACGTCGAGACTACTTTCATACTTTAAAATCATGCACGCTTATATGGCTAGAATCGAGACTCACATCAATTATTAAATTATTCATACGCGCAATACGTGAGAATCGATTGCAATTCTCTCACAACTACATTCATGTGTTTTCAGTTCTTGGCCTGTTTACTTAGGGCTTGTTTTCATTCATAAATATGCTTTTTAAAAAATGTCTTCCAACTACTTTTCAACAAAAAAAAAGCTTCTTAAAAACTTTTTAAAAGAGCATTGATTTGGTACATTACTGAACAAAAAAATGTTGAAAACTAATTTTTATTGCAATATCGATTTGCTTTAAAAATAATGTACATTTTTTTAGAATGCATATAAAATTAAGTGCAAAAAATAAACTATTTAATTATTTTTACAATAAGTTAATTTATGTTAACTTATTTACATTTTTTATTAATATAATAAAATAAATTAATATTATAAGTTATTCGCCTTTTCCTTTGAGGTAGGGGATATGGCGATTATTTTTAAAGTGGTATCGCCTGAAGAGTAGGCCTTAAACTAAAATAATAAAAAAAAATATATTAATACATACAAATAATATATAAATAATTTTTTAACTAAATAATAAGATATATTTAAAATAAAATTTAGTAAAACAAAATAAAGTAATTAATTTACAACAAAACAATATTAAAAAAAGTAAAAAACAAAAAAAATATCACAAAAATCAATATTTTGCGACCGGATAATAATACTAGATCTTGAGTCGGCAAAAATGAAAAATGACATGCCGATTGCATCCCAACTATATATAGGTACCTTCATATCTAAAAGGTTAATTTGGTCAATTTTTTTTTTTAATATTTAATTTTTTGCGTTTTTCAATATCGTTCAATATTTTGAAATTGTTTTGTTTCTGTATTACCTGTCAAATAGGTAACTTAGATCGTTATTAATTATAATTCTAAATTTAAAATCACATTTAAAGTAATTATTTTCTATTAAAGTATATAAAATAATATTATTTGGGCCTTTATATAATTTCCAGTATTTTAAATTTATTTTTTTACTAACATTTAAAACTAAATTAGAGAAATTTAAAATTATATTATCATCGCGTAAGTTTTTATCATTCGTTTCTATTAAATTTACCAAGTAATTGATGAAAATACTTGGAACTATTTTCAAATAGTATTGCAATTTAAAATTTTATTCATAAAAAGATTATTCTATTTCATGTAAGTACATGAATATTCTATTTACAATAATTTTTTTTTATAGATTGTATAGAAAAAAACGAAAATTGCTTTACGAATCTGGTACTTCTTTTTTTCTTCAAAATATTGCTGAAAAATATGATTTAAAAGTTAATTTTTTTATTGACATAAAGAAAAAACTTCAAACTTTATTTTTTTTTATATAAATTTTATAATTTTTTAATATAATTAAAAATATAAAAACTTAGTTTGAACTAAAATATATTTACCAAATTTGCAGTACAATCTATTAGAAAGCTTTTAAATTATTAGGTTATGTCATAAACTACATAAACTATCAAGACAGGAACTGAAGAGAACGAAAGCTCAATTTACCCCACTATTTACATTGGTTCTTATGGGAAAAGTAAAAGCTAAATAGTGGAGTAACTTTAAATCTTTAATAACTTCTAAAATAGACATTTTTTTGAAAAAATTTCTAAGCAAACCTAAAATTCATAGTTTTTTACACTATCTGAATACAAAAAAAAATTGAATTTATAATTTTTTTATTTATAAAAACGTTGATAAAAAAAAATCTAGCCGAATTTTGTAAAATTTTTTCATTTTTTTCCTAAAGCTTAAAGCTCTTTAAAGAGAGCAATAATTTGGTACAGTAATAGCACAAAAAAAGTGAGCGAATTAAATTAAGTTGAAAAATTGATATGGTATTTATTTCGTGTGCATATAGTAGATCTGTATATGAATAATACAAAATACAAGTTTAATTTGCTCAGGTAAAATATTCTTAAATTTTTTAGCTGGCTTTTTATTAGTACCCGAGAAACAAAAGATTTCTAAATTTTCATTAATTTTAATTCTATATTTGAAATCACAACCGAAATAATTCTCATTTTCTAAACAGTATAACACAATATAAAATTTATTGTGCCAGCCATTTAAATCAATTTTTTCTTCAATATTAGTTACTAAATTATTAAAATTAAAAATACAATTTTCATCAACTAATTTTAAATCCGGAATATTAGGGAAAATGCTTGGAATCGCATTAGGTAATAAAGTTGGTCTGTCAGAATTCTGACTACGAAAACTTTTCATACAAAAATGGATTGAACAGACAGCACTACTTTCTGTTGGATTTGTATTCGTGGAATTGCTTCTATCCATTTTTTTCTTAAAATTTGTTCCTTGAGAAATCGAAAAGTTGAAACTGTATAAATTTAATTTTTCGTTTTACATTTATAATTCGATTTACACCCAGTGACACAACAAGTACGAACCATAATTAAAAAGCAATAAAAAAATTAAATTATAAAATATAAATATTGCACTATTCTTAATGTACCTTATTTTTTTATAGTTGAAACTGTATAAATTTTTTAAAAGATTTACATCTATTAAAAAATTGACTACGAAAACTTTTCATAGAAAACTGGATTGAACAGACAGCACTACTTTTCGTTTTCCATTTATAATTCGATTTACACCCAGGGATACAACAAGTACGAACCATAATTAAAAAGCAATAAAAAAAATTAAATTAAAAAATATAAATATTGCACTATTCTTAATGCACCTTATTTTTTTTTATAGTGTGTATCGAAAAAATAAAATTGCTTATCAAAAATTTCAGGTTCTTTTTTTTCCAATACTTGTAATGATACTAAAAAAAATTGATAGAAAGTTAATTTTTTTACCAGTATTTAGGAAAAACTCTAAATTTTTTTTTAATATATAATTTATATATTTTCATTAAAATTATATATATTAAAACTCGATATAAAATTAAATTTTGTTACCTGCTTTATCCCACTTTTTTTTAGAAACCTTTTAAAAAATTGACAGATAGCAAAGAAAAAAATTTTTTTTTTGTTATTTAAACATTTCAAAATGGCTGGAGTCAAGAAATGCTAGAAAAAGTTGGAAAATATATTTTGAGAAAAATATAATTAAAGATTCGAGTTGAACCTTGAATTTTTGATATGTGTTACAAAAAATTTTGAATTTTATTTTAATATAAATTTCGATATATTTAGGGTAGTATTTCATATTTAAAGTTGTAAATGAAAATTGCTAAAATTTCTTAATTTTCTACTTTTTTCTAAGCAAAAAAATGAAAAAAAGAAACTGTCAAAACTCTCTCAATTTTCACAATACATGTTTAAATTTTGCACTAATACATTCTTAGGGGTCTTCTTCCGGTCTTGATATTTATGTAGTTTATGTCCAGGCCTTCTAAAAATTAATGTAGGTTATGCAAATTCTCATACAATTACAAAACATTACTAAATCGACAATATTCAGTGTCGTTACTACCAATTTTTCAAAAGAGCATTGCTTACTGAATATATTTTTTGAGTTTCAGGAGCAGCACTTGTAATATTTTGAAAACATAATTTTCATTCTTATTCGAACTGTATATATAAAAATAATATATTATTTATGTTATTATATTAAAAATTAAAAATTTTATGTTAAATTGGATTAAAAATTAAAATTATGTTACTTATTTTACTAAATTACGTTACATATTATCTCGAATTATTAAATTAATAATGAAAACTTATTACTAAAAGAAAATTAAAATTTTATATTAAATTGTATTAAGAATTAAAATTGTGTTACTTATTTTAATAAACATATTTACATACCCTTAAATAACGTAATTCTAGATAACTTATTTCTAATAGAACATTTATCAGATATTTTTTTTGCAATAAAGAAAAATCTTATCGATAAATATTTTATTATAATTGATTTTATTAATAAACTATAATGATTATTTTCAAAAATATGTTTAGAAATTTCAGGAAATAAATTACGATTTGTTAAATTTTTTTGTACATTTATAGCTATGCTATCGAAATATTTTTTATTAAGTAATGTTTGGTTGGAATCTAAATAGTTTATCTTATGTCTTATTTCTTTTTCAGCTGTAGTACATATTATTATTACTGATGTAGAAGGAGGCTTAAGATATCCTTTAGTCTTATAGGATAGAAGTGATTTTTCCAAAATTGGACCTGTTAGAAACGATATACATTCAGAACACTTTAATTGCTTTTCTAATTTAAAAACGACAAATCCAGAAATATACTCTATAATATGCTTAGAAATATACTCTATAATAATATGGATTTAATATGTAGTCGTGATCATTTAGAAATGATTGTTCTTCACTTTGCTCAATATTTTGAGAAATCATGATAAATCTTTTGACAGTATTATTTAATTCCTTGATTGGATTATATGAGCAGTGGAGTATAGGAATATTTTCTAAAACTGTACAATTACCACAGCCATTTTCTCTGATTTGTACACGAACTAATAATCTTTTATATGCAGAAATAAATTGCCTTACAGAAGGATTATTATTATTATAACAATAAATTTTTGATAAAGAATGGTGATAGCTTTTAAACCATTCAAAATGCCGATAAAACCTGTTTTGCGGCGGTGATTTATTAATAACTCCCCTTCTTTTGTTTTTAGTTTAGATATGTAACTAATAGCGTTATCCGCAAAAGCTTTAATTCCACTGTAGTTTTCGGTACAAATTGGCTTATTATAACTAAATTGATTAATGGATCTACTATTTAAAATGTCAAAAATATTATTAAAAATTTTTAAAAATTTAGATGTTGCTTCACTATTTAAAAAATCGGGTAGAATTAATACCTCCCTACAAAAATCTATAGCATCTGAAACAGATTTACTTAGAGTTTGAACTGCAAGTTTAACATTCATTTTTTGGTTAAAGAAATAAACGTGGGCTTTCCTTAGTTTATTTCCTAAATTCAACTGTTCATTTTCTTGTAAATTATTCAGGCTGATTAAATATTTCCATTCTATAGCATTACCTTCATCATCTATTAAACTACCTATTTCTGCTAAGGAGTTTCGAATTAATTTTAGCATATGGCACGGATCTAAAATTATAGTGTATTTATCCTTCCTTCTTTGTAATAAATAAGGCTCTTTTTCGATGCTACACAAATCGCACCCTAAATGTTTTGCCGTTGTAATATTAACTGTGCTGCCATCAAAAGTAACACCAATTATATCCGCTCCAGTTTGTAAAAGATTTTCAAAGCAATGTTCAATTAAATTTTTTTTTTTAACAGAGCCAAGTGAAGTTATTGGAAAAAATCCCAAAGGAATCTTCCAATTGCGGTTCATACAAACTGCTATAAAAACTAATATTTGTGTAGCCTTTATGTTAGAGTTAATTCCACTTCCAATATTAACAAACCCGTAACAATCATTCTCGGTCCAATTAATATGTTGCCGTATATAGATTTCATCAAATACTACATTTAAAAAAAGCTTATAACCATTTGTTTTTGCTTCCTCAACAGCATAGGTAATTGCTACAAAAGCTTCGGAAGTAAATCCCGGTTTACAATTTATGGACTGGTACCAGTTACTGATAGTTCGCGGATGAGGAAGGCAATTTTCAAAAGAATTTCGAACAAACGAATAAGCTTTTGGAGATAAAAAATTTAGATTCAAAGCAAACTTTTGCAGCTCAGGAGAATAGTTTTTCGGCAGTAATTTATTATTTCTTAATATTTGGCGTTCTAAAATTAATTTAATATGTCCTGAAATTTCATCTAACATAGCTGATATTTGATCTGAAATTAAATTTTTATTTTTTAAAATTTTTCTTCTATTGTTTTGTTTTAATGTTTTAATTTTCCTATCCGTATTTTTAATTGTTTCTCTCAAAAGCCGTAATTCTTCTTTAAACTTTTTGGTTTTTGGACTACAAAGAATAGATTCTTGAGATGTTGTGACTATTGTTCGCTTTAAAGAATTTTTCGAATTTTCGTTATTGTTAATTTCATGATTATATGAGCTAACAGTTGAAGGGATCGGAAACTCTACCTAGAAAAACCAATTTAATACAATATAACGTACAATCAAATTTATTTTAATATTATAAATAATTTATATAAAATTTATTTATAATTTTCATAATATAAAAATCCATGTTATGCGATTTAATTAAAAGCAAGCTGGAAATGAACACGTCAATTTTATCAAAAGCAAGCTGGTCACGTAAGCAAGGTGTTAACTGCAACACACTTGACAGCAGCTATACGTTTATCACGTGACTCATTGGTAGCCCATTGTAACTGGTTCTAATCCATTTAAAACTTATTGCATAATGCGAATGTGTGCACAAATATTAAAGTTTTGTGTTATATTATATTGTGTTGTGTTTTGTGTTGTCTGAACATTTTGAATTTGAATACTAAAGCACTTACTTCTTTGACTAGTAGTTCATTATTTCGAAAAACTTTGGGTATAGCGTGTGTAAAAAGTTGCTTCTTAGATCCTAAAGTAAGAATGTCCTCCGATAAAAAATGTTCTGAACATACAATGAAACTGCTTTTTGATTGCCGATTATTCTTCCCAATTGCTACTATCCACTTTGATTTAAGCCCTTCATTCTTGGGAAATCTTTAAATCAAAAGAATAAACTATTAAATTTTTGTTGGGAATTATAAATTTATATATATAAAAAAAAATGTTAATTAAATATTTAAAAAATGAAAATATGAACAAAGTTTACATTTTTATAATAATAGCACACGTCACTGATACAAACATTTTTGCATCATGGCTTTTGTCAAAATTGCAATTTTTTTGCATATAAAATAGCATGATTTGTAAACTATTTAGGTTTTACACATTGTGTTATTAATTTTAATTTTTTTATTATGATTTACACTTACCTGTGAAACGATAATCCTATTTTTCTAGCATTTTCGCATCCTTCCACAAAACAATAAATCGCAAGTTTTTTAACACAAATTTATAAACTTATTTATAATTAAAGCTAAAATGAATCTACAACACTATTTTAATTTAAACAAAACTTAAATTACCATATAAAATTTGAATTTTAAAAATATTTTATTGCTAAAGATTGTAAATTGTAAACAAATCTAAACAAAAAACAAACAAAATAATTATGTTATGGAAATTTTAATTTTTTTTTGACAATAACAAGCACATTGTGGCAATTAAAGTTAATTGATTTGGCTTCACTAATTTTTATATACGTATACAGAATTTTCTATTCCTTATACTCTATATTCTAAGGTCCAGACCTTCTAAAAATGAATGTAGGTTATGAGTAAGTACACATTGTGCACACTACACACATATTGCCATTTAATTGTGTGTGGTTAAAAAAGGAGAATTAAGGTTAAAAAATTTTAACTTTATGATTCGATCGAATTGAATATAAAATAGCGAATGCATATATATGTATATAATAATATTTATTGTATCATTGTACATAATATTATATGAATATGAAATGAACATAAAATAAAGGTAAAAAACATTGTAAAGGTAAAATAAAACATTTGATTTTATAATATTTAATTGTTACAGTAAACTCTAATTAATTTAATTTTGATGCGTAAATAGAAAAATTTATATCCATGTGTACATACTACATACTTGTGTATATAAAAACATTTATCTATTTTTACGTATTGTACGTATTTTTTTTTGTTGATTTTGATGATAACTTATTTTTCAATTTTCTTTTTAAATTTTTTTTTTCAGAACTTTTCATATTTGACTTTAAATCTCTTGTAAACCAAATGCACTCCTTCCTTAATAGTTCTGATTTTCTTTTTGAGCAACTGAAGTTATCATCAGCAACCGATTTAACACCTGAACTTCGTGTTTGACTAAATATTTATGTAGCGAAAGATCCTTTTTTCAAATTGTTTTGGATTTATTTGTTTTTGTGTTAGTTTTGGTGCCATTTTAGTAGCTTGAGCACATTCTAAATAATATAATGTCCCTAATCGGTGCCCAACTTGCAATGCTATTAGGTAATTCTATGTCAGATGTAATTAAACAATTTCTAAAAATTTTTAAATAAGTTTAGGAGAATCAAAAAAAAAATATTTTTTTTAGATTTATGATAAAAAAATGGTTGACTTGGGTAGATCCTATCTTCTAAAAAAATTTTTAAAGCTTTTATATTATTTAGTTCTTCGTCGCAAACTACAGCTCAAACATTAATATTTATAGCTTGGGCAATTTCAATATTATTTTATTAAACTTGCTACATTACATCCAATCGTACTATTAGCAAATCGTACTAAAGAAAATAATCTGAAATTAGCATCCACGAATCGAAAATTCCTCTAACAATGAATATCGTTACTTCGTTTTTTTTATTTTTTTAAATCTACTATCGCCAGTATCGCAAAGTCCAGAAATAATATCTTTTGTATGATTGTATGCAAGTGCTTTTTTTAATTTAATGACGTCAAAGACAAGAACAATCTAATCAGAGTTAACATATTTTTAATTTTTTGAATTACATATTTCATATTTTTAATTTCATTATTTACCTGTCTTTTTTCTTTCGACCAGAGTGAAGTCATCTTCTCTGTGAAGTCATCTAATAGTCCGGAATTAATTCCTGGTTGGAAATTTTTAAATGGAACCCAGTTGTAAATAGATCAAATACAGGAAATATTTAAAAGCCATTTTTTTCTTAATAAATTATACACTGCATCTGCATTTGATTTATACTGAATATTTAGCGACATTCTCGTTTTCGGAATACTGTTCTTTTAGTTTTTTACATAGCATTGTTTTATTTCAACTTTATTTAACAAAATTTTATTTCAAAGGGTTTTAAAAAAAAAAATTTAATTTCAATGAAAAATCGTTTTATTTGAATGAAAAATGGTTCTATTAGATTGAAAAAAAGGTATAATATTCTATAATATGTACCATTATGGAATATTATTAAATATTCAATTTCATATTGTGATGTTCAGAGAAAAAAAATCAATAACAAAGAGAGAGAGAGAGTGAATTCCGAGGCAAACTAAAATCACTGCTGATACAGAAAACATCATTCTTTGCACTTCTATAATCTATTTTTATTCTATTATACTAATACTAATAGTATTACTAATAGTAATAATTATACTAATAATAGTAATTTATTTAAATTTTAAACACAAATTAGTATATACAAAATATGTACAATATTTCTAATTGAATTATGTATACAATATAATATGTATTTACCCATAACCTACAATATTGTTTTCACAAACCCTGACATAGAGAGAGGAAATTAAAATAGTGATCGTAAAGCTCTGATAAAAATTTACTCGTATTCTTATGGGAGTAGCCGAGACTCACATCAATTATCAGGCCATGAAGTGCAGAGAGTAAAAGCTTAATAAGGGGCCAGCTTTTAACAAATTTACACGTAGTCTTATGGAAAAAATAGGGGGCCGACTATAAATCTTGAAATAACACAAAAACCATTTACTTTATTCAATGTGGTCCAAAGCGAAAATTAAAGTTGCATCTTTTTTACATAATTCATTAAAGAAAAATATTTGAATATATAATGTTTTCATTCATAAATATGCATTTAAAAAATTGTCTTACTTTAAATTTTTTATTTTAAAAGCTTCTTAAAGTTCTTAAGATATGAGTCTCGTGAAAGTCGATGAGAGTGTTTTTATAGTACACTACTGGTAACAAAAAAAAGTATAGAAATGAAATTTTAATGACAATTTTGATTTAAATTTAACTTAGTAAAAATTTTTATTAAATTTTAAAAATAAAAAATTATTGACTGAAATATAAGTTATTGTGAAATAAGCAATAATTAAATAATATTTATATAAGTAATCATTCATAATATCTAAAAATTTTTCCCATTTCCACACCACCTTTGAGGTAGGGAATATGGAGCGTTTTTTTTAAAGTGGTATCCCCAATACGCCTAATCCACTGAATTCCAAAAAAAAAACAGTGTAATATTTATGAATAAATAATAAATAGAAACAAAAATATTAATAAAAACAATAAATAAAAAAAATATCACAAAATTAAAAATTAACAAAATATCACGAAATTAAAAAATATCACGAAATTAAAAAATATCACAAAAAACTATATAACCCTTCTTAATTTTGAAATATTTTTAATTTGCGGTTTTGTCTATTAGATTTTAATATGTCTTTTTCCCGTTTTGTGTAATTATTTAATAAAATATTTGCAAATGTTTTACTTATTTGGAAAAAAATATTGCGGCTACTATTTACACGTCGATTCCAAATCAATGTCATTCATGCCCAAACAAAGACTATTTAACGTCAGTTCAATTAGTATTCTTTTTTGATTACTTTGCTCAAAGAAATTTTTTTTTAAATTTGTTTGCCGTAAAATCTCCTGAAAAATCGCTGTCATATGAAATTAAACATAATTTGTCTGATCTGTCTGTAAAGAAAGACCCCCTCTGTTAAGTTCGTCAAAGTAAAATGAACCTGCAGTCCCGCGATTTTTCAGGAATAATGATTTGCAATCGACACATTTTATATTTTTTTCCAAAGTATGTGAGGCATATTCTCCAGCATACAAATTGGAATCTGAATTAAAATTTACCGTTAACAAGTAATTTGAAATGAAAATTTGATCAAAAGGTCCTAAGTTAATTTGCTGTTCTAAAGAATTCTCCCCAACTGAATGAATTAAAACCGCATTATTAAATTTTTTATTAATTTGGTGAATTCGGATTTTTTTTTCAGACTCTATTACTTCTGTATATGAAACGTTGTAATTGCACCCAGCTAAGGAACGATATAAATGGAATCTATTTTCTAAAGAATCAGTTTGAAATTTGCCTAATAAAACATAGTCCATTTGAAGCTCCGTTAAGGATAGATGAACTAAATCTATTAATGTTTTAGTAGTGAATACTAAAGCATTGAAAGTGTCTTTTGAAAATCTATTTTTATTATCATTTGTATTCCAAACTGATAACCACTCACAAAACTCTTTTAGAAAATTGAGACGAATATCTGTTGTCTCTTTAATTGGTTTACCCCAATCATTTTTAGTTTTAATACTCTGGAAATTATCACGAGTGTTGCATATATCCTACCATTTTCGAATAATATCACAGAAATCAGCAGTAGAGCGCATTCAAATTCTTTTAAAGAAGTAATTGTAGAATGGTGAAATATATTATATACTAAGGAAACATTTTGTTTTTGAAAATTTGTTGGTTCTAAAGTTTTCTTATTTAATTTAAAGGCTTTTTTAGTGTGTAAATTTTCTTCTTTTTGATATAAGTTCGTGAAATGCGAAAAACGGGCATGTTTAATAGCTTTGGTTTCAAAATCTGAAAAATGTAAACATTTATGTGGTGCACAAAGCCAATTATTGGCAACATTTTTGAATAGATGGACAGTGTCAAACTGTAAATATATATTTCCGATACCATTTGGGTTAGGAAAATAATACTCAAATTTTTAAACATATTTTGATTAATTTTGTGATTATCAGTTATAATCACAAGAACGCGGAAACCTTTACTTTGAACCAATTCAATTACAGCCTTTGTGGTATCAGTTAGATATTGACCTGATGGCCGAAGAACTGGAATTAGGCGGACAATTTCTTTGAAATTTCCGAAAACTGACTTAATCATAAAGGCCATAATTGTTCTAGCAGCTTCCGTTGAATTATTATCAGCCATTACTACAACATGGCTGCCATTACTACATCTAGAAGAGAGTGAGCTTGAGGTAAGTTTTATTAGAATCGGATAATTCTTCATTATTGAAAAACGATATTAAATTCCGTAGCTGAGACCAAAATACAAGTTTCATATTTTGTGATAAAATATTTATAAACTTTTTGGCTGGTTCTTTTATAGAGCCTGAAAAGCAAGTATGTAACTAATAAATTATTATCAATGATAATTCTAAATTTAAAATTGCAACCGAAATAATTATCATTTTGTAAAAAATATAAAACAATATTAGTTTCATTTTTATATACAGACCAGCCATTCACATTGATTATATTATCAATATTTGAAACTAAATTAGTAAAACTTAAAATTAAATCACTATCGTGAGAAGTGTTTGCATTATTATTTGATAAAGCTACCGGATAATTGGGGAAAATACTTGGAACAGCATCTGGCAATAAGCGGTGCCGTTTACCAATATTAGAAAAACACGATTCTGCGAAATGCAGAGAACATATGTAACTACATACCGAAGGTTGCCAATTTGGTTTGGATATTGCTTTTATCCACAATGTTCTATAAGGTTCTTTGTTGGGAAATTGAAAAGCTGGAACCTTTTCCACACTAGTCAAAAAAAAATTGGATCTACATCCAGACACCGAACATTTTCGAACCATTACAGAATATATTAAAAAAGCTTATATGTATAAAAAATTAAAAAGGGCTATATACAAAAAAAGATTTTGACAAAAAAAAAATATAACAACTTATAGAAAATAAAAAAACTGTAAATACAAAATTATAAAACTAATTTAACAAAAAAAAACAAACAAAACAAAACAAAAGAAAACTAATTATAATAAGTAATAACTAATTAATTATATCTTATAAAAAAAAATTTAAAATTAATTATAACTCCTACTGCACTACTTTTTTTTTATGGAGTGTATCAAAATATTTAATAATTTGCTTACCAGAATTTGTGACTCCCTTTTTTTATTTCCTTGTAATATGGCTGAAAAATACGAGTTGAAAATTAATTTTCTTACAAGAGGAAAGAAAAAATTCTAAATTTTAATTATATGACATTTTTAAAATGTTTAAATCAAATTAAAAATATTAAAACTCAATTTGATTATAAAAGTACTTACCCATTTCACATACAATTTTTATATAAATTTTAGGATATATTTAAAAGCTTTCAAAAAAAACTTTCAATCCCACTCTTATTTTTTGAAAAAAAATTCTCTTCTTCTACTTTTACAAATGTCAAAAAGCAAGCGGAAAAAAATAACTAAAAAGACCTAAAAGTAATTTTATTAAATATTAAGTTAAAATTACGAGTTAAAAGCTCATTTTTTGATATATTGTAGGAAAAATTCCAAATTTTATTTTCATATAAAATTCGACATATTTTGGTGAATATTTCATAACGAAAACTCGTAATGAAAATTGTTAAAAATGGGCATTTTTTCGAAAAAAAAAACAAAACAATAAGAACAAAAAAAATCTTTTAAAATTAAATTTTAATGTCATTTCTTTGAATGTATGCGAGACTCGAATGCCATTCTCTCACAACTACATTCATGCGTTTTCAGTTCTTGGCCTGTTTATTTAGGTCTTGGAGTAGCAAAAAATGAAATAGTGGTAAAGCCGAGACTCACATCAATTATCAGGTCATGAAGTGCAGAGAGTAAAAGCTTAATAAGGGGCCAGCTTTTAACAAATTTACACGTAGTCTTATGGAAAAAAATAGGGGGCCGACTATAAATCTTGAAATAATACAAAAACCATTTACTTTATTCAATTTGGTCCAAAGAGAAAATTAAAGTCGCATCTTTTTTACATAATTCATTAAAGAAATAATTTTAAAATATAATATTTTCATTCATAAATATGCATTTAAAAAATTGTCTTCCTTTAAATTTTTTATTTTAAAAGCTTCTTAAAGTTCTTAAAATGTGAGTCTCGTGAAAGTCGATGAGAGTGTTTTTATAGTACACTACTGGTAACAAAAAAAGTTTTAATGACAATTTTGATTTTAAATTAACTTAGTAAAAATTTTTATTAAATTTTAAAAATAAAAAATTATTAACTGAAATATAAGTTATTGTGAAATAAGCAATAATTAAATAATATTTATATAAGTAATAATTTATAATGTCTAAAAAATTTTCCCATTCCCACACCACCTTTGAGGTAGGGAATATGGAGCGTTTTTTTTAAAGTGGTGTCACCAATAGGCCAAATCCACTGAATTCTAAGAAAAACAGTTTAATAATTATGAATAAATAGTTAGTAGAAACAAAAATATTAATAAAAAAACAATAAATAAAAAAAATATCACAAAATTCAAAATTAACAAAATATCACGAAATTAAAAATTATCACAAAAAATTATATAACCCTTCTTAATTTTGTAATATTTTTAATTTGCGATTTTGTCTATTAGATTTTAATATGTCATTTTCCCGTTTTGTGTAATTATTTAATAAAATATTTGCAAATGTTTTACTTATTTGGAAAAAAATTATGCGGCTACTATTGCCGCATTTACACGTCGATTCCAAATCAATGTCATTCATGCCCAAACAAAGACTATTTAACGTCAGTTCAATTAGTGTTCTTTTTTGATTACTTTGCTCAATGAAATTTTTTTTTTAATTTGTTTCCCGTAAAATCTAAAAAATTGCTGTCATATGAAATTAAACATAATTTGTCTGATCCGTCGGTAAAGAAAGACCCCCTCTGTTAAGTTCGTCAAAGTAAAATTGCACCCAGCTAGAGAACGATATAAACGGAATCTATTTTCTAAAGAATCAGTTTGTAATTTGCCTAATAAAACATAGTCCATTTGAAGCTCCGTTAAGGATAGATGAACTAAATCTATTAATGTTTTAGTAGTGAATACTAAAGCATTGAAAGTGTCTTTCGAAAATCTATTTTTATTATCATTTGTATTCCAAACTGATAACCAATGATAATTCTAAATTTAAAATTGCAACCCAAATAATTATCATTTTGTAAAAAATATAAAATAATTTAGTTTCATTTTTATATACAGACCACCCATTCACATTGATTATTTTATCAATATTTGAAACTAAATTAGTAAAATTTAAAATTAAATCACTAGCGTGAGAAGTTTTTGCATTATTATTTGATAAAGCTACCGGATAATTAGGGAAAATCCTTGGAACAGCATCTGGCAGTAAGCGGTGCCATTTACCAATATTAGAAAAACACGATTCTGCGAAATGCAGAGAACATATGTAACTATATACCGAAGGTTGCCAATTTGGTTTGGATATTGCTTTTATCCACAATGTTCTATAAGGTTCTTTGTTGGGAAATTTAAAAGCTGGAACCTTTTCCACACTAGTCAAAAAAAAATTGGATCTACATCCAGACACCGAACATTTTCGAACCATTACATAATATATTAAAAAAGTTTATATGTATAAAAAATTAAAAAGGGCTATATAAAATAATAAGATAAAAGACAAAAAAATATAACAACTTATAAAAACAAAAAAACTGTAAATACAAAATTATAAAACTAATTTAACATAAAAAACAAACAAAACTAATTATAATAAGTAATAACTAATTAATTATATCTTATAAAAAAAAATTTAAAATTACTTATATCTCCTACTCCACTACTTTTTTTTTATGGAGTGTATCAAAATATTTAATAATTTGCTTACCAGAATTTGTGACTCCCTTTTTTTATATGCTCGAAATATGGCTGAAAAATACGAGTTGAAAATTAATTTTCTTACAAGAGGAAAGAAAAAATTCTAAATTTTAATTATATGACATTTTTAAAATGTTTAAATAAAATTAAAAATATTAAAACTCAATTTGATTATAAAAGTACTTACCCATTTCACATACAATTTTTATATAAATTTTAGCTTATGGTTAAAAGCTTTCAAATAAAACTTTCAATCCCACTCTTATTTTTTGAAAAAAAATTCTCTTCTACTTTTACAAATGTCAAAAAGTAACTAAAAAGATCTAAAAGTAATTTTATTAAATATTGAGTTAAAATTACGAGTTGAAAGCTAATTTTTTGATATGTTGTAGGAAAAATTCTAAATTTTATTTTCATATAAAATTCGACATATTTTGGGGAATATTTCATAACGAAAACTCGTAATGAAAATTGTTAAAAATGGGCATTTTTTCGAAATAAAAACAAAATAATAAGAACAAAAAAAATCTTTTAAAATTAAATTTTAATGTCATTTGTTTGAATGTATGCGAGACTCGATTGCCATTCTCTCACAACTACATTCATGCGTTTTCAGTTCTTGGCCTGTTTAAAGCATAAACCTTAATAACTCAAAAAAAGATTATTTTTTCAAATTTCTTTCAAAGGCTACCATCAAATTTCATCTTTAAGACATCTTTTGATGTATTCAAATTTAAAATATTTAAATGTTTTAATTAAAAAATAACTTTAAAAAAAATACCTAGGTTGATTTTTTGCCCACGGTTAAAGCTCCTTAACAAAACTTGAATGAGAGTCCTTTTCGATACAGTATGGGCAATAAAAAAATTAGCAAAACCAATTTTATTAAGAATTAATTACAAAAATTACTATTATTAATTGGATTATTAATTTGGATTTTCGTTTGTATTCCAAACTGATAACCAATCACAAAATTCTTTAGGAAATTGCGACGAGGATCTATTGCCAATCCGACCTTTATGCTAATCTATAATTTTCTAATAGCTTTTTTTTGGAAATTTAAAACATGAAATGTATTTTTTTTAAGACTATTAAAATTGAATAACCAGGAACTCCACATTTTCTAATCATTATGTTTATAGAAATTAAAATATATATATTAGAATTATTCCAAAATTTGATAATGCGTAACTTAGAACTAAAATTAAATAATTAAAGAGTTATATTTTTCTTTATTTTTAATGATAAAATATAATGTTTATGACAATATTTCGGATGCGCCACGAAATATGTTTAAATATATGGAAAATAAAAAATATAGTTGGTTATAAAATTAGAGTTTTACGCCTTCTCAGAATAATTGCGGAAAGTATATTCTTTTTCACATTTTTTTTTCCAATATTTTTCGCATTCAACAGACTTTTTTCTTCAAAGTTTTTTTTTTCGATAATGTTCGCATTCAATATTTTTGTTTTCAATAAATCGACCACATCTGAAATAAAAAAATTAAAGGAAATTATGATAAGAAAACTGCTTCTGGAGTTTGAGATTTTGAATTTTAGCCTTTTGTATTTGGGATTTCGTGACCAACCCCCCAATAATTCTTTTAAATTTTAAAATATTAAAAAAACAATTTTTTTTTTATTATTCACCAGAGCCAACAAAATGGAAGGCCGTGACATCGAAACTTTTGAATCTATGTATAAGTGGATACATTTAAACAAATGAGAGTAAAATTGAATTTTAAAACATTGTTTTTGTTCTTATTATTTTGTTGTTTTCGTTGATGATATAACCAGCTAAAAATTACTCCAAGTTTAGAGTAGCTCATAAACATAATATGTAAATATTCTGAAAAAGCCGTAAACTCTGATTTGTAAACAACTACATTTCTTTTTTCATATATGTACATATATATGTATTTCACCATATTTCGCTGCGCTTCCGAGTTATTGTCATAACATTATATTTGGTCATTAAAAAAATAAAGAAAAAAAAAACTTTATAATGAGTTCTCCAAGGGGAATGATACAATTTAAAATAGGTATAATGGCAACACTGCGTATTATTTTTTGACATTTCTTATGTTATTTGTGTTCAGTTATCAGTGTTCAGGCTATGCCATTTAATTATAGAAAGATACACGCTTCAACGTTTTAAAATTGTTAAATTATTTTATCAAACTCAGTGCTCATTTGATGAACATTTTGATCGAGAAATTTTATTCAGTGATGAAGCTCATTATTGGATAAATGGTTATGTAAACAAACAATTGCAGGATTTGGAGTGATGAAAATCCACATGAAACTGTTCAGACACCATTACATCTAGATAAAATCACTGTGCGGTGTGCAATTCATGCTGGTAGAGTGAATGGTCCATATTTCTTTGAAGAAAATAGTCGAAGAATAACAGTCAGTGGAGAACGATACAGAACAATGTTAAATGATTTTTTTTCCTGCTGTTGTTGAGAATAATCTGGAAGATATATGGTTTTAAGAAGACCGTGCCACCTGCGACACAACCACTTTAACAATCGATTTATTAAAATAAAATTTGGTGATGAAATTATCTCAAGAAATGGCCCAGTTAATTTATCTCTCAGGTCGTGTGATTTAACACCTTATGATTTCTTTTTTTGGTGATAAGTCACAAGTTTATGATTATAATCCAACAACAATTGAGCAATTAAAAATTGACATTGAACGTGCTATTGATGAAGTACAGCCAACTTTATGTGAAAAAGTAATGAAAAATTGGGCTGACAGAATGCTGTGCGTACGGAGAAGTCGGTTGTGTCATTTGAATTTTTTTTTTGCGAGGGTTGGTTGAAAACTCGAAAGTCACCAACCGAAACTGCGTTGGACAGTTCAGTGTTGGACTCTAACCAACCAAAATCACCCCCTTTTAAAAACAAACTTTAGGATGGAACCTTTAATACAAACGTACAGTTTGGTTTTAGGATAGGGATGTGGGAAGGATAATTGGGGAAATTTGGGTTATGGAAGGAAAACTTGGTAGGAAATTTTGAAGAAAGATGTTAATATTCTTCTTAAACTTATGTAAATCGTATACATATGAATTACCAACTTTAAGGAACACATGTGATAATATATGGTTCCACAAACGGGACGTGCGCATGACAAACAAACTTCCATAAGCTGTATTTCGCCGTTTTGATAACTCTACATGGTAGGGATGAGCTTCTGTTGCTTCTGCTCCTTGTTTCTCGTTGGTAAATTTTGAGTGGAGGCATTAACTGTTTTATTTCTTTTGAACAGGTGTTAGCCCCTACGAGATATCTATAAAACAAGGTCGGTGACCCAACTGTGTGAGTAAGCATTGAAGTTACAGTGGGGTGTTGATAAGACGAATAATTCTGTTTTCCACATTAACTAAATAACCCAGCGCTGTTTGAGGGCCTGCAGCCCAAATGTGTGCATTGTACTCTATTTTCGGCCTAATGTACGTTTTATAGATATTGAGAAGATCAAATGCGGAAAAGTAAGTTATGCAGCGATACAAAAAACCTAAACATATAGTTGCATCCTTAGGTATACCAAAAATGTGATTTGATGAAGTCAATTTTTGGTTTAACTCGATATCTAGCATGTTTAAATCTGTTGTTCAAAATCTTAAGCTCACTAATAGAAATTTTTTGCTGTAGTATTAATCTGGTGATTAATGTTACAGAGGCTATGAAACTTATAGGAAGCTGCAAGGATGCTGTTGTCTGCGAAACTGTGGATCGGATTGGAGGTTAATGAAATTAGGTCATTGATAAATATTAAAAAAAGAGGGGATAAAACTGATCCTTGAGGGATACCAGCATTTATTTTGAATTTGTGAGGTGAATATTCATCGACCAGTACACGAATCGTATGATTCGAAAGGAAATCTCCAATCCATTTTAGAAAGACCCTACCTAGACCTAATGCTTTGCATTTTGCCAATAGCGCATCGTGCCAAACTCGATCGAAAGCCTTAGAGATATCAAGAGCCACAACATCAGACTCACCAGAATGATGTAGGCTGACGCTTAGCTTCTCACAAAGGCGAGGCATGAGATCGCCGGTTGAACGACTTGCTGTATTGACGAATATGAAGCAATCCTTTGTGGTCCAAGATTTGGGCCTCTTAACTGATTTCATGAAATGAGGAATGAATAACCTCATTCCAAGGAAAATAGTTTTACTAATCGCATTTGCAGCAAAGTTAACATTTCTGTTACGGAAGCAGAATGACCAATCAAAGGTTCTAAAAATGTTCTTAAGGCCCTCTCAGTCAGCATGGCTATAACGCCAAACTAATTTTTTGGGAGAGAACCTCTGGTTGGAGATTGGGTTTACCCGGAAACTTGTGTTAACCAAACAATGGTCGGAATTACCCAGGGGCCAATCAACTGAAACCACATATTTTTCAGTGTATGTGGTGAGTGAGTAGTATGGTAACAAAATTACTTAGTGTATAAGTGTAAATGTAATATAATGTTTTGAATCTATGTATAAGTGCATACATTTAAACAAATGAGAGTAAAATTGAATTTTAAAACATTGTTTTTGTTCTTATTATTTTGTTGTTTTCGTTGATGATATAACCAGCTAAAAATTACTCCAAGTTTAGAGTAGCTCATAAACATAATATGTAAATATTCTGAAAAAGCCGTAAACTCTGATTTTGTAAACAACTACATTTCTTTTTTCATATATGTACATATATATGTATTTCACCATATTTCGCTGCGCTTCCGAGTTATTGTCATAACATTATATTTGGTCATTAAAAAAATAAAGAAAAAAAAAACTTTATAATGAGTTCTCCAAGGGGAATGATACAATTTAAAATAGGTATAATGGCAACACTGCGTATTATTTTTTGACATTTCTTATGTTATTTGTGTTCAGTTATCAGTGTTCAGGCTATGCCATTTAATTATAGAAAGATACACGCTTCAACGTTTTAAAATTGTTAAATTATTTTATCAAACTCAGTGCTCATTTGATGAACATTTTGATCGAGAAATTTTATTCAGTGATGAAGCTCATTATTGGATAAATGGTTATGTAAACAAACAATTGCAGGATTTGGAGTGATGAAAATCCACATGAAACTGTTCAGACACCATTACATCTAGATAAAATCACTGTGCGGTGTGCAATTCATGCTGGTAGAGTGAATGGTCCATATTTCTTTGAAGAAAATAGTCGAAGAATAACAGTCAGTGGAGAACGATACAGAACAATGTTAAATGATTTTTTTTCCTGCTGTTGTTGAGAATAATCTGGAAGATATATGGTTTTAAGAAGACCGTGCCACCTGCGACACAACCACTTTAACAATCGATTTATTAAAATAAAATTTGGTGATGAAATTATCTCAAGAAATGGCCCAGTTAATTTATCTCTCAGGTCGTGTGATTTAACACCTTATGATTTCTTTTTTTGGTGATAAGTCACAAGTTTATGATTATAATCCAACAACAATTGAGCAATTAAAAATTGACATTGAACGTGCTATTGATGAAGTACAGCCAACTTTATGTGAAAAAGTAATGAAAAATTGGGCTGACAGAATGCTGTGCGTACGGAGAAGTCGGTTGTGTCATTTGAATTTTTTTTTTTGCGAGGGTTGGTTGAAAACTCGAAAGTCACCAACCGAAACTGCGTTGGACAGTTCAGTGTTGGACTCTAACCAACCAAAATCACCCCCTTTTAAAAACAAACTTTAGGATGGAACCTTTAATACAAACGTACAGTTTGGTTTTAGGATAGGGATGTGGGAAGGATAATTGGGGAAATTTGGGTTATCGAAGGAAAACTTGGTAGGAAATTTTGAAGAAAGATGTTAATATTCTTCTTAAACTTATGTAAATCGTATACATATGAATTACCAACTTTAAGGAACACATGTGATAATATATGGTTCCACAAACGGGACGTGCGCATGACAAACAAACTTCCATAAGCTGTATTTCGCCGTTTTGATAACTCTACATGGTAGGGATGAGCTTCTGTTGCTTCTGCTCCTTGTTTCTCGTTGGTAAATTTTGAGTGGAGGCATTAACTGTTTTATTTCTTTTGAACAGGTGTTAGCCCCTACGAGATATCTATAAAACAAGGTCGGTGACCCAACTGTGTGAGTAAGCATTGAAGTTACAGTGGGGTGTTGATAAGACGAATAATTCTGTTTTCCACATTAACTAAATAACCCAGCGCTGTTTGAGGGCCTGCAGCCCAAATGTGTGCATTGTACTCTATTTTCGGCCTAATGTACGTTTTATAGATATTGAGAAGATCAAATGCGGAAAAGTAAGTTATGCAGCGATACAAAAAACCTAAACATATAGTTGCATCCTTAGGTATACCAAAAATGTGATTTGATGAAGTCAATTTTTGGTTTAACTCGATATCTAGCATGTTTAAATCTGTTGTTCAAATCTTAAGCTCACTAATAGAAATTTTTTGCTGTAGTATTAATCTGGTGATTAATGTTACAGAGGCTATGAAACTTATAGGAAGCTGCAAGGATGCTGTTGTCTGCGAAACTGTGGATCGGATTGGAGGTTAATGAAATTAGGTCATTGATAAATATTAAAAAAAGAGGGGATAAAACTGATCCTTGAGGGATACCAGCATTTATTTTGAATTTGTGAGGTGAATATTCATCGACCAGTACACGAATCGTATGATTCGAAAGGAAATCTCCAATCCATTTTAGAAAGACCCTACCTAGACCTAATGCTTTGCATTTTGCCAATAGCGCATCGTGCCAAACTCGATCGAAAGCCTTAGAGATATCAAGAGCCACAACATCAGACTCACCAGAATGATGTAGGCTGACGCTTAGCTTCTCACAAAGGCGAGGCATGAGATCGCCGGTTGAACGACTTGCTGTATTGACGAATATGAAGCAATCCTTTGTGGTCCAAGATTTGGGCCTCTTAACTGATTTCATGAAATGAGGAATGAATAACCTCATTCCAAGGAAAATAGTTTTACTAATCGCATTTGCAGCAAAGTTAACATTTCTGTTACGGAAGCAGAATGACCAATCAAAGGTTCTAAAAATGTTCTTAAGGCCCTCTCAGTCAGCATGGCTATAACGCCAAACTATAACCAAAACTATAGCCAAATAATAACCAAAATTATTTTATCAAACTCAGTGCTCATTTGATGAACATTTTGATCGAGAAATTTTATTCAGTGATGAAGCTCATTATTGGATAAATGGTTATGTAAACAAACAATTGCAGGATTTGGAGTGATGAAAATCCACATGAAACTGTTCAGACACCATTACATCTAGATAAAATCACTGTGCGGTGTGCAATTCATGCTGGTAGAGTGAATGGTCCATATTTCTTTGAAGAAAATAGTCGAAGAATAACAGTCAGTGGAGAACGATACAGAACAATGTTAAATGATTTTTTTTCCTGCTGTTGTTGAGAATAATCTGGAAGATATATGGTTTTAAGAAGACCGTGCCACCTGCCCAGTTAATTTATCTCTCAGGTCGTGTGATTTAACACCTTATGATTTCTTTTTTTGGTGATAAGTCACAAGTTTATGATTATAATCCAACAACAATTGAGCAATTAAAAATTGACATTGAACGTGCTATTGATGAAGTACAGCCAACTTTATGTGAAAAAGTAATGAAAAATTGGGCTGACAGAATGCTGTGCGTACGGAGAAGTCGGTTGTGTCATTTGAATTTTTTTTTTTGCGAGGGTTGGTTGAAAACTCGAAAGTCACCAACCGAAACTGCGTTGGACAGTTCAGTGTTGGACTCTAACCAACCAAAATCACCCCCTTTTAAAAACAAACTTTAGGATGGAACCTTTAATACAAACGTACAGTTTGGTTTTGGACTTGCTGTATTGACGAATATGAAGCAATCCTTTGTGGTCCAAGATTTGGGCCTCTTAACTGATTTCATGAAATGAGGAATGAATAACCTCATTCCAAGGAACATAGTTTTACTAATCGCATTTGCAGCAAAGTTAACATTTCTGTTACGGAAGCAGAATGACCAATTAAAGGTTCTAAAAATGTTCTTAAGGTCTCCCTCTCAGTCAGCATGGCTATAACGCCAAACTAATTTTTTGGGAGAGAACCTCTGGTTGGAGATTGGGTTTACCCGGAAACTTGTGTTAACCAAACAATGGTCGGAATTACCCAGGGGCCAATCAACTGAAACCACATATTTTTCAGTGTATGTGGTGAGTGAGTAGTATGGTAACAAAATTACTTAGTGTATAAGTGTAAATGTAATATAATGTTTTATAAGTATGTAAAAAAAAAAATAAAATAAAAAACTACTTAAAAAAAATACTTGTCTTGCCGCCATTGGAGTTTAATTTTTTTATACACTTTATTGCGCTGATTACGCAAAGTCCTAAGTTGTCTGTTAAGCCACGGTTCTGTGGTTTTATGTTTTTTACGCATTTTAGGTACAAAAGAGTTGATTATATGAAATACCTTCATATAGAAAATAGACACTGTTAAGTCAATGTTCTGTTGTGTTCATCCCAATAAATAACCAATAACAGTTCATCCCAATAAATAACCAATAAAGCCGCTCCCAGAGCCGCTCTTCTGGCCCTGGCCAGCGCTGGGCATTTACACGTGAAGTGTATAATGGTATAACCTCATTCCAAGGAACATAGTTTTACTAATCGCATTTGCAGCAAAGTTAACATTTCTGTTACGGAAGCAGAATGACCAATTAAAGGTTCTAAAAATGTTCTTAAGGTCTCCCTCTCAGTCAGCATGGCTATAACGCCAAACTAATTTTTTGGGAGAGAACCTCTGGTTGGAGATTGGGTTTACCCGGAAACTTGTGTTAACCAAACAATGGTCGGAATTACCCAGGGGCCAATCAACTGAAACCACATATTTTTCAGTGTATGTGGTGAGTGAGTAGTATGGTAACAAAATTACTTAGTGTATAAGTGTAAATGTAATATAATGTTTTATAAGTATGTAAAAAAAAAAATAAAATAAAAAACTACTTAAAAAAAATACTTGTCTTGCCGCCATTGGAGTGCGGCCATAGAATTCAATATTAAGTTTTAACACTACACTTTCAAATATAAAATTATATTGTTATAAATTATAAATATTAAATCTTAAGTATAATTTACAGAAAATAAAATGTTAATTAAAAAAAAAAAAAAAGTGCACTTGTTTAAATTTTACTAGTTTTATAAAAAAATTAACATAAAAAAAGTTTTTTTCCTAAAAGAAGTGTTGTCACTTCGAAGGCTGTATATGATGTTATTTTCCATACATAATGGCATTTTGTTTTTTCCCTAAGGGAGGTGGGAATCTTCCAAAGACACCAAGAATTTCCCCCTTGGTAGTGTCAGATTGACTTTTTTTATAATTTCAGACTTTTTAAGTCACACGCATTTTAGCTGTCGACTTTGAACAATAAACATCTATATCTTAGGAACTAGAAGTCGGACCGATCTGATTTAAAAAACCTAGACCCAGATACTGTACTAAAAACCGATGAAAAATAAATTATAAAACGTTCCGGAAAGTTCCACCTTAGTTTTTGTGGTCCTTTTTCTTCGGGCGGGCTTAAAAGTCGATTTTTTTTATTTCTGTTTACTAATTTAAATTCTACTACAAAATCGGTGAGTAGCTCTTCTAAATAATATCGGTCCGACTTCTGATTCCCAAAAGACGGGGGCTTCTAGCAACCAACGCTATTGCATAGTTATAGATATAAAAATGCCTATATATTTATACTATAATTTTTTTCTAAGTCCAATTTGTTTTTATCTTGTTTGTGTACCCAAAAATTCGAAAAGCTTAGGAATTTTCTTTCACGGTACAAAATGGTATTTACTTCCCTTTCCATTTCTCCAAAATGAAACTAGTTGAAACTCCAAATAAAACTAGTTTTCCCAATTTTATTAACAATTTAAAAATGTCTTTATTTTCAATAAGATAATGTAGTTTATGTTTTTGACACTAAAAATTTTCCATACAAAGCAAAGTCTTTTCTTTTCAATTCATAAGACTTTCATGATTGCGTGACTGTTTTTGAAAGACTTTTCAGAGAAGGAAAAAGCCAAAACTTTCTTGTTGACCCCTAAATAAAAACTAATTGTTAACGAATAATAAATATGTACATATTTTAAAATTTAAATGCTTTAAAATATTTTTATTTTATTACATTGACCAAAACAAGGTCTTTACAAAAACAAAAGAAAAAAGTATCTTATAGCTATTATTAATAATTTTAAAATTTTAAACAGAAGCAAACAAAGTATCTTAGCTCAAATTACAATACAAAATTTTTTATTTACTATAAAAAACATTAATACATACTACAATTAAAAGAAAAAAAAAATGCTTACAGAACAAAAACACTGTATGAGCGTCATTAGTTATGATATAATATGATAATATGCATTTGAACTTGAAATGCATTATTATGTTTACAAAATAGGGTAATTTAAAAATTTTTGTTTTGGTTTATATTTAAAAAAGTTTCTTGATAAGTCTGTTGAAAAAAGATAACTATGTTTATTGAATTGTGCAACATCTGTTTATAGGTTCATTATTTGCGTATTGAGTTTGTGATTATTTTCAATCAAAAATTTAGTGTTTCTTGTTTGTCTAACTTCGTTATATATTCTGATTTTATTTGTTAGAAACTGAATATCAATATTTTTATTTAAGATGTCGAAAGTAAAGCAGGATGAAAGTATTTCCTTGCGTGATGCAAGAGTTAACATTTTCAACGTATTAAGTCTTGCAATGTAACTTGGAAGAATAGTATACTCTGAAGGAAAATAATAGTATACTCTGAAGAAACCAATATGATTCGTAGAGCAAATTAAAGAAATTATTTTTGAACAGATTAAATTTTTTTAGAGTGTGTTTGAAATGTCGGATTCCAAACAACGTGATCACATTTTAAAATAGATCGAAACAAAGATCAATAAAATGCTTTTGTTACTGCTGCATCATTAAACTCTTTCACTCTTTTAATGAAGCCTAACATTTTATTTCCCTTGCAATCATGTGTTCGTAGTGAAGATTGAAATTTAATTTATCATGTAAAACAATCCCAAGATAGGTCATGTTATTCACCCTTTCAAGAGCAATATTGTCAATTGAATAATCGAAAAGTATCGTATTTCTTTTACGTGTAAAGCTTATGATCTTGCATTTCTTAATATTTAGTTCTAATCTATTGAATATGCACCATTCATGTAAAGAACATATATTTTCTTGAAGTAATTCTGCATTAGAGTTATTCTTAATAACATGGAACATTTTCAGATCGTCAGCAAACGCAATATGTGACACACCTATTAGTTTTTCCGAAAGATTTGAAGTAAACACATTGAATAGAAGTGGGCCTTAAATGGCTACCTTGCGGCACTCCAGAAGTAACGTAAATTGGGTTTGACAAATAACCTTGGAATTTGATATTTTGAGTTCTTCCAGTAAGGTAAGAGCCAGGCCATGCCAGGAAAGAACCAGAGGTACCAAAAGTTTTGAGTTCTTCTTCATTCTTCAGCAAAATGTTGTGATCAACACGATCGAAAGCTAAAGTCCGTATAAATAGCGTCGACTTGATAACCCTTTTCCATTTCATTTAAGATTTCAGACGTGTATACTACGAGATTTGTAGTAGTAGAGCGACCTTTTCTAAAACCATGCTGTTGTTCATTTAATTTCATATTTATAGTAGGTGTTATTTTACTCACCACAATTTTCCCGAACAATTTTGGAATAGTCGAAAGGTATAGCCATCCTCGATAGTTTTCGAAAGAAGCTTTGTCTCCTTTTTAATGAATAGGAATCAAAAAAGATGATTTCCAAGCAGACGGGAAAGTACCTAACGAAAGTGATATATTAAATATAATATGAAATAAATCCGTCAAAAAACTGTAGCAGTTGTATAAAAAAGAAGGAAGAATTAAATCAGGGCCCACGAATATTTTAAAATCGAGGTTGTTAATTGCTTCATATATTTCATTTTCCGAAAAAAAAATCTTTTATAATTGAATTAGTATTATTAACGGAGTTAAAAATTGGGATATTGGTGGCAAAACAATTACAGATTACATCTGGGTTAGAAGAGAAAACATTGTTTTCAGACATAGAGTTTGGATACCCACAAGTCTTTCGTTTTGTATTAACAAAGTCAAAAAACTTTTTTGGATCCGTAATTAATTTAATACCGATCTCAGAGACATAATTGTCGTATGCCAAATTTGATTTATGTTTCCGAGATCCGAGATTCCGAGAAAACGAGATCCTTGTGCATGTTCGGTAAATTAGTGTCAGGCTCCTTTGTAAGTTTAATTTTTTTATACACTTTATTGCGCTGATTACGCAAAGTCCTAAGTTGTCTGTTAAGCCACGGTTCTGTGGTTTTATGTTTTTTACGCATTTTAGGTACAAAAGAGTTGATTATATGAAATACCTTCATATAGAAAATAGACACTGTTAAGTCAATGTTCTGTTGTGTTCATCCCAATAAATAACCAATAACAGTTCATCCCAATAAATAACCAATAAAGGCGCTCCCAGAGCCGCTCTTCTGGCCCTGGCCAGCGCTGGGCATTTACACGTGAAGTGTATAATGGTTTCTTTCTCATTCTGTTCACCACAACTGCGGCATAATGTGTTGAATGGAATATCTAATCTGGCCGCATGTTCGCCAATTGGCCAGTTCTCCGTGAGCACACCTATTGCTCTGGCTATGTCCCGCCGAGATGGCCTCAATAGGCTGTCCGTTCTTTTGTTGTCGTACGACGGCCATATTTTTTTGGTCGTACGGCATAAGATTAATTCTTTCCACCTTCTTTTCGCTAGGGATAAAAAGTGTAGAAAGATATCCCTTTTAACGTTTAATGGTGAATCCACCAGTTCTTCCAGTGAAGCATTCAGATTGGAACCCCTCCTTGCTTATTCATCAGCATGTTCATTTCCTGTGATGTTCCTATGGCTCGTAACCCATAGTAATGTAACATTGTGTTTATAGTTTATATTCTTAAGCTTATCAGAACATTTTGTGACGAGCTTGGATGTTATCATCGCAGAGTTAAGGGCCGCGATTGTTGCTTTGCTATCAGTGCTAATGGCAATGCTTCCCCCCAGAGAAGTATTGCTCCCAAGTATTTGGCATGCTTTCCAAATTTCTAGCATTTCAGCTTGAAATACACTGGATTTATTGAGAAATCTGAAAGCATGTTCTATTTGGAAGTGTTCTGTATAGACACCAGCACCGAACCGCAGTCCATTTTTGACCCATCAGTGAAGAGTGTGATGTCTACTTCATCCAAAGGGTTTCCTTGTCACCATTCTCTTCTTGATGGAATCTTTACTTTGAAATTCTTAATTAGTTCCAGACTTGGAATATTATAGTCTGTGGAATCTGGCAGATCCCAAGCTGTCGAGCTTAGAATATAGCTATGTCCATAAGGTTTTGTACGCCAGTGCCCATTTTTTCTGAGTCTGACCGCACTACAACAGGCTAGAAATTTTATGGGGGTTAGCGGGGAGGAGATAAAGAGGTGTATCTAGTGCATTACTTGGCGTCGATCTTAACGCACCCGTAATGTTTATACATGCACCTCTTTGTACCTTACCAAGTTTGGTTCGGATATACTCCTTCTCCATCTACTAACCCGTCTTAAAGCTCTTTCCATAATTACATTAATTATGTCAAGAAACTTTTCAGACACTAATACTGCTAGATCATCTGCGTATGCAATGGCTTTGATTCCCTCATCTTGAAGTTCTTGCAGTATTCCATTCATTAGTAGAAGATAGCACCCCACCCTGGGGTGTGCCTCTACTTACTATTCTAGTAATTTTATGATTACCCGGTTCCCAATGGACCTCTCTTGATTGCAACATATTAACAATCCACTCACTAAGGGCAGTTTCTGCCCCTAGTTCTTCCAGTGAATTCTTTATGGCCGCTACATGCACATTATTGAAGGCCCCTTCTATATCTAGAAAGGTAGCTAATGTATATTCCCTATACTGAATTGATTGTTCCACGTCCCGCACAAGTTCACTCAGTGCATTCTCTGTTGACTTGCCCTTACAATAGGCATGTGATAATTACATAGCGGAGTACTCTAGCACTCTTCTAAGTTCTAACTCGAGTGTTCTTTCGAGAGTTTTCAATGAAAAGGATGATAGACTGATCGGTCTAAAATCTTTAGCAGTTTCGTGCCCTCTTTTACCAGCTTTTGGTATAAAGATCACATTCACCCGCCTCCATTGCAGGGGAATATTAGGCTACTTCTGAACAGCTTAGTAATTAATAGAACTACAAGCCCCTTCATTTCTTGCAGCATGTTTGGAAAAATACCCTCAAAACCTGCAGCTTTGTATGGAGCGAAATTACCAATTGCCCAGACAACCTTTTCCTCCATTATAACTGAGTTAACCCATTCATCAGGGCCGCTTCGGACTCTAGTATCAACTGCTTGGTTAATCACATTGGCGTCGTCAATGTACCCTGGAAAATGGGTAGACACTAAAAGATCTAGGGTTTCAGCGGCTGAATCAGTCCATTTCCCTTCCACAGTTCTCAGGAAGGAAGGATTGGAATGTTCTCTAGATAAAACTCTGCTAAGTCTGGCTGAGTCTCTAGTGCTTTTAATTGATTCACAATAATACTTCCATGATTGGGTTTTAGCCAATCGGATTGCTCTCTTATATTCCCTAAGTTGGTTCTTATAGAGTGGCTTCCTCCCAAGCATTGCCAATTTTAGTAATGCTTTTGCTGAAGAAATCCAAGTAGAACTGATTCTCGCATCTAATTACCCTTTAGCCCTTGACTACATCGAATGAATCAAAGCAAGGAAGTGGTCCTCCTACACCTCCTAGGATAAATTCATTGACGATTTCGGAAAGTTTCGCCTCAAGCTTGATCCACAGATCATTAGAAACTTTCCTGTCACTGGCCCTTTCGTTGACAACTGCAACACATAAACTGTCTTTTACAATATCATTGTAATTTTTACGTGCTACAGTTTTCGAACTGCTGTGTAGATTGATCCTAGGCACCTTAGTTCTTTCTGCGCCAGGACTGGTCCCATCCTGTAAGCTATTCCTTTTAGACGAATCTTTTTCAAAATTGTGTGATTCATGCAGTCGCACAATCTCGCTATATTTCTTGTCTGCTGGATTCCTTTCGTTAACAATACATTTGGCTTCGTTCTGGGCTATCTTGCCCAATATGAACTTAGTTTTCTGGTACTGTTTCTTCAAAGCCGCTCCAGAGCTTCTACTCGACTTCTTTTTAGTGGTGGAACTACTATGACTGGTATTTCCATTACTATTTGAACCTGATGGCTTTGGAGCACTATGGCAGTGGCGCAGTACAATGGGGTGGGGCCTGGTGCCCCAAGGAGATCGTTAACGATACCATCTTTATACACTTGGTACGATTCAGCCCTCGGCACGGTTTACTTTCACACTTTGGCTTGAGTGTACACCTATAATCAGTCGATTAACTGTCTCCAAAAACAACATCTACTTTGACGATGGCAGGAAACGTTGCCCGGGTACACCGCTTGGAGGAGTATAGGTGATTAACTGTACCCATTTAATGGAGTATTAGACAGTTTGTTATTAACAGCGGGAAGAACACCGCCTCCACGAGAACAGTTTGGAGAATTATAATTCCTGTTTTTCTTGTAAATCGATCAATTACTGCCCAGTATTCCTTGGTTTTTGAAGGAATCATTTAGCCAAATTTCGGTAATAGCTAACACATTAAATTCACAGCACTTAGCATGAACATATAGCTTTTTTAGCTTACCTCAAATGCCACTGCAGTTATGGTAGAAGATTTTAAGTTTATTGTTTTTATTATTTTTATGTACCTTAAAACTAGATGATGTATAAACTGAAACTAGGTTAGTATTAATGCTATTTTTTTCCGCTAAAGGAACGAAAAAAATCATTGCTACTTTTTCCAATTCTTTTTAAATACTCAATTCTTTTGCTTTTAAGGTGACTGCAATAGGCTTGTAGATCTTTTTCAACCGATTTAGAGGAGGCCCAGGAACCTTCATGATATTTAACAAATAATTTCATTGATTCCTTTGGGTTAGAAGGTAAACCTTCTTGATCAATCAAAATTTTAATATTGAGTTTGGTTGTACCGTTTACACAAAGGTCGTCATCTTCCTTGTGCAAGTAGGCTAAATAAAGTCTTACATTGCGGTAGATTTTTTGATCTCTAAAATGTGACAAAACATAGGTGTAATCATCTTTCGCTATCGCGTTTTTCGTTAATCTGACTATAGGAGGTACTAAAGGATTAACGAAACTTACATTGAAAAGAGTTGAAATAGATGCTATTGGCGTATTAATACAAGAAGTTGTATTGCAGTTAATATTTGAAATTTGTGTGCATGGAGTACCAACAATAATTGTTTCTCCCTGCTTGAAGTTAGGATATTTTTGTTTAGACGTTATTGAAGTTTTTGTAATAAACACATTTGAATTAGTTGAAGTGACGGAATTGCACTTTGTGTTAGTCATTATACTTTAACTTATACTGCTAACCGGATTCTCTATTTTGGAACCCAAATTTAAATCTGGCTTATGTAGTGAATTAGTAACTAAGTTAGACGGAGGTAAGATATTTTGAAATTTAACTGGTGTTTAAGTTAATGAAATGGGTAGTGTTCTGTTTGGATTTAAAATATTGTTATTATGGCTATTTTTTCTATTAGTGTTGTCTTTTTTTATGGTTTGTTTATTTTTTGTTTTATTAATTTTGGACAAATCAAAATTCTTATTATTTGAATATTTAGTGTTTGTTTTACTATTTTTTGAATGTTTTGTGTTTATTGAATGTTGTGTACTTGTATTTAATTTACTTATTTCTAAATTTTTAAAACTGCTTATATTGATTCCTAATTCCTATCTGCCACAAGCTCCCGTTTCTTTAATTTGTTTCACTTTTGATTCCGGTACACTAATCTTAAAAGTGTGATATTTCGGTTTATTTTTCAACCACTTAGGTGTTATTAATTTGCAGTGAACATCATCGCATTTCAACTAGCTTTTTATGTATTTGACCAGTTTGAATTCTGTTGTGTTAACGCTGAGATTTGAAATTCTTACGTTAAATTCCGACATTTTTATAACATCTGGTGGATCTCAACAACTTCTATTTCTTTTTCTATTGAAATATCGTCATTTATTTCCCATGTTGTTTTTTTAAGTTTGCTTGACTCAGCGCTATCCATTTCGTTTAATTCATCGAACAATGACTTAGGTGATTTATTTGAGGTATGTTCATTTGGTTGAGAATTACTGTGGTTTTTTATAAAATCTAGAATTCCTTCCATCTTGCCTTAGAAATATTTAAATAAGAATATTTAAATCAGCCAATACTATATCTCTGAAGCTCATTGAAATTTCCTTTCTGCTCGCATTTTCAGAAATAGAAACACATGTTTTTATTAAATAATCAATTGATACCTTAAGTTCCTTATTATTTATGTCGTGAGGTAATGTATTAGAAATTGAAATTTCATTTGTTAATTTACATATTTCAACTTTTATTAATTCACTAATATATCTTTTATGTTCTGTTTTGAAACTAATAATGGTGTTGTTGAGTGATTCAAAATTTTTTTCCATTTCCGAAAAGCTGGCTGAGTTATTTTTTACAACTTCCATTAGTTTAACGATCGTTCCTTGAAAGTTGTTTCTAACATCATTAACATTTGTTTTAATTTCATGCGAGAATTGTCTGAGGGAATTCTGTTGATCCAGACAACCTTCACGAACAAAGTGCTGCGATAGGAAACTGCTGTACCAGTTTCTCGGAGCGTTTAAGCAAACTCCATGAAATCTACGATTCCAGAAACCTTTGCATGTTAAATCGAATTTCATATCGGTGACTAAACAATTTTCCACGCTACATTTAAAATTCATTGTAATGGTTATTTATAAAGAAAAATATAGATGGATGATTCACTTGTTTTTTTTGTTTTTTACTTAATATTATCGTTACTTGATAATGAAATTAAGTAGATCACTATTTTTATATTTTTGCACTTAAAGAATTTTATTTAGAAGATTAATTGTTTTTAATTTTTTTTTAATTTTAAATATTATGTTTAAGTTCTTAAGTAGGTTAAATTATAAAATCCTTGTTAATTTTGAGAAAAAAAGAAAGATTTTCTGTTACTATTTATGTTTTAAATAATAAAATACTACTATATTTAAATACTAAAATTAGAGCAGAAACAAAATAACGTTTAAACTTAATGAAGTAAGAATGAAGAATACTGAAGATAAGAATGAAGAATACTGATGGTATTACAAGACTTTAAAATATTAAAACAGTAAACGACTTGCTTGTTTTCAATGACTGTATCAAAAATATCAAAAATGTTTTACTAATTTTCTTGACTACTTTTTTTGAAACTGCCAAAATATTACCAAAAAATAGATTTGAAATTTAATTTTTTACAGCAAAAAAGAAAAAAGTCCAAATTTTATTTTGGCTACTTTTAATGAAGCTATAAATATTAAAACTCGATATTAATTTACGTCATTCGCACAATAATTTTTAATAAATTTTAAGTTATGTTAAAAGGCATTCAAACAAAACTTTCAATCCCACTCTTATTTTTTCAAAAAAAAATCTTCTACTTTTAAAAAACTTTTAGAAAGCTAAATTTTTGATCTAGCAGGGTCCAAATTTTATTTTAATATAAAATTCGCCATATTTTGGGGAAATATTTCATAACGAAAACTTCTAATGAAAATTGTTAAAAATGGGCTTTTTTTCGAATAAAGAAAAAATAACAATAAAAAATTTTAATGACATTTTACTCTCAGTTGTTTGAATGTAAGCACTAATACAAAGGTTTGGATGTCATGGCCTTCCATTATTATTGACTCTGATACTAATAAGAATTAAGAACAGCCTACAAAATAATTTTTGAAAAAGTGTTACCGTTTACTCATCAATATTAGTATTACCATCCCGCAACATAAAAACGTTACTAATTATGACCATCTTTTTGTGTTTCTATTTAATTGTTGATTTTGAACTCTAAAAAATGGGAAATCAAAAGTGAAATACAAAGTCAGTATTAAAGAGTAAAAGACACAGATATGTGAAACGAATGTGAAGGTGTATGTAAAAGCCTTCAGCAAATCTTTATACCTAATTATACAATGCGTTGGAATAATAAAATACTATGTGTCCTGGGAAAAATCGGCAGCTGTTAAATATCTTAAAACCAGCAGTTGCTTGATACTTTTCTACAAAAACAGAATTTCTTGATAACAGTATAACACATATAGAAGACAAAATAAATATTGTAGCTATACCTATATATTGTAGATTCTTAAAAGGGATGACTTAATATTTGGATGACAACCAAAAAATCACAAAGATTCGGATATCACATTAAACAATCTGAAAAGAACAGTGAAACCGCATGAGGTAAAGCTAATATACTAAAAATAAGAACAGCGAATAGTTGTAAAGTTGTTATAACTACATACAACAATTCAGCAGAAAGTCTGCTAAACCTATTCAAGAATAATCTAGGTGATGAATATTCTATCAGATTCAATAACCAAAGAAATCCAAAAATTTTCATTATTGGAGCGGAAGAACATAATAACGAATAATTTCTGACAGAAGTGAACGATGAAAATCATAGTACAAATCATAATGAGAAATTTATATTTAACTTCTGCAGAAAAAGAAAAAATGGCAAGTGTACACTATTTATTGCAACATCGGGTACAACTTTTAGTAAAGTTATAGAAAAGCGCATTAATCTTGGTTGAAATTCATACATAGGATATGTAGTTCTAAATATTTTATGATACTTTAAATGTCAAGAGGTGTACCACAAATCAGCAAGCTGAAGCAAGAAGCTCAGCTGAAGAAAATGGGCTGGAGCACATAATGATTCTAGCTGTAGCTGTAATGATACTAGCTGTAATTACGTTACTAATTGTACTAAGTGCTTCTCTGAAAATAGAAAGAAACAAAGCAAATTATTACAATAATCACAAAGATTTTTCAAAATCCTGCCTGATTTATCCATGTACTTCAAAAAAAAAATGTATTGAACTTCTAATAATCTATATACTATCGTTGATGTCATCTAAGACAGTGGAGCAGGTAACACAGGCTGAACATGTAGGCTTAGTCATAGAGCAAAAGCTTCAGTAGGACAAACATCTCGATCAGATGAACTTAAAAATTTTATCGCTCCTAGGTGTTATTAGAAAAGATAATCTAAGACTTAACAATAGCACTGCAAACATGATTTTAAATGCACCAATTTTTATCGATTTTCAGATATAATATAATCAACTGGACTTTCTGCTCGGTGGAGTTGATTAATAAATGTCACCTCCTGCTCACCAAGGCAATCAAAATTATCTTTGGATACGACAGGCTGTTACTACGTTGGGTGTACAAAGAGACCAAAATTAAAAAAAGTACGGAAATAATTACTGTCGATAAAGCAGCATTCATCTTCAAAGTCATCAACAAAAATATGAAAAACAATGTTACTCTACTAAATAGGTTTGCCGTAAGTGATAGGGGCGCGCGTTAAGCGCATCACATCGCTGTGCCAAGTAGCAAGACACAGAAACACATCAAGTCTTATTCCAACAGCCACAAGAATCTTCAATTCGCTTTCACAAAGGGTACGAAGGGTAAAATTTTCTGAATCTTCAGAAAATGTGGAAGTTTTCAAAAAACATGCCATAAAGTTTGTCAAAGACAATAATATCCATAGCAACCAATAATACCAACTTGACAAGCAAGGAAAACAACAGAAAAAAACAAATTAAGATTCGCGTATTATGTAAATTTTAAAATTTTGTGTAGTTAATATCATCTTACTCACCACCAGTTAATAAAGTATTAGAGGGGATTATATTACTTATTTATGTCATAAAAATGTAAACAACATTCAAACATTGTAAGCATACTAAAACTAATTTAATAGATAAACAAATAAATAAAATAAAAAATTAAATATCAAATTATAACTTAATAAATGAGTTATACACTAAAAATATTATATATTAATGCTAGAAGTCTTCGGAAAAATTTTGATGAACTTGAGGCTAACAATTATAACATAATTGCTATCACGTAAACGTGGATCTATAACGATGAAACAATTTTTTTTAAATTTAAATAACTATTAGTTACACAAAACGGGAGATTCCTGCAGGGATGGAGGTACTGCTCGATGTATAAAAGACAACTTGCAATGTACTTTATTTAATGAAGACAAAGATTTCAGTTACCTAATGATGGAACTTAACGTTTTGAATACTACTTTAAACTTAGCATTGTACTAGAAAATTCCTAGTGGGCTTCACTAGAATCCAAATAGTTTAATTATACACATGGATGAATTAAGCAACCAATATAAATGTGATTTTAGGGGAGTTAAACATGAATTAAGCAACCAATATATGCTGATTTTAGAGGAGTTAACATTGACCTATTAGATAATTTCTTTGTCACATGAATTAAGCAACCAATACCTGCTGATTTTAGAGGACTTAACATTGACTTATTAGATAATTTCTCTGTCACAACACTGTAAAGATTTGCTTGCAACAAATGGGATGACAATTAAAAATCAATTTGATCATTATCACGCTACTAGAGTCAAACAGCTTTAGCACTATAACTGACCATGTGCTATCTAACCTTAATGAGGAAAGCTTTCATTTTAAGCTAGATTTAGATGGTAATTCTAATTTTGACCATAAAGTTATGTGTTATGGTTGATTTTGATTTAAGCGATAATAGAAATCACTCTAAACTTACATATTTTGGTAAAATAAAATGTGAAGAAATAGCTGAAACTTGATCACCATTGCTCTAACCTATCAGATCTTCTTAACATTATAAATATAGCAAAGTTAATAATATTAAACAAAAGAAAGTTAGAATGAGATCTAACAATATTGAATCAGTGCATACTCCAACAAATTAAAAAAATTAATTTTTATGCAAAAAAGTGAAAATGAATCAAACTTGTGCAGATCTCAATATACAGTTCAAAAACCAAAAAAAACATGTAACGCCAATGATCCGTAATGCAAAGCAAAGTAAATTTGATTATGATATTGAAAATGCTATAATAATAAATCTAATCTAATTGATAAAATTAGAGTAAATGGCATCACATATAAAGAAAACAAAGATATAAGGAATAAATCCAATAGCCGTGTTGGGCTTCAACTTGCAAGTAAAATTACTAATTACCAACAGATGACCATCTCTAATTTTTCAGCGAATCACAGCATATTTCTATACCAAACAATGCCAGATTAAATTAAAACTATAATCAGAAATCTTAAAAACACTAACTTTGCTGGTGCTGATTTCATCATCACAGTTTTTGATATCAATAGAAGTGATATCGAAAATTGTGCTGATGTTATTAAATTGAAATTATCAATTTCTGCTAATCAAATTTTTGCTACTGGATTTTTTCCGCAGTGCCTAAAGAAATCCATTATATTATCAATTCACAAAAGTGATACACCATTATATGTCCAACTACCGACCTATATCATTGCCAAAGTCTATGAGAATCAATAGAAGAACAGTTAACTACATTAGCAGGATGCATGGGTTTGACAGTAACCAATTTGGCTTACAAAGAGAAACATAGAACCATACTTTATTCGCTTGATAATAAATATTATGCATGCTCTATTTTCATAGAACTAAAGAAAGCGTTTGATATAGTAGATTACAGGATTCTTCATGATAGGCTTAATGACCTGGTGATCGTGGTAGAGCAAACTCACTTACTGAAATGAAACTTACTTAACAGGCAGAATTATTTGTACGAAAATAAATAATTCAATAAGTTCTGTTAATCCACTTAGTTTTGGCATACCCAAGGATCCGTACTGGGTTCTACTCTCTATCTTCTATACGTTCAAAATATTCACAAGAGCGGGGTTGTAAGGTGATTACAAACTTATGATTGATGGGACTTATGATTGAAAACGCGTCGCTCGATAAAAATTATTCACCTTCACTCTATGTTGGTACGATGGAAAATGCATGATTAAATTTTAATTCGAAATTAAATCAGTTGTCAAAAATAATAAGTTATACCTACAAGTTATAAAGTAGGTAAACAAAAATAATTTTTTGTAGAAAATTTCAAATTTTAGAATTGGTTTTTTGTTCATTTCAAGGTAAAAAGTTTATAATTAAAAAATTGTTTCAATTGCAATTAATTTTAGAACGTGAATAGTTTCTTTCTAAAACCAAGTTTTATTTAAAGGTTTAAAAGTAAAATTTCCTACCAAATTATTTTCTTTTACCCTTCGTTTCCATTCAACATACATATTTATCCTGTTTTGTTTTTTTTCTTCTAATTACAAAAGATAAAAAATTAGAAAAGTTAAATTAAAAACTTAAATTATTTTATTTTGTTTACTTAAAAGATTTAAAATAAATGAAAAACATTTTTTTTAAAATTTTTAAAACGCGATGTATGTATATACAACAAAGTAACGCGGTACGTTTTAATTCGTACGATAATACTTAATTAGATATTTCTGTAGCATTTACGTTTTCCGTACATTTTCAATCATAAGGCCCAATGCTAAAAATACTTCAATTCTTGAAAATCTGACATATATATGACATAAATTATGACATATTTAAATTGCAAAATTGGATTAAATTTTTGGTAATAGACTAACCATAAATGCGGAAAAAACTAAATATATTATCTACAAAGCTCGTATTAAAGCTAGTATCTTTCCTGTAATCAAAGTCAACCACACGATAATTGAAAAGCCGAGAAATATAAAAATATTTAGCGGTCATTTTTGGTAAAAAACTATCCTGGAAATTCCACATCAACTAAGTCTGAAAATAAAAAAGAACACTAAACTTAACGCTAACGCGGCAAATTTGATTTACTTTTCACACATTATGCCATTTATCAGATATAAGCTATCTGGTCTTCATGTGCTCATTATATATCTATTAAAAAGAATTGAAATACTAATGTCTATCAAGTTACTATTTAAATTTGACTGATATTCGCCTTCTAACCAGCTATATTTATTGTCCAGTAAAATTAAATTAAATGATATTTTTCTTATGGAGAAGGCTAAATATGTATTCCGAATGCAAATAACTATAAATGCAATTTTACAATTAAAACAAGAAACTATCTACATAAATACACTTTACTAAAACAATTACCAACTCCATGCTAACACCCCAAGAATGCTCCGCGTGCGAAATAGCTTGAACTATCAATAACGATTTTCACCCATCTTAATAATAGACATTAGAAAATATAAAAACATGTCAACGTTCATTAAAAAAATGAAATTGAAAATTAAGAATGACTTTAAGCTTACAACTACTTTATTTACTTTTGTTTGATCAAGTTTATTATAATTGCTTGAATTTTGATGTATGTATTAATTATCGTTGAATTTTAATTTTGATTTCATTCTTAATGTTTATAAAATGTAAGTTTTTTAAATTCCTTTTATTTAATTTTGATATAATTAACATTTCCTTTCTACCACCCATAATTGCTGATTCCGAATCTGTTGCATTCTTATTAACTTTTTTTTATTTTTCTTTTGTTGCTTGTTTATCTTGAAATATGTATTTTATCTTTGTTATTTAGTTAGTAAGTATTAAATGACTAAAAATATTTAATAATAATAAAAAAAAAAATTCAATTTTAATAAATTTATATTTCCTATGAATGATTTGACATCCAAAAATATTTTGCTAGAAAATCGAAGTGCTCCATTTGCATTCAACTCTGAAGTATTATTAAATGGTACAAGTTCTATAATTCCACTTTATAGTGATAACCAAAGCCAATCGTCCTTTGGATTACACAGTATAAGGGCTTCCAATTCAATTTGGCAGTATCCCAGTAAGTATTTATTTTGAAATACATACATAACTAAGATATGGTAAACTTAATTCATTACAAATGTTTTCTTTAACTGTATTGTACATATGTATATTCATATTATACTGTGCATTTTAATTGAAGGTTAAGTTTTCATATATTGTATTGGTTGGTATTACATTAATACAAAGAATACAAATATAATTAAATAAAAATATATCTACCAATATCAACAAAAATTGTGTTTAGTTGCAGTGCACGAATCTTTATTATCAATGCCTTTTCCTTCACTGGGAGTTCAATTATTGAGAGATCATAGCACCGGCCATTTCTTCGTTTTACCACCATCTTCTGCTGGTATTGGTACGATGAATTTATTTTAAAATTTGTGTCAATATTATTAAAAATTTAATCATTTTTTTGTTTTTAAGCAGATACTATTCATCCTACAATAGTTTGGCCTTCATTTCAACAATCATCTGAAACTACTCAATTGCCACACATTGTATTTCCATCATTACAACAAACTCTTGCTACCCCCTTTGCACCATTACAGTTAACTAGCTCTGATTTTTTGAGTAGTACAACTTTGCATCAGGTAGGCATCTTTTATATATGTAAGCGTTCGTTTATTTTGTAATATATCATCTATTCTTAATTTATTTATCAAGCATACTCAGACTCAAACGAGATTGTATACTGTTTCAATACCAGATAATAAGAAAAAAATAGTAATTGGACCAAAACCACAACAAAATGCACCTATAAAGGAAGAAAATAAAATTGAGATGAAATATGAAAATTCGGAATTTGTTTCAAATTTTGATTCTAAAGCAGCGTGTTATAGTGGAAAGTTTATCAAAAGTGCATTACAATTTTCTGAAGAAATCAAAGATTTAGGTTTCTCTAGAATTCAACAAGATAAAAGTACTCAATTAAATACGCCTTTATGTCAGACAAATACTAATATTTCTGCAGTTAATGATTCAGGTAGTCAGGATAAGCAAACTGAAATCACCACAACTGCAATTTCTCCCTCAAGTGAATTCGTACCAAGTATTGGTAACGATTATTTTTGTTATAACGAAACTGAAAATGTAGAATGCACTCATTGCCCATTTATATTTCAAACACATGATGCTAATCAAAGAGATAATAAAGATTGTAATATTGTTACCGAAAGCGTGTTAAATAGTGATAAAGGTAAAAATAAATTATTTTGAAAAAATATAACATTTTTTTAATTTTTTTAGAAAGTTCATCTGAACATGAAAATATTGTTAATGAAAGAGAATGTATACATTGGGGCATTGATAATTGTAATGATAATATGAATGAATCTGCCAGCTCTTTACCAATAATAGCACAAGAAAGACAAAAAAATATAAAAAATGATGTTAATGGAATTACTACACATCCAATTGATTTTAGTGGACTTGAACTATTGTCAAATATAAGTATTGAAGCGATCGAAAGCAAAGTTTTAAATTTAAAAAAAGAAATAAAAAAGGATGAATCAATTGATTATTATTGTAGAGAAGAAGTTAATAATGAAAATAATATATATATTAATGAACCGTTGGAAACTTTACAGTCTAATAATTCAACTTTAGGCGGTCTTAATTTGCTATGTGCCTTAGCTGAACAAAGAATTCAAGAAGAAGATAATAAAACTGGTCATCAATCTCCAAAGTTATTTAAAAAACCGCGCATTCGACAAAACAAACATAAAATAATACGTCGCAATAAAATTAAAAAAAAAAAGATAAAATACATGAAAAGAAAAAGTGAAAATGCAGAAGTTATTAAAGAAGGTATTCAAAAAGTATTTAAACAAGGTAAATCCAAATATAATTGCTGTGATGATTGTAGAAATGAAAAATGGCCTAGTGTAGCTGAAATATTCAAGGTAATGGAATTGAAAATGATGCGAAAACTAGCGTCCATTAGCAATAAATACGTAGAAGGAAAACTTGAAATAAAAAAATCGGTTTCTACTTATCATGGAAACAACTTAAATACAAATTTCCACTCTAATAATTATGAAACACAATCTTTATTAATTTCTTCAAATAAAGTAAAAGCAAGATCACCATCGCCATCAAGAAACCAGAACGAGTCTATTCAAATCAGTACTATGACTTCACTTCCAGAAAATGCTGTAAAAGATCAAAATATAAACTTTCAAGAAAATCCAACTTTATTCTCAAAAAATTGCATAAAGCAAACTTTTTACGATATGAAAGCATTTAAAAGTGTATACAATAAAGCTGAAGAAAGTGTAAAATGCATATCTACAGTAAATATACAACCAAGTGTTTTACAACGCCGTTTGTCTCCGCAATCCAGAAACGTTACGTTTAATAAAAGTAATTTGCTAGTTGATCATATTAGTTCTAATAGCAATAAAGGGTCAGCTAGAAATAATTCAATCGTTTTAAGGTTACAAAAACCTAAATTTAATAAAATAAATTTTTCTGAATTTAAAAAAAGTAGAGAGGTTTTGAATGATGATATGCGCCTATGTAAATTAATTAAAAATCGTTTAAATATGAAAAAAGTGCAAAAACACAGACTAATGAAACATAAATATATGCATACAGAGGAGAAAAAAAAAATTATTGATGGTCATTTAAGAATATCAGACATTCATTTAAGAGAAGCTAAGGTACGAGTATTAACAGCGATGGGTGGCTTATTTTATGCAGGTTATTTGCAACCTATTGAGCCACCAGACGTGTACGCCGTAACGCTTGATGGAGAGAGGGGTAATAAACCACATATTATGTGCCGAGAAGAAGTTTTAAGAGATGTAGTAAGTTTATTTTTTTTTATAATTTACGTTTACAGGATTTCTGCAAAGACAATATAAGTACTACACAAGCATACAATCCTATAGAGATTTTTTTTGATCAAAGTTAAAACATGAATAATATTGTTGTTCCCGTCTATATTTATAACATATTTATCATACTATTAAAACCTAGAGATGTCCGAATCATCCAAAATATCTATTCACTTCTCTATGATTATAATAATTATCCAAATCATGACACTGAGACAGCAAAAGTCTATTGTATGCTAATTTCACGTAGTCTTATGGAAAAATATAGTAGGTTACCTATATATATTGATAATGATAAAAACTACCAAGTTTTTTAAAATTCGTTGAAACTGCCTTAACATTCCATCATTGAAATGTGAAATGAGAAAATTTTAAACTTTAATTTTTTCATTCATAAATACATGCATTTCAATAAATGTTTTCTAGCTATGTACTTTTTCATTAAGAAAAAGTTTATTGTGTATTATGCTTTTATAAAAGAAAAAAAAACTCAGCAAATAGCGTTTTAAAATTTTTTTAAAAACAAAGCTGTCTAAACCTTTCAAATAAATTTCAAATAAAATTAACTTTTGAAATTTCCGAATGTTTTTCATGTTATTTTATGTCATACTTAAAAAAGCTTTTTCGTTAGATTTAAGTTTATCGTATATCGTTTTGTAACGGGTTTTCCAATTTGAGTGATATGATTTCTTTAAAAAAAAAAAAACACTAATTGTTAAGGAAATTCAAATATTTTTTATTTAATGTGAAGTACAAACAATACAATTAAGTTCTGAATAAAACGTCATTTAAATGGTCTCCACGACTTCTTTTGCAGGAACGAATTCGAAAATCACTAAATCAAGTGATATGTCATGAATAGCACGTTCAATATTGACTTCTAAAGCTTGAAGTGAGTCTGGTTTATTGCTAAAGACAAATGACTTCAAATAACTCCACAAGAAAGAGCCTAATGGTGTTTAATCACAACTTCTTGGAGGCCATTCAATGTCACAATTTCTTGAAATAATCGAATCTCCAAACTTTTTCGCAATAATTAGGTTTTTACACGTGCAGTGTGGCACGTAGCCCCGTCTTGTTGGAACCAGATGTTGTTAAGATCAACTTCTTCCAATTTCGGCCATACAAAGTTGGTTATCATCGATCTATACCGCTCTCCATTGACAATAACGGTGTTACCAGCTTCATTTCGAAAGAAGTACGGACCGATGATTCCACCAGAGCAAAAACCACACCAAACTGTTAATTTAGGTGAATGTAATGGTTGTTCATAAATAATTTGTGGATTTTCTTCGCACCAGAATCGACAGTTTTGTTTATTTACCACACCACTCAGATGAAAGTGAGCCTCATCGCAGAAGATGATTTTCTTAAAAAAAATCGTTATCGTTTTCAAGTTGTTCCAAGACAAAATCAGCAAATTCACGACGTGTACGGTGGTTTATGATGAAATTGTAAATATTACTGAATACAATAAAAAAAACAATGACAGATCATGACATACTACAAATGGCCGAAACATCAGTTAGAAATCATATCACTCAAATTGGAAAACCCTATAATACTTCGTAATAGCATGAAAAATGATAGACGATAGATTTAAACGATATTTGATATACGATATTTGACATTTGTAATAAACAGGATTATAGAGTACTCCCGTAGAACATAATTTGATAGTCATTTTTTTAAATCGCAAAATTTTGTATTCACTCAAAAGTATAAATTGGTATTTAATGGTAATAAATTGAGCGGAATTTATTTTAAACCATAACCTACAATGTTGTTTTCACAGACCCTGACGTAAAGAGAGGTAATTAAAATAATGGTAAAGCTCTGCTAAAAATTTACATGTATTCTTATGGAAATAGTAAAAAATAAAATAGTGGTAAAGCATAAACTTTAATAGCTCAAAAAATAATAATTTTTTCAAATTTCTTTCAAAGGCCACCATAAAATTTTATCTTTAAGACATCTTTTGATATGTTGAAATATTTAAATGTTCTAATTAAAAATTAACTTTTTAAAAAAAATACATCCTTTTAATTTTTGGCTACGGTTAAAGCTCCTTAACAAAATTTGAATGAGAGTGCTTTTCGATACAGTATGATCAATAAAAAAATTCGGAAAACGAATTTTATCAAGAATTTTGGTTTAGAAATTAAGTTAGAAAATTTTAATTAAAAAAAAATTACTATTATTAATAAAATAAACTAAATATATATAAAAAGCAAATATTTAAATATGTTATATATTTAAATTATTACCTTTTCCACACCACCTATGAGGTAGGAAACACTATGACAAAAGTGCACACAATTTTTTTTAAAAGAATAGAAAAACGAAAAACAAAAGCAAAACTATAATAAAAACAAAAAAATTTAACATAACAAAATATAGAAATAAATTAAAAGTTAAAAACAAATATGTATATAGTTTTTAAAACTAACAAATAACAAAAAAAAAAAAAAAATATCACTATAAATATTATCACAAATTACTCTTTTTAATTATTGAATATTTTTAATTTTCTATTTTGCTTATTACTTTTAAGAATATCATTTTGTTGTTTTCTAAAATTATTTAATAAAATGTTAGCGAAAGTTTTACTTATTTTTTATTTTTTTTTAACTATATTATTTATTACAATCTATCTTACTAACAAATATAACAAAAATATATATTAAAGATATTCAGCAATTTTGATGAACTTGAAGTACTTGTAGACGGCTTGTGAGGTATGGTCTCCAGTGAGCTATGGCTCTCGTATGATACTTTTAATTCAGTTTCTGACACGATTAATTTAATTTTAGTTCGAAGTTGTAAATCGACTTACAAGATCAAGTGGCTTGTGATATTTTAGGCGCCTAGCAGGAATTTCATGTAACAAACTTGTTGCTAATTGGTTAGGATGTTGGCTAATTCTATTTTGATAGTTTTTGCTGATTGTTGCTACAGTTTCCTTCACCGTTTTTATGTTAAGTTCCTTTCTTATGGTGCTATTTTTTACATACCATGGTGCGTTGACAATCGCTCGTAAGACTTTTGACTGGAACATTTCGAGTATTTCAATGTTCGAATTAGATGTTGACCCCCACAGTTCTATACCATTTTTTTTTTTAAATATATGTAAAATATATGTCCAAATAGGCATGAGAATGGCTTTATACAAAATAATTTTACTTTCCAGAGATAGTTGTGACTTTCGACCAATAAGCCAGTAAATTTTATTAAATTTAAGTCTTAATTGCTTGCTTTTAAGAGTTATATGTTTTTTCCATGCAAGCCTACGATCTAGGTGAAGACCTAAGTATTTTACGGAGTCTTCTTGGGGCAATGTTATATTATTGATTGTAATTTGTAACAGGTGGACAGGTGTCATGTCTAGTGGTAAAAGTAACATGAACACATTTAGTTTCGTTTAATTTTATTCGCCAAGTTTTTAGCCAATTTTCTATGTTTTTGAGCTCTATTTGCAGCTGTTTTGAGGCTAATTTCGCATCATTGGTGATAATATGGCCATATCATCGGCAAACGTCCCTATCATTGTATCTACTTATTTGGAAAAACATATTGCGACTTGTATTATCACATATACAGGTCGATTCTAAATCTATGACATTTATTTCCCAAACTGAAACTAGTAAATGTCAGTTTAATAAGTATGCCTTTTTGATTACTTTTCTCAAAGAATTTTTTTTTTAAATTAAAATCCCGTAAAATTTCCTGAATGATTGCGTTCATGTTAAAAAATATAATTAACCTGATTTGTAGGCAAAGAAAGACCCCCTATGTTAAGTTCGGCAAAATAATAAGACTGCAAATCACATTCTCGTTTTTTCGGGAATATTGATTTACAATCGACGCATTTTGTATAAAGTTAATTTAAATAAATTAAAAAGTTTTTCCACCTAATTGTTTTTACCCGTTTATCAAATGAGTGTTCATTTGAAATTATTTGGTTACTTAGATACAAAATACGTATCAACATAGTATCCATTATTATGCCGGGAAAGGCTATTTTATATTTTAAAAATATAAATTTAGGAAATAATTCGTTGTACAATACTACCGAAACTCTTCAGTAAGCAAGTAGTATTGATATGCTTAGACAAATCCTAATTTTAAACTTCAACAAGTCTTACTACTTATAAGAAAATTTCAGAAAATCTTCTGTGAGGTAATAAGACAAAGACCCCCTATTTTTTTTTGTTAATATTTTTTGTTTTTATTTTTAATTTAAATAAATTAAAAAAATTTTCCACCTTATTATTTTTACCCGTTTATCAAATGAGTGTTCATTTGAAATTATTTGGTTACTTAGATACAAAATACGTATCAACATAATATCCATTATTATGCCTGGAAACGCTATTTTATATTTTAAAAATATAAATTTAGGAAATAATTCGTTCTACAATACTACCGAAACTCTTCAGTAAGCAACTAGTATTAATATGCTTAGACAAATCCTAATTTTAAACTTCAACAAGTCTTACTACTTATAAGAAAATATCAGAAAATCTTCTGTGAGGTAACAAGACAAGTTGAAAATATCCGTAAAAACTAAGTTTAAAGTTAAAATATTAAAAAAAAAATTTTGTATGTTTTTCCAAACAATGTGAGGCATATCCTCTCGTATATAAATTGGAATCTATGAAATTTTGCCTCAGCTAAATAACGCTAATAAATAATGATAATAATATTTAATAATATTTAATCGGCTTTTTTCCTTCCATGCAAAACTTTTGGTACCGATTTGCAAAAAAAATTTTGTATGTTTTTCCAACAATGTGAGGCATATCCTCTCGTATATAAATTGGAATATATCAAATTTTGCCTCAGCTAAATAACGCAAATCAAAAAAATTTTCGAATTCCTCTAAATTAATTTTCTGTTGCAAAGAGTTCTCCCCAATTTCGATTTGTAAATTTTGTTTTTGGTTATGATATTTTTTATATATCTTGTGAACTCTAATTTTTTTCCACTTTCAATATCTTCGGTATACGGAATGTTGTAATTGCTCCCAGCGATATAAGCCGAATCTATTTTCTAAATCATCAGTTTGGAATTTACCTAATAAAACATAGGCCATTTGAAGTTCCTTTAAGGATAGATGAACTAAATCTATTAATGTTTTAGTAGTGAATGCTAAAGCATTGAAAGTGTGAAAGTGATAATGCATCACAAAATTAGGGTTTACATGCAGTTGAGAAGATATTCTTTGAAGATGCCGACTGCTTGGAAGAGAAAGAAATTAAGAAATAATTTTATAAGTAGCTATGGAATGAGCAAAAGTTAAAAATGGCATTACCATGGTATCACAACTACATTTAGGTAATTTCAGATTTATCAGTTCAATTTGATTAAAAATAAAATTTTAATTTATCCTGTTTTACAGAATCATCCTCGAAATTTATATAATCTTTTAACAAGAACGAAGCATTTTTTAAAATGATTAAAGGTTTATCAGAAACTGATGATTCTGTATTATCAAAAAATTATATCAATTGTTTTAGCCGAGACCAAAATACAAGTTTCATATTTTTGGGTAAAATTAGTTCAAACTTTATGGCTGGTTTTTATAGAACCTGTGAAGCAGGTAACAAGAAGATTATTATTAATTACAATTCTAAATTTAAAAGCACAGCCGAAATATTCATCTTTTTGCAATATGCATAAAACAATACTTTTTCTATTTTTATATAGAAACCAGCTACTTAAATTAATATTTTTATCAAAGTTTGAAACTAAATTATTAAAATTTAGAACTAAATTACTATTCCCAGAATTTGACGTGTCTGTGCTGTATTACTGGATAAATATACTAAATTATTGGCGAAAATACTTTGAACAGACTTTGGCAATAAACGTTACCTTTCATTAGTATGAGAAAAACACGATTCTTCAAAATGATAAGGGCATATACAACTATACGCCATAGTTTGCCAATTTTTTTTTGATAGCGCTTATCCATAATGTTCTTAATGGTTAATATTTTGGAAATGTAAAAGTTGGAACGTTATTCGCGTGAGAATTATAATTGGGTTTGCATCCAGAAACCGCACATTTTCTAACCATTATATTTAAAAGAGTAATAGATTTAGACTAAATGAAAACTAAATAAAAAAACTAAAGCTTTACCTTTTAAATAAAAACGGAAATTTTATTTTATTTAAAACACCAACAATTAATGATTTAACTTTCAAAATTGAAATAAAATCTTTTTAAAAGTTAAAATAAAACTAAAAATTACAAACAAAATTCAATAAACTAATTAAATTAAATTGATTTTCAATATATTTTATTATTTTTAACTAAAGCTACTTTACTACCAAATACTAAATCTTTTTTTTTTGACTACAGTATCAAAAATATGAAAATTTATTTACATAAAAATCGGAACCTCCTTCCCTTGTTATCCAAAATTGCACTGGAAAATGCGATTTGGAATTTAATTTTCGTACAAGTTTCATTTTTATATATTTTATATTTTCTTAATGATAATAATATTTAATATTTAATCGGCTTATTTCCTTCGATACAAAACTTTCGGTACCGATTTGCAAAAAGTTTCTTAACCAATTTTAGTGAAATAAGAGCCAAAAGAAAGCTTTTCTTATTCTTCAGGTAACCATGGTTATTTTTTTAATTATCTTTGCGATATTTCGATTGCAGCTCAATTTTTTTTTTACCAGAAACGTATATAAATGCAATTCATTTGCGATTGCGGCTCAACAAATTAGCTGACTCAAATTAACAACAAATTAGCTGATCTAGACGATGCTGATCTAGAATAAGCAAATATCGGATACTATTGGTTTTACCAAACCATTGGACTTCGTCGAAGTTCTTTCTAGTACTTTTAATAATTATCTAACACTTAAATTTTCATCGAAGGAGTCTAAATCTGAATTCTTTAATAAATATCTCAAATTCAAACATTGAAACTTCTCTCATGTTGGTTACTCTTGTACTAAAAGAATATTTATTAATGAAAGCTTATCAGCACACACAGCCGTCTTGCTTCGTTTAGGTAGGACTGTGAAAAAAGATAGATGGTCCCATAATGTCTACACTAGAAATGGTTTTCTGTTTATCATAAAAATGGTTGATCCTATTAAAATTACTTCTAGAGAACAACTATTAGCCAGGAATGAATGAAACAAATCAAGTGCACGAATGACTATGTATGCCGCTATTCGACTGCTTATATTTCTCGTTTACTCTTGTGGGTTATCTTTCTAAGTAAATCTTTGAAGGCTCAATTACTTACTAGTTTAATTAATAGCTAAATTAACTACTGACTGCTGTGCAGTTGGCTCGGGTTTGATTCCTAACATCGTATTACGTCCAGCTTTTAAAAATCTAGAACGCCTTAATATTATTCTTAAATTTTAGAAGCCTTTTAAAAAAATTGATATACTTCGAACATATATTGCGAAAAGTCAAGTTCACATTATACTAATATCTGAAACATGGCTGAATTGCTACATCAGCTCTAATATGGCCAGAATACCTGGATTCAAGCTTTACAGGTGTGATCGGTCTCAACTAAATCCTTCAGGTGATCAAATTCGTAGCGGTGGGGTTGCTATGTTCGTTAAATGCGGTCTCTCTCTGCGAATATTGCATCATTCTTCGCAACTTGACAAAATTTAATATATTTTAAAGGGTGTTCAAAATTGAGGTATCATTTTAATTTTAATAAAAAAAGACTTTTGTTTTAAAATATTAAATATATTTTTATTTTAATTTATTACAAATAGGTTCCGGTTAATAATGAAAAATTATGTCGGCCAAGTGGCCCCCTCTACTACTTCGGCAGGCTTCCAATCTTTTACCAAAATTCTGAATCACGTTGTTCAATAAACTGTTCTCAATGGTTGAAATCTGCTCGATAATGTTGTTTTTAAGCTCTTGAATTGTTGTGGGATTATTGCTGTACACTTTCGATTTCACAAAACTCCACAAAAAAAATCCAACCGTGTCAAATCGCACGATCTTGGTGGCCACATCACTCCTCCTCTACGAGAAATAATGCGATCTTCGAACTTTTCCTTCAAAAGATCCATTGTTTCTCTTGCTGTGTGGCAAGTGGCACCGTCCTGTTGAAACCACATATTCTCTACATCCAAATCATCAATTTCCCGCCACAAAAAGCTTCGGATCATCTCCCTGTAGCGATTTCCATTGACCGTAATCGCATTTCCATTTGCGTTTTCAAAAAAATATGGTCCGATGATTCCTTCTGACCACAAACCACACCAAACCGTAACTTTTTGTGGATGTACTGGTTGCCCTAAGATAACCCTTGGATTCTCTTCACCCCAAATGCGGCAATTCTGTTTATTGACTAAGCCATTGAGCTGGAAATGAGCTTCGTCGGTGAAGATTATTTTGTTAAAAAAATTCTCATTTTCTTCTTGTTTTTCGATTGCCCAAGAAACGAATTGCCGACGTAATGCATGGTCAGTTGGTTTTAATTCTTGCGTCAGCTGGATCTTATAAGCCTTTAAATGTTGAATAATGTGGATGGTTTGATGTTTAATTGCTGCGAACGATGACGAATGGAAGTTTTTGGATCTTTTTCAACACTTCTGCTCACAGCTGCTACATTCTCGGTTGAACGGCCACTACGTTGATAAATGTTTCCTCTGTTATCAAGAACAGATCTAGTTTCTAGAAATTTATCAACCATCAGCTTGATGGCACGATTTGTTGAAGCATTTTCTTTACCAAATTTTGTTCGAAATTTCCTAATTACATCTTGAAAACTTTTACCATTTTCAAAAAATGTTGTAATAACAAAAACACGTTGTTCCTTCGTGTAACGTTCCATATTAACTAACCGGAATGTGTTTAGAATATACCTAAAGAAACCTCGTATAAAAATTCCAGATAGAAAAGAAATGGCGGCAAAATCAAAATTATACCTCAATTTAATAAACAAACAGCTTTGATTGGCACGATTTACTTTCCTCATACCGCTATTCACAAAATGGACCCTTTTTTCAATGCTTTGAATGTTCTGTGTTCAAATTATGAAATATACTAATTGGTGGTGATTTCAACATACATATTTTAGATAACAATAACCGTATGAAAAACGTACTTATGTTTTATCCCACTCTGTATGCCGATCATATGCTGATGATCCTCAATTTTATACAAGTAGGGTCCACTATATAAGTTTAATAGCTGCATTGTCAATATTAATGATGATCTTGATGCTATTCTTTTCTGATCGAACTGGAATGGACTGAAACTTAATGTACCGTTTGAGTGATTTCGATTTATGTTATTCTTGTGGTAATTTTATTTAGTGTCTGTAATGAGATAATTAACGAACTGAAATGAAAAAGTATTAAGTTTTTTTTTATCCTTATGATAAACAATGTTGTAGATAATAAATATAATACGGAGAGTGCAGTAATGCGTTGGTAATTTTAAAGTCAAATAAAAAAGGATTAATCTGGCAAGTGTATGATTTTTGTTTTATCTTATTTAGTTAGATCTTTTTTTTTTTAAAAATATAATTAAAAGATGGTTTATCATGACTATAAGATTGTTGAATTAAATAATATGTATGATGAGTGTGTTCTAAGTAATGGTAAGTTCAGAAAGTAAAATAAAAAAAGGAATTAATTTTGCATGAGTAATATTGAACTTGACCCAGTTTTGATCGAAAACAAAATAGTAAAAGCAGAGTGAAAAAGGAGCATATACAGGGTGTTTCCGACTCGATGGTCTTCCTTGAAATGGGTGATCGGGCATATAGAGGCGAACAAAAAATTGTATTGGAGCGAGGGGTCTATTCTGGACCCTTTTCGAGATATGAGGGGTAAACATTTTTTAGAGACTTTTCATAAAAAAATCTACAACTTTTGAACGGCTTACAATAGAGAGATAAAAAAAATGTATTTTATAGAGTATGTTGTTAGCTTTTTTATGCCCACATTACGAATGTAATGTGGAACCGTTTTTGGAAGCGACAACAATAACATCATCTTCCAATTTAGTGTTTAGGCGTAATTTTCTTTAATCTAAAATGATTGGATTAATTCTCAAAAACGGTTACAGACTAGTTGATAAACAATTTAAAGAAGCTATTCAATGGTTAATTTTAGAGGAAGAAAAACGGAATATCAGTATTAGACATGCAGCTAAAGAACGAGAAGAAATAATCGCAGGTGTGAAGGTTGATGGGTTTGGTAGTGAAACAAAGCTGGTTTTTGAATTCCATGGTTGCTATTACCACGGCCACCCTATATGTTTAATCGAGATGAACCTCTACATGACGATCTGGATGATACGCTTAATCTTAAATATGAAAGAACAAAAACAAAAAGCGTAAGATTAAGAAGACTAGGATATGAAGTAATTGAAATATGGGCCTGTGAATTTGAGAGACAATAACAGAAAAAAAATACATTATTTCACACCCGCTTCTACACCATACACTACTAAATCCACGAGATGCGTTTTACAGTGGTTGAACCGGTAATGGTTGCAACTACTATAAATGTAAAGAACAAGAAAAAATTAAGTAGATAGACTTTTGTGCTTTATATCCGTGGGTGTGTAAATATGGAAAATTTCCTGTTGGCCACTCCAAAATTTATGTTGGGGATACAATTTGTTCAGAAAAAAATTTAAGGAAACAAACGGCCTAATGTGAAATACTAGCACCAAAAGATCTATTACATTTTGTGTTACCAATAAAACAGAACAATAAATTAATGTTTTCGTTATGTCGAAGTTGTAGTGAAATAAAATCTCAAGAAGAATTCTGTACATATACAGATAAAGAAAAAGCACTGGTTGGTACATGGGTGACTGATGAAGTAGTAAAAGCTACTGAAAAAGGATATAAATTGATTCTCATATATGAAATATGGGAATATCCCACCATTCCATCTAATAGAATTAGCAAAACAGAACGCTGTTTGCAAAAATGAAGGACAAGTTCATAAAAATGAAGCAACAAGTTAGTGGTTGGCCTTGCAAATGCACAACTGATGAAGAAAAACATAATTACATTAACGACTTTCTCCATAAAGAAGATGTTCAATTGGAGTTTACTGAAATTTGTGTGAATTCTGGATTAAGATCTCTTGTCAAACTTATTTTCTATTCTTTTTGGGGTAACTTTGGACAACGCGGAAATCAGCAAAAAACTGTTATTATAAATAAATCATCAACGCTGTACGAAATGCTAACAAATTCTTCAATAGAAGTATGCTATATTTTACAAAGAAACGAAGAAAATATTGTGGTAAATTGGCAATATAAAAAAGATGCTGCTGATCCCATAGCAACAGTAAATGTTTGTATCGCTGCATATACAATAACACAAGCCCGTCTTAAACTATACTAATATCTGAAAAATTTAGGTGATAGGGTTCTTTATTACGACACTGATTCCGCAATATATGTAAGTCGTGGAGAAGTGTATGAACCACCAACAGGAGAGTTTATCGATGATATGACTGATGAACTTGAAGGTTATGGAATCGGTAGTTATATTACAGAATTTGCAAGCGGGGGTCCCAAAAATTATTCATATAAGGTCTATTGCACATAAAGATAAAACGGAAAAAACTATATGCAAGGTTAAAGGAATTTGTCTTAACTACTCAACATCTCAGCAAGTTAATTTCAATACAACTAAGGACGCAGTACTAAATGCAGAAAATATGAAAGATATACATATTCTTTCAAACTGTATTCGTAGAAAAAAAAAGCATGAAGTTGTTACAATACCAGAAAATAAAAAGTACAGACCAAAAATTTTTAGAAGATCACAGTTCTGTACCATATGGTTTTAAAAGAGCAAGATTAAATAGCAGAAAATAAGTTCCTGTATGTTGAAACTAAAAAAAAAAAAAATCAAATATTGTACAATAATTATTTTTTTTTATTATGCAAATAAATAGTAAAATTAATTTTAATTCATATTATATCTTTTTTATTTATCCAAGAATTATAAGAATTATCAAATCCCAACCATTTAACATAAACTTTTTTTCCTTCCTTTTTTAGAACTTTTTCTACAAGGTAAGCATCAGCATCTTTTCCAGGTGTTAGTTCTACTTCATAAAATCCAGCAGAAATTAAAGTATTTGTATGATCAGTCACATTGTATGTTACAGGTGCAGTATTGTTAACTTTCAATATTTTAAAAATTTCGGTTGACTAATTAGGGTGATAGCCTTTTTCAAATACAATTTTGTTTTTACTTATTCTGACATAGTCTCCGACTTTATATTTCCTTTTTTGAAAAATTTTGGCTGTATAAATCGTTTTTAATATATTTTTTTTCATTTTTCTTTGATACTTTTTCAGGTGGTAATTTAATTGTTTTATGAGGTGTAGAATTGTATTTTTTTAGCAGATAATGCAGAATAGAAATTCAATTATAGTTTCCTTGCAAACTGAATTTTTGCCACATGGAATTTTTTAAAGTACGATTAAAACGTTCAACAATTGAAGCGTTCATGTCCGAGAATGTGTGATAATGATTAATTTTGTTTTCAACCATGTACTTGTGAAATTGGGAGCTGAAAAATTCTTTTCCTTAATCCGAATGAATATGTCTGTACCCGTATGAACTATGTTCAAGAGTTTAATAAACTTACCATTACGTTTGTGACACCTTAAACGAGTTGAGCTAGACATAGTGTAATAGGTATGGATCGGCTCAGAATCGAATTCTGAGTCGATTAAGCCTTGTACGTCTGTCCGTCCCTCCGTCCGCACGATAACTCACAAAATAAAGGAGCTAGTCAAATAGCTCAGTGTCTATTAAAGCTAGGTATCTGACATTTTGTGAAGAGATGTAGAGTTACATGCCAAAAACTTTTGTAAATTTTGGTTGGTCCAGAGCAGCTGGTGCAGACTTCTTGCACTTCTTGCAACTTAATATGAAGCTAGGCGTTTTAAATCTTGCAAAAGATGATCAAGTTTTATGGCAACAACTTCTGCAAAATTTGGTTGTGGCGGTACGACGGGTTTGGCTACAACTTCTCTGCCATACAACTTCTCTGTTTAAACGAAAATAACTCAGTGTCTATTGAAGCTAGGTATCTAAAATTTATGTAAGCTTTGGCTGGTCTAGAGCAGCCGGTTCAAACTTCTTGCATTTCTTGGAACTTAATGAAGCTAGGCGTCTGGAATCTTACAAATAATGATCGAGTTTTATGGCAACAACTTCTGTAAAATTTGGTTGTCGTGGTGCGACTGGTTCGGGTAGTTGCCATACAACTTCTCTGTTTAAATGAAAATAACTCAGTATCTATTGAAGCTAGGTTTTTAAAATTTACATAAATATATCTCAGTAGTTATAATGTTGGTACTAAAACAACTGAAATTGTTTAAAAGATGATCAAGTTATATAGAAACAGGATATATTACGTTCATACGGGTATCCCAGAGTTGACATAGTCTACTCTACTGCACTCTTGCTCGTTTGGGAAAGTTTTAACTTGTTTAAAAATCTTTTAATGCGTTTAAAACGCCATCAGCACTTTTGTTTTCTACAGGTTCAGCGTATGCGTATTTGGAAAATATCAATTACTGTTAGCATATATTTAAATTGTTTATTAAATTTTGCATGTGGAATCATTTCAACTAAATCAATTTGCCATGCATCATTTAAACCTTTTTGTTTGATTTTCCTTCTAGGATATATGCGTCTTGCCGATCTATGTATTTCAGCTACAATTTCTTCTCTGGACATTTTTGCTTATAACATATCTCAATTCTGCTTCATAATTTTCTACATAATAACAGTCAGAAGTCTCTGGGCCTGAATTTGGGTTGTCATAAGCCCAAGGACATGAACTAAAGTGTATGCGCCAAATTGAATTAAACGTTTCTTTATCCTTAAAGTTTTGTAAATATTCTTGTAAATACAAAATTCGTTGTTTATGATCATAGTAAAATAGAAGAATAAGTTCTGAAGAAGTCTTTCGCGTCTATTGGCAGAATGAACGTAAATTATAGATTTCTTAGTTTTTATACTTTTTAAAATCGGTAATTCAAATCATAAAAATCAAACCCGTACACAATATACATATTATACACATGCAGAATATAGAAGAATAAACGATTAGGGAGCCTTCCACATCCATTATGAAAATAAATATAAAGTCATAGATTGCTTTGTTTTTATACTTTTTTTCATTTATAAAATTTATAATTTAAAGCAAACCCCTATGAAATCTAACCAATAAGAGAAATAAATGTTTATTCCCAATTTATTCATTTAACTGAAAAATATAATTTTAAATAAAACTAAAGCGTAAAGTTAAAATAAATAATAAATAAAGTTAAAATAAAACAATTCTATATAAATTTTAGAACTATAATTTTTACTATGTTTTGTAAAAATAATTTACATTACATTATTTTATGTCTGTCTGTGATAATTTTAAATTTTTTTCTTTTAGCATGATAGGTATTTCAAAAAATAAAGATTATAGTAATTACACTGAACATTATAGTAACCTTCTGGATATATTTCATCTTGTAATTTTTGTTGTTATTTTTCCATGCACGTGTTTTTATATATTTTGTTACATATGCTTTTACGAATTCTTTAGCACTTTTATTGTATGTCATAACTAAATTTACAAAATTGCTGATGGCATAGAAATTGTCTGCTTCCTCTTCATTCAAAATCATTTTTTTTGCGCTTTGTAAAAAGGATTAACATTTAAAACTAATTTTTTTATGTTCTTCGGAATATTTTTTTTTTTAATTGGTTATATACTTTATTCCATTCATCATAGTTGTGTTTATAAAAAGATGTCTGCTTATTACGAATACGTTGATATGAAATTTTTGTTTCACAAGACTCTAGATCAAAGCCAATGGAAACTGCTAATGTATGGTCCTTATTCAAAAATACGTATAAGCTAGCAATAGAATTTTATTAGTATTATATGCTTCCATTGTTCCAACTAAACTGAATATTTAGTACCGACTGAAAAACTGAATATTTAGTTACAAGTACCGACTTAATATTTATACTTCTTAGCAACACATGACTCAACATTTTTGTTTTCTCCAAATATGCGCTTAAATTCTTTCATTATACATTTGTTATTTTCTATGTTATTTTTAATATTGTCAAATAAATTAAAAAAATTATTCATACTTTTACCAGAACATCGATAGTATATGTAAACACAACAGTATTGTCCACTAAAATCTGAAAAATCACTTTGAAGATGTGCACCATTAAATACAATACAATGTTTTTTAAATAAATTAACGATTTGTTTTTCACGAGGCGGTCGTCCATAAGAGTCAAAACATTCTATATATCCTTCTTGTGGTATAAAAATTGCTAGTCAGTGCTCACCAGGATCCCTAGCCTTCTGAGTATTTATAATGAAAAAACTCGGTCTTTTGATAACTTTTGGTATACTGTCCAATTCCCAAACTCCGTTAAATAATTTATTTATACTTTTATTACATTTCAAAATTTCCGCAATCTCTAAGGAATTCATCTTACTGTATTAAAAAATACAATAGCTTCTTGCACTTTTTCTAACTAATTATATATATATACATATATATGTTTATAATATCTATATAAACCGATATTTATCTATTTGAATATTCGCATCAAACTCTCCATATAAAATAGCTGTTAAGGTAGAGGGAACTGGTTTTGATTATTTTGCTTCAATTCTTACAGTTCCTTGGCTTAGTACACCTTGATACACTTCATTACCAGATGCATCTAGTGTCAAATGCTAGCATAATGAAGCAATTATTAAATATTGATTTTGTTATTTGGTGCCCTTTATCATTATGATGTACAATTGCTGTACCAGCGAAAAGTGTATTATATGCTCTAGTAAAACTATTATTTTCTTCAGAAAATTAATTTCTATTGCTAAATTGGGGACTTGAACTCCGTTAACAAATAATGAAAATTGACTTAGATCAAAATGCTTAAAATTGAAGGGATTTTTAGATCGTTTTCTGGAACATCCAGCATTTTCCGTTATACAAAATATAGCAGTGTTCGGTAATTCACCAATGAAAGCATTATCTAATAATATGGTTTGATTATTCATTGGGATTGTGAATGATTTTACTTCAACTCTTTTGTAAAAATATTTCGCTTTGCATAACATTTGTTTTTTTATCATATGTAATGTATGATGTTCCAACCGCTATTAAATCTGTATCTTGCATTCCTTTAATTTATATTTGGGTACTCATTTTCCAGTTTTCACCTTATGTATTTGGAATAAAATCATTAGCATAAATTTCAGAAACACCAGCTTTCAATACCAAGATGAATCGCTAAGTAATGTGATCTTAATACTCATCTTTCATTTATATGTTGTCCATTGTTCACTACTAGTAGATTTGATTTTTCGTATAGGCAAATTAAGTTCTGTTTGAGTTTCACCAGTAGCTCTATTTGAACGTAAAACACGTCTCAATTGTTTATTGCTCTTTTCATTTAGTCTTTTCCTTTTTTTGGAGTGGACTTCGACTATCCAAAGGTACAGTTATAATATCTCCAATATCAGTTTCAAATAATTGTACATTTTTAATAGATTTTCTTTTTCTGAGACGTTTCCCCGTTTTTGCAGGAGAGATTGCTTTTGTATATATTTCCTCCTCGTTTTCATCATCAATAAATACTTCATCAAGTGGTTTCTGTTCATAAATCTCTTCCATGTGAAATCATTCCAAAATTTTTACCCCTGCTAAATTCTGATTAAACTTCTGCATTCCGCAACATTGGTTTTGGACGTGTTTGAATATTCTTTGTTTCCTAAAGCTTTACATTTATGTTGATCCTTTTTATTCTGAAGTGAGGTCATTCTACTTTTATATCTTACTTTATAGAAATTTTGACGAAATAAATACCAGTTTTGAATATCCGACAAATTTTTATTTAAAATAATTTTTTTCATTTTGTTATTCAATTCACTGAGGTCAATATCTGTATTTTTCTTGAGTTTTTCATAAATCTCCGGTTTCACTAAAATCATTTTTTTAAACAGATTGTTCATTTTAAAAACTGCAATTATTCCTGATAGTACAGCACCAATTGGTGTAGGTAAAAATCCACCCCGTTGAATAATGGTTTTACGTTTACTATGTAAATACTTTTTATGACAAATTAACGATCTCAACTCCTTTTTATGCTTTTTTAATTGGTTTATTATATTAAAGCTATTTCACATAATGTTTTTATTACTTCAGGGTCACAATGTTTTATAATATTTTGAAATTTTGGCTTAGAGGTTTTTAATAGATGCAATATATGTCGGGTTGTCTTCAACCGTTTCATATTTTCACCTAAATTCCTATGATGTGAGCCTCTAGTAAATAATTCGCAAACGTTTTTATTATTTGAATCCAACATCATATCATCTATTACTATTAACAAAGGATGAAAAGAATTTTTATCGAGATTACACCAAATAATTTTATTTATCTTCGGCCAAATAACCGTATTCTTATTTTATATTAAATTACAAATAAATGTAGTCTTACCACTACATGATGGTCCCGCTACCATCACTGTGAAAGGATGATATAACATAGCCATTATGAAACTAAAACATATAAGTAAGCACTCTCGGCTATATTTATAGCAAATCAAGTGTATAAAATTATGTTAATTCAAAAATATTTAGTCATTTCATTACTACACTTTATCATATCCAGACCACCATATCCAGAAGAAGAACTTAATACTGATGCAAAATATCAAAATCAGTATTGTGAATGGAATATCAATAGGCTAAAATGGAATGAAGGCGTGATTGAATATACACAAGTACCAGTTGTTATAAAACACTGTTTTCAAACAATTTATATCAAAGGAGAGCAAAAAGCAGTGTTTTTAAGAAAATATCTTGTTAACTCTCAGATAATTGATTTAAGTAAGGATATACCACCCACTGATTTCAACATTGATTTTTATAGTAAGAGATCACAAACGCTCTCATCCTCCAACAAGACGGTCTAGATCCATGGCCCACAAACAAAAGTTGTAGAGCTGGTCGAGTCGTAATCCTTTTAATGATACCTCACATGATAATATACCAGTGTCTTTTATCTTAAGGGCTTATAAACAGTTTCAGGAACCAAGCAAGGCGTGCTAGAAAAATGGTCCTCAAACTAAAGTTGAAGAGCTCGCCAAGATCTTTTCAATGATCCCCCACATAATCATATACAGCTGATATTATATCAAGGGCTTATAAAATCCTCTGGACCCAATCAGGGTATCTTAGAGCCAGATTCCCCAAATAAAAGTTGATAAACTCGCCAAGACTTTTTTAATGGTATCCGACATAATAATATACCGCTGCTTTTTATATTAAGGACTTGTAAACAGTTTCAAGGACTACACAGGGCGTCCTAGAATATTGTTCCCCAAACTAAAGTTGGAGAGTTCGGCAAGATCTTTGTAATGATACCCCACATGGTCATATACAGCTGATTTTATATCAAGGGCTTATAAAAGCTTCTGGTCCCAAGCACGGTAGTCTGAAACCAGAGTCCCCAAACAAAAGTTGATAAGCTCGCCAAGACTTTTTTTAATGATATTCCATATGATAATATACCGCTTACTTTTATATTAAGGACTAATAGACGGTCTCAGGGACCAAGAAGGGCGTCCTAGAATACTGGTTCACAAACAAATGTTGAAGATTTTGTCAAGACCTTTTCAATGATACCCCATATGAACGATATTAGGTTATAAATACTGAAATCCCCATACAACATATAAAGGGCTACAAGAGCTCCTTCGAAACCAAAAAAATGTAATTTCAGATTTTTCTGGATGGTTTCACACCAAACTCTATCAAGTGCCTTTTTCAGCTAGTCTCTAGCACTCTAAAGTAATTCATCTTTTTGATCTAAAAGTGCTTCATCTTTTTGATACGAAGTGGTTTCACCTATTTGTTAGGAACAGCTTTATATTTGTAGGATTCTACTAGTGCATTTGTTTAATAAAAGTTTGTTTAATGTTTTTAATTCGTTTAATAAAATCTACAATTTAATAGTTTACATAATACATTATTTTTACATAATGCAATATCTAATATTTCAATTCAATATTTAATAATTTAGTTTATACACAATTCAGTATCTAATATTTCAATTCAATTTTTAATAATTTAGTTTATACACAATTCAATATCTAATATTTCAATTTAATATTTAATAATTTAGTTTATACACAATTCAATATCTGATAAGAAGGAAACCACGTCCGCTCTTGTTGATGGTGACTTGAGAAGAGCCTTCATTTGTCTTTTGCTTTCAAAATGTTTGTAGAGTATTTGTGTCAAATGCTTTGTAGAGTTTTACTACGGAGAGTATTGCTTTGTAGACTATTAGAGTCCTACACTCGGCCGTCCTAAAAAAAGTTTTCGACCCGAAAATGTTTGGCCGTTGTTGACTTGATTATTTGTTATGCGTACTAATATCATCGTCATCTAATATCAATCGTCATATCAATATCATCGCTTGAGTCTTCGGTGTCGCCTTGTTTGTTTCGTCATGGTTTGTTTCGCCATGTGATCTGCAGCGGTTGTAGTTTTTCTTGGTCCTTCTTGAGTGCCAACTTTTTCAACTTCATATCTGTTGCTTGTATTTTGTTTGGTTATCCGATATGGTTATATGAAAAATTTTGAAAAAAGGTTAGTGTTATTAATGAATTCGGTGCGTTTGACCGCAAACAGCTCGCCAATATTGTAATTGTGTGCTTCTTTTCGTTTTTTGTTGTATGTGTGGCGATTTTTTTCTTGAATTTTTGTTATATTTTGTTTTGCTTTTTGTCTTAGTTTGTCACGATCTGCTTCGAATAGTGTTTGTATTTCTTCGTTTACTGCTTCTGCTAATTTTATTTCGTTCATATTTCTCATTTTTACCCCTGTTAGCAATTCGAATGGTGACTTTCTGATCGCTCTTTGGAATGTTCCGTTAACACATCTTTGTAATTGGCCTATGTATGTATACCACTTGCTCGGATTGTTTATTGTGAGTTTGTTTAGTACATTTAGAATTATTCTGTTTGTTCGCTTGACCTGGCTACTACCACGGGGAATTCCAGCTGTTCTGAGTTTGAGTTTAATACTTTGTGCTTCGCAGTACTCTTTAAAAACTTCTGATCTAAAGGCTCCTCCGCGGTCTGATAATATAACCTTGGGATTTCCAAAAACATTTCGCTGTATATAGAGCACTGGGTATATAGAGCAAAATTTTTTGAAGCTGTTTGTGACGCATAGGATGTATTTATAATTTTTAGTAGTTGCTGTCATAGGGCCTAAATGGTCGACATGGTAGGTATCGAGTGGGTATTTGTTTTTTGGGATTGGATGCAAGAATCCTTCATGTTTCCTTATTTTTGTGTCTGCCAGTATACATGTGATACAGTTTTTCCTACAGTTTTCGATTTTTTGTTTTAGTTTGTCTACGTAATATTCTCTGCTAATCAGTTCTTCCATTTTCTTCGTCCCAAAATGACCTTCTTCATGATACGTTTTAATTAATTCTTCTGCAATTTTGTGGGGGGCACAATAATTTCCTTCCATCATTTGAGTGCTTAAAGAGGATGTCATGCTCCAGCATATAATCTTTGTAACTATCTGTCTCTAAAATTAGTTTTATTCGCTTCAGCTCACTATCTTTGTTTTGGTTTATTTTTATTCGTTCGAGGAATTCGCTTTTGACGACCATTACTACTGGGTTTCTACTCAGAGCATCAGCATGTTGCATTGCAGCGTTATTTCTGTGCTCAATTTTGAAATCAAATTCCTGAATTACCGCTGCCCAACCTGCAATTCTTGGTAATATTGTTTTTTTCTGCATTGCCTGTTTAAATGCTGCGCAATCGGTCACAATTTTGAAGTGTATTCCAAGCAAGTAAACTCTTAACTTTTTTAGCGAGTAGACTACCGCTAATGCTTCTAGTTTGAAGCTGCACTATAACTCTTCGACCTCTGAACTTTTCTTTGAGTAGTAATATACTGGTTGGAGTTGGTTGAGGTCGTTTTTTTGTAGGATAACGGCTCCAAAACCGTGTTTGGATGCATTTGTGTGCAGCTCTGTTTGCATCTTCCCTGTACAGTGCTAATACTGGCTCATTCGTCAAATATTTCTTTAATTGTTCGATTGCCTCGGTTTCTTTTCCTTCAAATTTAAATTTTACACCTTTTTTTTTAGGAAGTCTGTAGTGGTTTTGCTTTTAACGAATAATTCTTTATGAACTTTCGGAAGCAACCTGTTAGGAAATTTTGTACCTTTTTTAATGTTTTTGGAAGTGGAAATTTTGATACTGCTGTAAATTTTTGCTCTGATGGTTTTATTTCCCCTTTCTCTATTACATATCCCAGGTATTCGATTTTCTGCTTCATGAATTGGCATTTCTTCCATTTTATATTTAGCCCTTTTCATTCAAATAGTTTGAGTACTTCTTGTAGACGGAAGAAGGCTTGTTCATAGCTGACGGCTAAAATGATAATATCATCTAAGTATAAAAGTACATACCCCTTTTGAATTAAATCTTTGAAAATGTTATTGATGAATCGCTGGAACACCACTGGCGATGAGTTCAGTCCAAAAGGAACTTTATTGAACTCAAATTGTCCACTTGATTTCACGAACGAAGTGTACTTTTTACTGCTTTTTTCTATGGGCACATGAAAAAATCCGTTTTCGAGATCAAGAGTTGAGAAAATTTTTGCTGAGCTTAGGGCGTTTATTTGATCCTCGATCAGTGGCAGAAGGTATCTGTCTCGTACTATGTTTTTGTTCAGTTCTCTCTAATCTATACTTAATCTTTTCGTTCCGTCTTTCTTGTTCGTTCAGACTACCGGACTTGAAAAATTTGATGTGCTCTCTCTTATTATTCCATTTTTCAACCACTCGTTAACTTGTTTCTCTATTATCACTTTTTCCGCTGGTGCAACTTTTTACCCTTAAGGTGATAATCGTGCCTTGCAAGATATCTTTACCGATTATCATGGATGTTCGTAGTACTGTTTCCGATACTACGTGTACTCTTGTTGAAAATGATGCCTCATCAATTTTTAGTTTCGCAAAAAAACTGCCCTCAGTGCATTCTGCTGAACTGGATAACCCTTGAAGTTTGATAAAGTTACCTGATATGACAGGTGACCCGATTTTCGTATACCCTTTGTGGCCAATCAAAGTTACATCACTCCCTGTATCTATTATTGCCGTGACTGGATATCCGTTTAAATTTACTGTTTTGTAGTGCTGATTCTCGTTTTTAATTAATTTGCATTCTTTTATTTCCTTTGTTCCTGGTTTATTGCACTGGTTTGCAAAATGACCTGGCTCTTTACATTTGAAGCATTTGCTACTGGTTTCCTTACACACATTGCTCTTATGTCCAAGTCCACCGCACTTGTAGCCTTTGATTTCTCCTTTAACTTCAACTCTCGTTGCATTTTTCTCATTATAATTTCTCTTTTGGGTAAAATTTCTATTCGGTTTATATTCTAATCTCTGTCTGACTCTTGTGTATATCTGGAGTTTTTTTCTAAACTCACTGTAGTTTTTTGCTCCATATAGGAATGTTTTGTTTCTTTCCTCATCCCAAATTCCGTGAATGACGTATTGAATAATTGTTGTTTGATCTGTAATTCCTCCTTTTGACGCGATTTCCCTCATTTTTAGAAAATATTCTGTTGTCGTCTCATCTCTTCTTTGCCTTCTTTTTACTAGGGCTTTGTATACATCCTCTAAGTTTAGTTGTTGTGAAAATTCTTCTATTACAAATTGTTTCAGTTCACTCCAGTCTTTTATGTTGGAATTTGACCTCAGCGCTAGTTTGGCTGTTCCTTTTAGGAGTCGCCTGGGGAAATTGAGTCGCTGTTCTTTCTACTTCAGTGATCCACAATTAGACGCTGTATTCATCTGTCCCATTGAATTCTGGTAAGATATTTAAAATGTCTTCATATGAAATATCTCCTCTAGTACTTGACGATTCGTTCGGTCTGATATCGGATATTGTTGATCTGTTTTCCAGTTGTTGTCTTTGTTGGTTCAACGCTATTTCTCTTACTCTAAATCTCTTTGATCTGTGTTCTAGCTCAATTTCTGCAACTCTTTGCTCTTTCAGTTGTAATTGACGCTGTCTTTCTCTTAAGTTTTCAGTGAATTGTAACTGCTTGAAACTCTCTTCATTGAATGCTGTAGAAGTATTGCTTTTGCTTGTTTTTCTGCCGCCCATATTAAATTATGGTAATTGTTTATACCTATATGCCCTTGATTTATTTAAAGATTGTGGGTTTTATTTATTTTTATTAATTTTTATTTCAATTTATTTTAGAATTTCAAAATTTATTTTAATTTTCTTTATTTATTCTTATTAATTTTTATTCCAATTTATTTTACAATTTCAAAATTTATTTTAATTTTCTTTATTTATTCTTATTAATTTTTTATTCCAATTTATTTTACAATTTCAAAATTTATTTTAATTTTCTTTATTTATTCTTATTAATTTTTTATTCCAATTTATTTTAGAATTTCAAAATTTATTTTAATTTTCTTTATTTATTCTTATTAATTTTTTATTCCAATTTATTTTACAATTTCAAAATTTATTTTAATTTTCTTTATTTATTCTTATTAATTTTTTATTCCAATTTATTTTACAATTTCAATTTTTTATTTTAATTTTCTTTATTTAGTGTTCCAATCTATATTATAATTCAAAATTTATTTTAATTTTCTTTAATTATTATTATTAAGTCAAAGTTCAGTTCAATTTCTTTATTTATTAGCATGTCAAAGTTAGGTTCTATTACTTTATTTTTTAACAACTACTACTACATACTATGATTATAATAATGTGTTCCAATGCACTTTTTATTTAAACTACATATATTTTTTTGTGTCTTTTAATTTGCAATTTAAATTGTAGCTTTTTAATTTATTATTTATGTATGTATGTGTTTTATTGTATAGAAATTTTATAGGTCGACAACTGTTTTTTTTTTTTTTTTTTTTTTTTTTTTATACATATATCTCGGAATAATTTACAAAAACTACCTACGTGTGAATATGATAATATTATAGAATTTCTTGACTTTACACAGGTTGCAATTTTCTTGACGGTGCTGATTTATTTTCTTGAACATAAATTCTTCGTTTTATTCTTTTGATTTTCTTTTTTCCTTTCAGTTCTTCGACTCTCTTGCCTATTTTGTTGGTTGAGTCCCCATGATTTGTAGGATTCTACTAGTGCATTTATTTAATAAAAGTTTGTTTAATATTTTTAATTCGTTTAATAAAATCTACAATTTAAAACTTTATTTTATAACATAATTCAATATCTAATATTTCAATTCAATATTTAATAATTTAGTTTATACACAATATCTAATATTTAAATTCAATATTTAATAATTTAGTTTATACACAATTCAACATTTAATATTTAAATTTAATATTTAATAATTTAGTTTATACACAATTCAATATCTGATCAGAAAGAAACCCCGTCCGCTCTTGTTGATGGTGATTTGGGAAGAGCCTTCATGTGCCTTTTGCTTTCAAAATGTTTGTAGAGTATTTGTGTCAAATGCTTTGTAGAGTTTTACTACGGAGAGTATTGCTTTGTAGAGTATTAGAGTCCTACATATATATAATATACAACCATATTATTTTAGATTCATCACTATCACATCACAAAACAGTAGCGCATCACATAAACTTAAATTTTCTATTATGGTAGACTTGTGATGTGATAATTATGTCAAACTGGCAGTATTTACAAAATTTCAATTTCTTTGTTTCCCAATAGATGGATATTGAATTTTCTAGGTTATAAATTATAATTCAAGAAAAATTTCAAAATGTAAAATGAGTTTAATATCAGAAATTATATATATATAGATAACGCAAGTAGAACAAAAAATCTCTCACAATTTTTTTTAATTTGTAGTGCTCCAGAGAAAAACATTGCATTAAAAAAATTAACATATTATTTTTGCCTGTTCTTTCTCATTCTTCATTCTTCAAATTTATTCATTTCATTTTTCTTACGATGATGAAATAAATTCAATAGATCAATAAATTTTTTTCTTACGAAAAATGAAACAAGTCACAAATGTAAACGTTTTTTTTTATTTAAGATGTTATTGGTATGTGTTAGGCTGTTAGATTTTTTTTTTCTATTCATTTCATGTATTTTATGAATAGTTTATAGTTTTTTTATTTTCAGTCACTTTACTTTAATTTATAAAAAGAAGTAGCCAAAAAAATTATTAGTGAATGGAGAGTATAGAATAGTATAGCCAGCCACATATATATGTATATGCATATTAATTTTTTCTTTGCTTAGAAAATTTTATATTTTATAAATACCTATCGAAATGTTAACCTCTGAGGATAAATTTTTGGCGAAATATATGAGCCTTTGTTTTCCTCCTTTTTTTCCGAATTTTATGTTTCTCTAAAATATATGGCATAGCTATACATATAGCTTGAAATTTGAATATGAATGATAACATAAAAATGCATTTATATAGCTACAGTCATGCTACAGTGTTAGGTATCTATAGTCTATGGCTATATGTATTTTTTGTTTTATTTTGTTTTTTGAATTTCTATACAGTATACAGTATTTCTATTGCTATACATGTAGTTTGATATGAATATTATGGATATGTATTTATATATTATGTATGCTATGTAATGTTAAGTATTTATCTACAAACATATTTTTTGTTTTGTTATGTTTCTTTTTTGTTTTTTTCTGTTTTGTGTAGAATGAATGTGAATATAATATGTAAGTATTAGGTGTACATTTAAAATTGTATGAGGTTTTTTGAGTTATAGACAAATTGTGTTACATTTTGTAAAAATGAAAGCTAAAAAATCTGTGCATTGTATATAAAAGTTTGCTATTATTGGAATGAGTATTCGTAATTATTCTTATTAAAATTCGTCGCTTCCATTGTGGTATGTAATATAATATGAAAAATGATTTGTATTTTTATTTTAAAAATTGAATTGAATTGTAAACCAGTAAAAAACAAGTAATATGTACATTATATATGTATGTATGTATGTATTTTTGAAATTTTTTTAAGAATAAAATTTAAGGGTAGATTTTTAAAATTTATAATTGGTTGGTTGGTTGGTGTGGGTGGCTGGCCACCACCACTCATGACAGTGACCCCAATTAGCGGGTTAGCACCATTTTGCTACCACTTCCGTGACCACAAAGCTTATAATAGGGCTATATTAGTTTAATGTTAGATCCATTTCGTTGCGTTAAGAAACCTTACCATTTTTGCAAGTTGCTTAACCGCTTGATCACTAAGATCGTTAAGTTGATGGCTACCTAGAATTGCTCTTCTGGTGAGGTGAAGTGTGTAATGGATTCTTTCTTATTCTGTTCACCACAGCTGCGACATGATGAATTGAATGGGATACCTAGTCTGGTCGTATGTTCACCAATTGGTCAGTGGCCCGTGAACACACCTATTGTTCTGGCTATGTTCCGGCGGAATAGCTTCAATAGATTTTCGGTTCTTTTTTTTTATCATACGATGGCCAGATTTTTTTGGCCGTACAACATGTAGCTAGTTCATTCCACCTTCTATTTGCTAAGGAGAAAAAGTGGAGGAAGATTCCTCTCTTAATGATGTTTAGGGGGGCTCTACCTGTTCCGCCAGTGAAGCATTTAGGCTGGAACCCCTCTTTGCTAACTCATCAGCATGTTCATTTCCTGCGATGTTCCTATATCCCGGAAGCCACAGTAATGGAACATTGATTTAATTACTTACATTCTTAAGCTGGTCAAAGCATTTTCTGACGAGCTTAGATGTTATTAATGCAGAGTTGAGAGCCGCAATTGCTGCTTGGCTGTCCGCGACTATTGCAATGCTTCCTCCCAGAGGAGAATTGTTCCCTAGTATTTGGCATGCTTTCCAGATTCATAGCATTTCAGCTTAAAATACACTCACTTTATCTCGAAGGCGGAAAGCATGTTCTATTTTTAGTGATTCTGAATAGACACTCGCACCAACACACCACACTCCTTCTTTGAACCATCAGTGAAGTGTGCGGTTTCAATTTCCCCCAAGGGGTGTTCCTGTTTCCATTCCCTTCTTGATAGAATATTGACTTTAAAGTTCTTAATAATTTCCAAACTTGGCATTACGTAGTCTGTGGAATCTGGCAGATCATGATATATCGAGTTTAGAATACTGCTGTGTCCATAGGATTTTGCACGCCAGTATCCATTCTCTCGAAGTCTGATTGCACCACAACAGGCTAGAGATTTAATATGAAGGTCAGGCAGGAGAATGTATAGAAGTGCATCCCGTGCATTACTTGGCGTTGACCTTAACGCTCCTTATAATATACTCCTTCTCCAGAGCTGGCCAGCACAATAGTGATACGTAGGTAAGGATGGGTCGTACTATAGCTGTGTACATCCATAAAGCCATTCTTGGCTTTAAACCCCATTTTTTACCTAACATTTTTCTACTAGAATACAGGGCTACATAGGCCTTTTTGGCTCTTTCTTCGGTATTAGCTTTGCATTTCAATTTTGGGTCGAGTACCACTCCTAGGTATTTAACACTCGAGGCTAAATTCAGATACACACCATCCAATTTTGGCTTAGTAAATTCCGGAATCTTGGTTCTGGTTGTAAATAGCATTAGTTCTCTTTTACTTGGGTTGATGCATAAGCCACAACCATTGGCCCATCCACCAATCCTGGCTAGAGCTCTTTCCATAATTCCACTAATTATATCAAGATACTCTCCAGACACTAACCCCACCCTGCGGTGTATTGCTTACTCTTCTAGTAATCTTATGGTTGCCGAGTTCCGGAATCTCTCTTGATTGCAACATATTAATGACCCACTGTCTAAGGGCAGTTTCTACTCCTAGATTTTCCAGTGAATAATGTATAGCCGATACATGAATATTTTTGAAGGCACCTTCTATGTCTAGAAAGGTGGCCAACGTATATTCTTTGTATTGTATCGATTGCTCAACGCTCGGTAGTAATTCGCTTAGTGCCGTCTCGGTTGACTTGCCTTTACAGTAAGCATGTTGATACTTACATAGTGGAGTACTCTCTAGTACTCTTCTAAGTTCTAACTCTAGTGTTCTTTCGAGAGTTTTCAGTAAGAAGGATGATAGAATTATTGGTCTAAAGTTCTTAGCGGTTTCATGACCTCTTTTTCCAAACTTTGGTATAAAGACCACGTTCACCCGCCTCCATAGCAGAGGAATATGGCCTAGCAAGAGGCTACTTTTGAATAGTTTGGTGATTAAGGGAACCACAAGTTCCTTCATTTCTTGAAGCATTTTTGTAAAAATACCATCCAAACCTGCAGCTTTGTAAGGAGAAAAATTATTAATTGCCCACGCAACCTTTCGCTCCATTATAACTGAGTTGACCCATTCATCAGGGCCTCTGCGGAGCTTTGCGTGAACCCCTTAGTTGATCACATGTGCGTCCACTGTGCACCCAAGAAAATTAGTACGCACTAAAAGTTCTAGGGTTTCAGCTGTTGAGTCAGTCCATGTCCCTTCTACCGTTCTAGGGAAGGATAGATTGGAAAGTTCTTTGGATAAGACTCTACTTAGTCTAGCTGAGTCCCTAGTTTCCTCTATGGATTCACAATAATCTTTCCATGACCGTGTCTTGGCCAATCGGATTTCTCTTATATTTCGTAGGTTGGTCCTTTTAGAGGACCAATTATTGTAGAGGTCCTTGTAGAGGACCAATGTAGTTGCTAATTATTCTGTTTCTAGCAGATGTTATAGGATTCCACCAGACCGGCAATGTTTTTTGCTACGATTGACAGGACATGACACCTTAAATGAGACCTTCATGGCCTTTGTAAACATGTCAGTCCCCTTTTCTAACTCATTCTCATTCACAATATCTGAGTTAGCTACTACCAAAATTTTTTTTGTTACTATCTTTCTGAACTTTCTCCAGTTAGTAGCTCTAGGATTTCTATAGGGCTAGGGATTTTCAGTCCTATGATTGACATTGAAGAGTATCCAGCTGTGATCCGAAAAAGATTCCTTCTCGGATACTCTCCATTTTTCTATTTTTAGGGCTTCATAGGTACCTATACATGTAATATCTATCATATCCGCCCAGCCTGAAAAACTATCCGCGCTTGAGAATGTAAATGTGGGGGTACTACCTCTATTTCATATATTACGGTTAGAGTTTAGAATAAAATCGAACGATGACTCACCTCGTTTATTTGACAACTGTCAAATCTTCGTAACTGAAATTAGAACAGAGATGTACATTAATGTGTTTTTTTTACCAGAATACAAGTTCTTGGCTTACCTTTTTCTAAACCTACATTCTTGTAGAATAGATTGTAGTTACCGTTGTTTAACCCCCTGATCGTAGAGGCGTTAACCCATGTCTCCTGAATGACGGCTAGGTCGAGATCCTCCTCGCCAAGAAGGACCAGCAGATTATCCGAGGCACACTTTGAGTGCTTTAGATTAATCTGCATCGTTTGTTCCACTGGCTGCTTCTGCTGCAGGCTCTTTGTCGACCGACATTTCTTCCAACAGCCCGTTCACCTCGTCAAGGTAGTATACGTCTGGACTACCTGACTTAAATATTTTCAGTTTGGTATGACGTATACAAAACCTTAGCTTCTTCCCCAGCTTCTGCAGAGGTTCGAGACTCTCTTCGTTGATAAGAAGGAGAAACGATATACTATTCTTTAACAGTTCTTCGGATGATTTCCCCTTCACTATCACCGACCAGTTCCCCATTAGAACCGTCGGGTTATGGATTCGGAGGCACTCTCCTTTAGTGTATTGAATAATCTGTTGTAGGCTTAAAATTTGAATCAATTCAATATTAATAAATTGTAATTAAAATAACATTAACATTTAACATAAATATATAAAAAAGTAAAAAAAAACAAAAATAAACAAATAAATAAAAATTGCAAGATAGCTAAGTGTTCATTTTCACATACATTTTATTTCCTTTTCTCATTTAATTTTTGTTCGTTCATTTTTTTTTTTTTTTTTTTTGTTAAAGTTAACCATACCATTAAATATTTTTCTAACTTGCATTAATTTGTTAAGATAAACTGGTGTATCTCCCTCTTAAATTGGGATATACTTGATAATTCCTTTATATTATAAGGTAACTCATTAAACATTTTTAAACATGTATGTAGGCAATTATTTTTCTGGTTATTTGTTCTAAATAATGTTAGATAGAAATTTGTTTTATTGCGTGTGTTATAAGTGTGGATATCCAACATTCTATTTAGAATAAAATTATGTTTTATTAAGTTATTTGTTATTTTGAAAGCTTTCATATACATTGCTTTTCTAGAAATATTTTCTAAGCTTAAGTATTGTTCTCAATATAGTGATGCAGTAGGATAAGTGGGTGGATAGAAATGAATTAACTTAATAGCTTTTTTGTGTATTATATTTAATTTATTGATCACCAACCGTTTGGCCCTAATCCAAATTGGATTGAGATAAGTAATATTCGTTATTATGAATGAATTGAAAATAATATTTAATGCTTTTCTTGGTAAGTAATTTCGAAGTCGCCGGAGAATGAACACGTATGGAGTAATTTGTTTTATTAAATAATCAATATGATCAACCCAGTTCAATTTATTGTCAATCCACAACTCAAGATAGTTGAATTTTTTTCCTATCTTTAATGAAGTATTATCAAAAATGAAAGAATGACTTATATAATCCTTACTGCCAAATAGTAAAATTTTAGTTTTTTCTACATTCAAGAGTAGAAGATTATTCTTTAGCCATTCTTCTATCATTTTTAGATCATTTTGAACAGCAATTCTCATGTCTTCCTCAGTTCTTTCAGAGTATTTTAAAACTACATCATCTGCGTACAGTTGTATATGCCCTTTTAAATTAAGATAGAGTTTAAAAAGATCCGGTCCCAAAATCGAACCCTGGGGAACGCCTTTTTTAATAATTTTCTCAGTGCTCAGTACATTTCCAATTTTAACTTTTTGCGACCGATTTGTTAAATAAGACTCAAAAATGGATATTTGATTCTTGTTGAAATTCATGTCATGTAGTTTTCTCAATAATACACCATGGTCCACACAATCAAATGCCTTCTGCAAGTGCAAAAACACAAATGCCATATATTTTCCTTCATCCAAACCCTTAGTTATAAAATTAACTAAACTTAGATAAGCTGCTGTAGTATTGGAGAATTTTTCGAAATTTTGTTATAGTTTAAATAGTTTTAAAAACATCTTTTTTTCCTTCAGTGGTTTCGAATTAACATTATTACAAAACATTCTTGATCAGACAGTGCATATCAAACACATGGTTGGTTGGTTGGTTTACGTGGCTGGTCCTGTCAACTATGACAAGACCACAATTAGCGCGTTAGCACCGTTTTGCTACCACTTCCGTGACCACAAGGCTTATATTTAGGCTATAACGGATTTAATTTCAGATCAATTTCGCGGCATTCAGGAACCTTACCATTTCTGCAGGTTGCTTAGATGCTAGATCGCTAAGATCGTTAAATTCATGGCTACCCAGTGCTGCTCTTCTGGCTCTGGCCAGCGCTGGGTATTTACACGTGAAGTGTATAATGGTTTCTTTTTCATTCTGTTCACCACAACTGCGGCATGATGTATTGAGTGGAATACCTAATCTGGCCGCATGTTCGCCAATTGACCAGTGTCCCGTGAACACACCTATTGCTCTGGCTATGTCTCGCCGAGATAGCTTCAACAGGTTGTCCGTGCTTTTGTTGTCGTACGCCGGCCATATTTTCTTGGTCGTACGGCATGAGGTTAATTCTTTCCACCTTCTTTTGGCTATGGATAAAAAGTGTAGAAAGATATCCCTTTTAACGCTGTTTAGTGGTGGGTCCACTTGTTCTTCCAGGGAATTATTCAGATTGGAACCCCTCCTTCCTAATTCATCACCATGTTCATTTCCTGTGATGTTCCTATGTCCCGGAAAACACAGTAATGTAACATTGTATTGATGGCTTATATTCTTAAGCTCGTCAGAGCATTTTCTGACAAGCTTGGATGTTATCATCGCAGAGTTAAGAGCCGCGATTGCTGTTTGGCTATCAGTGATAATGGCAATGCTTCCCCCAGAGAAGTATTGCTCCTAAGTATTTGGTATGCTTTCCAGATTCCTAGCATTTCAGCTTGAAATACACTGGATTTATTGGGAAGTCTGAAAGCATGTTCTATTTTGAGTTTTTCTGAGTAGACACCAGCGCCGACACCGCAGTCCATTTTTGATTAATCAGTGAAGAGTGTGATGTCTACTTCACCCAAAAGGGTTTCCTTGTCTCCATTCTCTTCTTGATGGAATCTTTACTTTGAAATTCTTAACAATTTCCAAACTTGGAATAGTGTAGTCTGTGGAATCTGGCAGATCCCAAGCTGTCGAGCTTAGAATACTGCTATGACCATAAGGTTTTGTACGCTAGTACCCATTTTCTCTGAATCTGACCGCACAACAACAGGCTAGAAATTTTATGGGGGTTAGCGGGGAGGAGATAAAGAAGTGTATCTAGTGCATTACTTGTTGTCGATCTCAACGCACCCGTAATGCCTTCGCATGCGCCTCTCTGTACCTTACCAAGTTTGGTTCGGATATACTCTTTCTCCAGCGCTGGTCACCAGACTAATGATCCGTAGGTAAGAATGGGGCGTACTATAGCTGTGTACATCCATAAAGCCATTCTTGGCTTTAAACCCCATTTTTTACCTAACATTTTCCTACAAGAATACAGGGCTACACAGGCATTTTTGGCTCTTTCTTCACTATTAAGTCTCCACTTCAGTTTCGTATCAAGAACCACTCCTAGGTATTTGACATTGTGGGTTAAATTCATATATACACCATCCAGTCTAGGCTTGGGGAATTCCGGTATCTTTGTTCTGTTTGTGAATAGCATTAGCTCAGTTTTGTTCGGATTGACGCAGAGGCCACATCCATTGGCCCATCTACTAACCCGTCTTAAAGCTCTTTCCATAATTACACTAATTATGTCAGGAAACTTTCCAGACACTAATACTGCTAGATCATCTGCGTATGCAATGGCTTTGATTCGCTCATCTTGAAGTTCTTTCAGTATTCCATTCATTACTAGAAGTCACAGTACTCCGCCCTGTATGTTCAAATATACTATGTTTAAACCATCTTTAACTTTTTCCGTACCTATATCATTCAGTAAGGTATTCACCCCTTAAAAATAATCGCCCTTTAAACTGTCATGCATATTCAATGTGTTATCATCTGATTGCATTGTTGATAAGTAATAAAAAAATTATTTTAAAATTTAAGAATATCTCTTTCATTAGTCATTAGTCAGAATATTAAATAATGCAAGTAACGCCACGTGCAAGGTTATAAAAATTATGAAGGCAATTATTCGGTTCGACGCGATTAAAAAAAAAATATGTAAAAATTTATGTATATAATAATATTAAAATCTAAAGTTAAGAATAAGATTAAAAGGGTTAAAGTGATATTTGTAATATTTACCTCGCTAAAAAATAAATAAATTTTTAATTTTCTGTAATTGTTAATATAAAAATTTGAATTTTCGAAATATTTTAATTGTATGTAATTGTTAATGTAAAAAGTAAAATAAAAGTTTGAAATGCATAAATTTAGAAAATAAATCTTAATGAGAAAAAAAATTAAAAAGCATGATATTAATACGAAAAAGTTTACAATATTTTTTAAAATAATAAAATGTGATGTTATATTTTTATGAATATATATATAGTAATAATAAAAAAAGAAATAAAAATATAATCTCAAATGTGAAATTTTAAGCATTTTTATAGATTTTAATTGTTGTATGTAGTGAGAAAAAAATTAAAAAGTGTGTTATCAATATGAAAGAGTTTATAATATTTGTACAATTTACAGAAAGATAAAAATAGAAATTTACCAGATTAATCTAAAATATTGAGTGCTCTTTTAATAAAATCAATGTCATTAAACGACAGAACCTTATAAACTTTACCTCTTTTCGCCTTTCTAATGAAAATTTGATTATTTTTAATCCATAAAAATTCAAGATTTTGTGATTTGAGGATGGCAGGTAACTTTGCCCGGGTACACCGCTTGGAGGAGTATAGATGATTAACCGTACCCAAAATTTATAATTTTAAAATTATTTGCTGAAATTTGCATCAAAATTAATATTATGATACATACATGTGTATATTATTATGCATCATAAATTCAATAAAATTGCACTTTTTTCATTCAAATGAAATTTTTTTTTCTTAAAAATTTGTTAAGAATTAGAAATCTAATTGCTGAAAATAGAAGTATTCGAAAATAACCGTTCCATAAGAGGTCTATTTATGTATTAATTAAAATATGTGACAATGTTCAAAGCGTACTAGAAAATATTTCGCGAGTCCTTATATTTTATTTTTCATAAAATTTCAAACTTACTTGTTTATTTCTTTTTTATCAATTTAGGAATTTTGCAAACAGATTATTAATAAAGTATGTAAGATTAAAAACTCGTGTGCTGTATAAAATTCTATACTGGATGAAAAAATTATAATTTTATCCGAAAACTTTGACCTAATTTAATTTTTGTTGATGTAATATTTTAAAAAAAGGAAAAAAGTCGAATTGAAGTTTCAAATTAAAAAAAAAGCCTTGAATTCAATTAAACGTTCAATTCGGCATAAAAAACTCTTGTAAAACAAAACTATAAGATAAATATATACATTTTGAAGTCCATATATCAAATAAGCTACTATCCTTTGGTAATCTCTAGAGCCTTCCACTAAAATTCTCAAATCTCAATTCTCAAAATGTTATCATCTGATTGCATTGTTGATAAGTAATAGAAATATTATTTTAAAATTTAAGAAAGAGATATCATTAGTCAGAATATTAAATAATGCAAGTAACGCCACGTGCAAGGTTATAAAAATTATGAAGGCAATTATTCGGTTCGACGCGATTAAAACAAAAGTATGTAAAAATTTATGTATATAATAATATTAAAATCTAAAGTTAAGAATAAGATTAAAAGGGTTAAAGTGATATTTGTAATATTTACCTCGCTAAAAAATAAATAAATTTTTAATTTTCTGTAATTGTTAATATAAAAATTTGAATTTTCGAAATATTTTAATTGTATGTAATTGTTAATGTAAAAAGTAAATAAAAGTTTGAAATGTATAAATTTAGAAAATAAATCTTAATGACAAAAAAAATTAAAAAGCATGATATTAATACGAAAAAGTTTACAATATTTTTTAAAATAATAAAATGTGATGTTATATTTTTATGAATATATACATAGTAATAATAAAAAAAGAAATAAAAATATAATCTCAAATGTGAAATTTTAAGCATTTTTATAGATTTTAATTGTTGTATGTAGTGAGAAAAAAATTAAAAAGTGTGTTATCAATATGAAAGAGTTTATAATATTTGTACAATTTACAGAAAGATAAAAATAGAAATTTACCAGATTAATCTAAAATATTGAGTGTTCTTTTAATAAAATCAATGTCATTAAACGACAGAACCTTATAAACTTTACCTCTTTTCGCCTTTCTAATGAAAATTTGATTATTTTTAATCCATAAAAATTCAAGATTTTGTGATTCTTTGATTTTTTTTGCCTCAAAATACAACTTGCTCTGGAATGAAGACAGCTGATTCCGAAAAATTATTTCCTTGTTTCCCTCCTGTATTAGCTCAATTTCTTCAGTAAATAGTTGCTGGAAATTTTGTTTTTTCATCATCGATTCTTTTTTTTTTAGCTGGTTCAGAGTTAAGTTCTACCGCGTATAACCGTTTAATAATTTTACCCTTTTTATCTTTTTTTTGTATTGGTGTTACATTTTTAATATCAGTTTTAGTAATATTGGCATTTATTTTCTCAGCAATATACATTATAGTTTTTGTAGGATCTTCGAGTTTGTTTGGTAACCCAGCAATTACTATATTATTTTTCAGGCGTTCTTGCTGGATCTCATCCAATTTGCTTTCTAGTTGATTTAATTTATATTCCAACGTTTTTGATTTATTTTCGGATTGTTCTAAGCGTTTTTTAGATTTTTATTTTCTTTAATAATATTTTTATTTTGCTTCAACAAATCATCTATACTGTTCGAGAGATAATTTTGAGATTTTATAATCTCAGCTACAACGGCTTCTAAGTGTTTTAGATATTCACCTATTTTATCCACTGTGCAGTTTGTCAGGTTAAAACTATATAAGGTGTCTATATTTTTGTTTGAAGAATCTTGATTTGTATTTTTATAATCTTACTCTGACCCTTGTTCTCTATCATTCAAATCTTCATTATCAGTGTCACCATCACCGATGACTAATATTGATTCATTATTGCTTGTAAGACAATTTGAACATTTCCATTTAGAACTACCACTTTTAATAGATTCAAATTTTTCTTCAGATATGGATGCGCACCTCACATGAAAAAAGCGCCGACATTCTCCACTACACAAAATACCAGTAGTTTTACCTCTAATTATAGTTTCACAGTTTGCACAACGTTTCGACATAATTAAATTTATTTATTTTGTTTTATTAGTTTTTAAATTAAATAAATTTTGTATTTTCCTTTTATTTATTTTTTCTTTGTATTATTCTTTCTTTTTTCCTAATTTTAATTTAATTTTTTATTTTTATTTTTTTCGCAAAAAATTTTACGCCTACTCACTACAGTTTTGTATAGGAGTATACAAGCTTTACAAACTTTACCTGAGTTGCGCGACTCATACGCTTGCACAACCTCGCTATATCGCTTTTTGTCCTCTAGATTCTTTTCGTGAACAACACCTTTAGCTTCATTCTGGGCTATCTTGCCCAATATGAATTTAGCCTTCTGGTATTGTTTTCTGAAAGCGGATCCGAGACCTCTATTAATTTTGCTCTTTGTAGTGGGAATCTCGCTCTTAGTACTTCCACTACCACTAGCCCCTGATGGTTTTGGTGCACTTTGACTGGTGCTTTCTCCACCAACACTAGGCCCAGATGGTTTTGCAGCACTTTGGCTGGTGCTTCCTCCACCAGTAGGTGTTTGGCTGATTTTTCGAGAAACCCGGCTGGTTGCAGGTTTTATTTCTACAGCGCTACTATGACTGGTACCAATAATTGTCTCCTGGCTGGAGCCAAGTAACTTATCCTCAGAAGATGTTTCTGGTTTTTTAATTTTTTTTTTAACTTTTCATTTTGTTCCCACGAGTATGGCGAGAAATAACGGTCGAGCTGATGTATGAGTATGAGCTCGAGTATGCAGAGCTCTCATACATATACAAGGCTAATTACAATGGGGTGGCGCCAGGTGCCCCAAGGAGACCGTTAGCGATATCACCTTTATGCACCTGGTACCATGCAGCCCTCGGCACGGTTTTCTTTCACACCTTGGCTTGAGTGTACATCTATAATCAGCCTTTCACCTGTATCCAAAAAATATTTAAGAATTTGAGGATGGCAGGTAACTTTTCCCGGGTACACCGCTTGGAGGAGTATAGATGATTAACCGTACCCAAAATTTATAATTTTAAAATTATTTGCTGAAATTTGCATCAAAATTAATATTATGATACATACATGTGTATATTATTTATGCATCATAAATTCAATAAAATTGCACTTTTTTCATTCAAATGAAATTTTTTTTTCTTAAAAATTTGTTAAGAATTAGAAATCTAATTGCTGAAAATAGAAGTATTCGAAAATAACCGTTCCATAAGAGGTCTATTTATGTATTAATTAAAATATGTGACAATGTTCAAAGCGTACTAGAAAATATTTCGCGAGCCCTTATATTTTATTTTTCATAAAATTTCAAACTTACTTGTTTATTTCTTTTTTATCAATTTAGCAATTTTGCAAACAGATTATTAATAAAGTATGTAAGATTAAAAACTCGTGTGCTGTATAAAATTCTATACTGGATGAAAAAATTATAATTTTATCCGAAAACTTTGACCTAATTTAATTTTTGTTGATGTAATATTTTAAAAAAAGGAAAAAAGTCGAATTGAAGTTTCAAAATAAAAAAAAAGCCTTGAATTCAATTAAACGTTCAATTCGGCATAAAAAACTCTTGTAAAACAAAACTATAAGATAAATATATACATTTTGAAGTCCATATATCAAATAAGCTACTATCCTTTGGTAATCTCTAGAGCCTTCCACTAAAATTCTCAAATCTCAATTCTCAAAATGTTATCATCTGATCGCATTGTTGATAAGTAATAAAAATATTATTTTAAAATTTAAGAAAGAGATATCATTAGTCAGAATATTAAATAATGCAAGTAACGCCACGTGCAAGGTTATAAAAATTATGAAGGCAATTATTCGGTTCGACGCGATTAAAAGAAAAATATGTAAAAATTTATGTATATTAAAATCTAAAGTTAAGAATAAGATTAAAAGAGTTAAAGTGATATTTGTAATATTTACCTCGCTAAAAAATAAATAAATTTTTAATTTTCTGTAATTGTTAATATAAAAATTTGAATTTTCGAAATATTTTAATTGTATGTAATTGTTAATGTAAAAAGTAAAATAAAAGTTTGAAATGTATAAATTAAAATTTAGAAAATAAATCTTAATGAGAAAAAAAATTAAAAAGCATGATATTAATACGAAAAAGTTTACAATATTTTTTAAAATAATAAAATGTGATGTTATATTTTTATGAATATATATATAGTAATAATAAAAAAAGAAATAAAAATATAATCTCAAATGTGAAATTTTAAGCATTTTTATAGATTTTAATTCTTGTATGTAGTGAGAAAAAAAATTAAAAAGTGTGTTATCAATATGAAAGAGTTTATAATATTAGTACAATTTACAGAAAGATAAAAATAGAAATTTACCAGATCAATCCAAAATATTGAGTGTTCTTTTCATAAAATCAATGTCATTAAACGACATAACCTTATAAACTTTACTTCTTTTCGCCTTTCTAATGAAAATTTGATTATTTTTAATCCATAAAAATTCAAGATTTTGTGATTCTTTGATTTTTTTTGCCTCAAAATACAACTTGCTGTGGAGTGAAGACAGCTGATTCCGAAAAATTATTTCCTTGTTTCCCTCCTGTATTAGCTCAATTTGTTCAGTAAATAGTTGCTGGAAATTTCGTTTTTTCATCATCAATTCTTTTTTAGCTGGTTCAGAGTTAAGTTCTACCGCGTATAACCGTTTAATAATTTTACCCTTTTTATCTTTTTTTTGTATTGATGTTACATTTTTAATATCAGTTTTAGTAATATTGGCATATATTTTCTCAGCAATATACAGTATAGTTTTTGTAGGACCTTCGAGTTTGTTTGGTAACCCAGCAATTACTATATTATTTTTCAGGCGTTCTTGCTGGATCTCATCCAATTTGCTTTCTAGTTGATTTAATTTATATTCCAACGTTTTTGATTTATTTTCGGTTTGTTCTAAGCGTTTTTTTAGATTTTTATTTTCTTTAATAATATTTTTATTTTGCTTCAACAAATCATCTATACTGTTCAAGAGATACAACGGCTTCTAAGTGTTTTAGATATTCACCTATTTTATCCACTGTGTAGTTTGTCAGATTAAAACTATATAAGGTGTCTATATTTTTGTTTGAAGAATCTTGATTTGTATTTTTATAATCTTACTCTGACCCTTGTTCTCTATCATTCAAATCTTCATTATCAGTGTCACCATCACCGATGACTAATATTGATTCATTATTGCTTGTAAGACAATTTGAACATTTCCATTTAGAACTACCACTTTTAATAGATTCAAATTTTTCTTCAGATATGGATGCGCACCTCACATGAAAAAAGCGCCGACATTCTCCACTACACAAAATACCAGTAGTTTTACCTCTAATTATAGTTTCACAGTTTGCACAACGTTTCGACATAATTAAATTTATTTATTTTGTTTTATTAGTTTTTAAATTAAATAAATTTTGTATTTTCCTTTTATTTATTTTTTCTTTGTATTATTCTTTCTTTTTTGCTAATTTTAATTTTATTTTTTATTTTTATTTTTTTCGCTAAAAATTTTACGCCTATTCACTACAGTTTTGTATAGGAGTATACAAACTTTACAAACTTTACCTGAGTTGCGCGACTCATACGCTTGCACAACCTCGCTATATCGCTTTTTGTCCTCTAGATTCTTTTCGTGAACAACACCTTTAGCTTCATTCTGGGCTATCTTGCCCAATATGAATTTAGCCTTCTGGCATTGTTTTCTGAAAGCGGATCCGAGACCTCTATTAATTTTGCTCTTTGTAGTGGAAATCCCGCTCTTAGTACTTCCACTACCACTAGCCGCTGATGGTTTTGGTGCACTTTGACTGGTGCTTTCTCCACCAACACTAGGCCCAGATGGTTTTGCAGCATTTTGGCTGGTGTTCCTCCACCAGTAGGTGTTTGGCTGATTTTTCGAGAAACCCGGCTGGTTGCAGGTTTTATTTCTACAGCGCTACTATGACTGGTACCAATAATTGTCTCCTGGCTGGAGCCAAGTAACTTATCCTCAGAAGATGTTTCTGGTTTTTTAATTTTTTTTTTAACTTTTCATTTTGTTCCCACTAGTATGGCGAGAAATAACGGTCGAGCTGATGTATGAGTATGAGCTCGAGTATGCAGAGCTTTCGTACATATACAAGGCTAATTACAATGGGGTGGCGCCAAGTGCCCCAAGGAGACCGTTAGCGATATCATCTTTATGCACCTGGTACCATGCAGCCCTCGGCACGGTTTTCTTTCACACCTTGGCTTGAGTGTACATCTATAATCAGCCTTTCACAAGTATCCAAAAAATATTTAAGAATTTGAGGATGGCTGGTAACTTTGCCCGGGTACACCGCTTGGAGGAGTATAGATGATTAACCGTACCCAAAATTTATAATTTTAAAATTATTTGCTGAAATTTGCATCAAAATTAATATTATGATACATACATGTGTATATTATTTATGCATCATAAATTCAATAAAATTGCACTTTTTTCATTCAAATGATATTTTTTTTTCTTAAAAATTTGTTAAGAATTAGAAATCTAATTGCTGAAAATAGCAGTATTCGAAAATAACCGTTCCATAAGAGGTCTATTTATGTATTAATTAAAATTTGTGACAATGTTCAAAGCGTACTAGAAAATATTTCGCGAGCCCTTATATTTTATTTTTCATAAAATTTCAAACTTACTTGTTTATTTCTTTTTTATCAATTTAGGAATTTTGCAAACAGATTATTAATAAAGTATGTAAGATTAAAAACTCGTGTGCTGTATAAAATTCTATACTGGATGAAAAAATTATAATTTTATCCGAAAACTTTGACCTAATTTAATTTTTGTTGATGTAATATTTTAAAAAAAGGGAAAAAGTCGAATTGAAGTTTCGAAATAAAAAAAAAGCCTTGAATTCAATTAAACGTTCAATTCGGCATAAAAAACTCTTGTAAAACAAAACTATAAGATAAATATATACATTTTGAAGTCCATATATCAAATAAGCTACTATCCTTTGGTAATCTCTAGAGCCTCCCACTCAAATTCTCAAATCTCAATTCTCAAAATGTTATCATCTGATTGCATTGTTGATAAGTAATAAAAATATTATTTTAAAATTTAAGAAAGAGATATCATTAGTCAGAATATTAAATAATGCAAGTAACGCCACGTGCAAGGTTATAAAAATTATGAAGGCAATTATTCGGTTCGACGCGATTAAAAAAAAAATATGTAAAAATTTATGTATATAATAATATTAAAATCTAAAGTTAAGAATAAGATTAAAAGGGTTAAAGTGATATTTGTAATATTTACCTCGCTAAAAAATAAACAAATTTTTAATTTTCTGTAATTGTTAATATAAAAATTTGAATTTTCGAAATATTTTAATTGTATGTAATTGTTAATGTAAAAAGTAAAATAAAAGTTTGAAATGTATAAATTTAGAAAATAAATCTTAATGAGAAAAAAAATTAAAAAGCATGATATTAATACGAAAAAGTTTACAATATTTTTTAAAATAATAAAATGTGATGTTATATTTTTATGAATATATATATAGTAATAATAAAAAAAGAAATAAAAATATAATCTCAAATGTGAAATTTTAAGCATTTTTATAGATTTTAATTGTTGTATGTAGTGAGAAAAAAATTAAAAAGTCTGTTATCAATATGAAAGAGTTTATAATATTAGTACAATTTACAGAAAGATAAAAATAGAAATTTACCAGATCAATCCAAAATATTGAGTGTTCTTTTCATAAAATCAATGTCATTAAACGACAGAACCTAATAAACTTTACTTCTTTTCGCCTTTCTAATGAAAATTTGATTATTTTTAATCCATAAAAATTCAAGATTTTGTGATTCTTTGATTTTTTTTGCCTCAAAATACAACTTGCTATGGAATGAAGACAGCTGATTCCGAAAAATTATTTCCTTGTTTCCCTCCTGTATTAGCTCAATTTGTTCAGTAAATAGTTGCTGGAAATTTCGTTTTTTCATCATCAATTCTTTTTTAGCTGGTTCAGAGTTAAGTTCTACCGCGTATAACCGTTTAATAATTTTACCCTTTTTATCTTTTTTTTGTATTGGTGTTACATTTTTAATATCAGTTTTAGTAATATTGGCATATATTTTCTGAGCAATATACATTACAGTTTTTGTAGGATCTTCGAGTTTGTTTGGTAACCCAGCAATTACTATATTATTTTTCAGGCGTTCTTGCTGGATCTCATCCAATTTGCTTTCTAGTTGATTTAATTTATATTCCAACGTTTTTGATTTATATTCGGTTTGTTCTAAGCGTTTTTTTAGATTTTTATTTTCTTTAATAATATTTTTATTTTGCTTCAACAAATCATCTATACTGTTCAAGAGATAATTTTGAGATTTTATAATCTCAGCTACAACGGCTTCTAAGTGTTTTAGATATTCACCTATTTTATCCACTGTGTAGTTTGTCAGATTAAAACTATATAAGGTGTCTATATTTTTGTTTGAAGAATCTTGATTTGTATTTTTATAATCTTGCTCTGACCCTTGTTCTCTATTATTCAAATCTTCATTATCAGTGTCACCATCACCGATGACTAATATTGATTCATTATTGCTTGTAAGACAATTTGAACATTTCCATTTAGAACTACCACTTTTAATAGATTCAAATTTTTCTTCAGATATGGATGCGCACCTCACATGAAAAAAGCGCCGACTTTCTCCACTACACAAAATACCAGTAGTTTTACCTCTAATTATAGTTTCACAGTTTGCACAACGTTTCGACATAATTAAATTTATTTATTTTGTTTTATTAGTTTTTAAATTAAATAAATTTTGTATTTTCCTTTTATTTATTTTTTCTTTGTATTATTCTTTCTTTTTTCCTAATTTTAATTTTATTTTTTATTTTTATTTATTCGCTAAAAATTTTACGCCTATTCACTACAGTTTTGTATAGGAGTATACAAGCTTTACCTGAGTTGCGCGACTCATACGCTTGCACAACCTCGCTATATCGCTTTTTGTCCTCTAGATCCTTTTCGTGAACAACACCTTTAGCTTCATTCTGGGCTATCTTGCCCAATATGAATTTAGCCTTCTGGCATTGTTTTTTGAAAGCGGATCCGAGACCTCTATTAATTTTGCTCTTTGTAGTGGAAATCCCGCTCTTAGTACTTCCACTACCACTAGCCCCTGATGGTTTTGGTGCACTTTGACTGGTGCTTTCTCCACCAACACTAGGCCCAGATGGTTTTGCAGCATTTTGGCTGGTGCTTCCTCCACCAGTAGGTGTTTGGCTGTTTTTTCGAGAAACCCGGCTGGTTGCAGGTTTTATTTCTACAGCGCTACTATGACTGGTACCAATAATTGTCTCCTGGCTGGAGCCAAGTAACTTATCCTCAGAAGATGTTTCTGGTTTTTTAATTTTTTTTTTAACTTTTCATTTTGTTCCCACTAGTATGGCGAGAAATAACGGTCGAGCTGATGTATGAGTATGAGCTCGAGTATGCAGAGCTTTCGTACATATACAAGGCTAATTACAATGGGGTGGCGCCAGGTGCCCCAAGGAGACCGTTAGCGATATCACCTTTATGCACCTGGTACCATGCAGCCCTCGGCACGGTTTTCTTTCACACCTTGGCTTGAGTGTACATCTATAATCAGCCTTTCACCTGTATCCAAAAAATATTTAAGAATTTGAGGATGGCAGGTAACTTTGCCCGGGTACACCGCTTGGAGGAGTATAGATGATTAACCGTACCCAAAATTTATAATTTTAGAATTATTTGCTGAAATTTGCATCAAAATTAATATTATGATACATACATGTGTATATTATTTATATAGAAATTATGTTCCAACTTCTTGATTGATGAATTATTAAGAACAGAAGAACTTGTGCACTAATAGTAAAATTATATATTTCGCATATGTACATGAATTTAACTTTAACTTTTTATTAAACTTGTAAAACAACAACTTTTTTGTAAAACAAAAAAAATTAACTTATTTTAATAAAAAAATTGAAGTTATACACATTGGATAACGTATCGCTCAAATTTAAATTCAAATTTTCTTTATAAATTTCTTACGTTAAAATTCTTTTAACCCATAATAATACCAAAAACTATATTTTGAAAGGTAATTTCAGAAAAAAAACAGAAGTCAACTATGGTTAACAGTCACATATTTTTTTTTTTCATTTCAAATATACTCATGCTTTTCTATCTATTGATATAAAAAAAAATTAAATACTAACGCATACATAGATAAGCATTATATAGACTTGATCAACACATAATCAGTTCATCCAAAATAGAATACTTAAATTATTAATAAGAATTCAGAAGTAAATTATTTATATAGTGTTGCCATGTTATAATATATAATTATTTGATTTATTTCAATTTTTAAATACAAAGGATATTATAAAAACTCTTTATGCGAAAATGTTGGATTGAAAGAAAAATGTTAAAATACGTTTTTTGCATTATTTTTTAAATAAATAAAATATTTAAAATGAAAAACAAAGAAATACAACCAAAATCATTGATAGACAACTCTTCTAACCAATTTTAAAATATAAAAATACAAACATTATAAATAGATTTTATTATACCATTTGTAATAATAGGGTATTTTTAAAGTGATTTTTTTTTTCTTTATTTCTAATTATAACGAGAAAGAATACAGTTTCCTTTGTCAACTCTTAGATACCCGTACGAACCGTTAGTATGTTCACAGCCTGTCATCTGCTTACAATATTATTTTTTAAATATTTTAGTATTTTAAAATAATTTGAGTGAATTTTATAATTTCTAGAACTATGGGTTGTACATACATATATTCAAACTATATGTTAGATTGTATGTATGTTAGATTGTATGTATGTATATCAATATCATATAAATAAAAATTCTTCAAGCAACGGTTATGTTGTTTATTTATTTAAATTTTTTTGTACTACGCATTATATTCTCAACAATTTCAAATTATCGAGTAAAACAAAATGCAAAAAATTCGTTAAAAAAATTTGTTAGAAAATTTGAAACACTTTCGTCAATTATAAAGTAACCCTATATTATTAAAAAAATTTGTTAACAGAAATAAGAGTATAATGTTGAAGCTTTAATTTTTATGTATTACTTCAAAAAATGTTAACAGGTGTTCAAGTTACAGGAAATTTTCAGTTTTTGACCCCTTACAGCTCCTAAACGGGGGGTGATACAAAAAAAAATCTGAAATGACTCATACTTATTTCAAAGATCTAACTTCTATCAAAATTTCAAGTTTCTAACTTAAACCGTTAAGATGATAGAAGAGTTAAAGGATTTTGCAATAATTTAGTTTCGCATAACGGTAAATTAAGACACCATATAGCACAAGTATATATTTATTATATACATGTTTGTAAAGCTCATAATAACACCTATCCTTTGGAATTTTCAGATTAAAGATATACCTTATAGAGCTTGTGTTATAACAATTTAAATATAGAGATTTTTGGAATTTGGGGGGCTGTAGCTCCTTAACGGGTGGGGCTACAGAAAAATAAATATATGCATAAAATTAATATTTTTATGATATCTATCAGCAGTTAAAATTTCATGGCTGTATTTCAAAAAAATTGTGGAGATCTAAAAGTTAGTTGTTCGGAAGCTACCCGAAGTTTTTGTCGGAACGCAACCAAAAAAATATGGAACCTACAAATTGCTCCCAAAACGAACGGACGGACATTTCTTAATCGACTCAGAATTTGATTCTGATCCGATCCATACTTTTGAAAGTATATCGAGCTCGCTTATTTCGAGGTGTTACAAACGGAGGAGTAATTTTATTATACCCGATACTTATCGTACGGGTATAATGATAAATAAATAAAGTAATTTTTAAAATATTTTAATTGTTTTCGACTTTAGAGTAAAGTTGTGTGTATTTTGTTATCGTGTATTTTGGCTAAATTCGAGTGCTACCTAAATAGTTTTAAAAATAGTTTTATAATGGTAAATAATCTAATAATAGTTTCGAGTTAAAAAGAAGTTTTAAAGTTTTTGAAGAAAAAAAAAACAAAATAAAAAAAAAATATTTCTCATATATGTACCTATCTAAAATTGAAATAAAATCAAATATTCACGAGGATATTTTTTTAAAAGAACTATTGAGGAGATTTGCGAAAGAGAAAAAAAGCATAGGAAAATATTAGAGAGCAAATGGAGCACTTAAAATCTGAAAAAATTTCGAGAATTCTTATTGACATTTTTTGTTCTGCTTGCGTTATTTTCTATATACTTATTTAATTGACAGGCAAAATTTTTTCCAGTCATTATTATATACTTGCTAATTCAGGACAAAACTGGTATATCTTTTTACTATGGTAGGATTTTTTTTCCATCAACAAAGCATTCAAATTGCTTAATTTTCGTAATTTTTTTTGCTATAAAAATATAAAAAATTTAAAATATTTTTGTTAAAATTTTTTTTTCTTATACACTTTTTCCATTGAAAAAAGAAAATTTCCATTTTATTTCCATTTGAAAAAAGTGATAAAGTTCAATAACTTTTATAATACAAATTATTAATATTAAAATAAAAAATTCCTGATCAACGTTTTTTGACTCTTTACTGCTTTGTGTATGATCAAATACTATACATACTTATACAAGACATTCCAATAAGAACAAATTTTTTAGTATAGAAAATAAAAATAAGGCTGCGCCCCAAATAGTCGCGACATCTATGAATATGAAATTTATTCATCTTTTATTTTATACTAAATTCGTTTTTGTTTTTAATTTTAAATATATCTAAACGTTTTTCATTCTTTTCTTTGATATACAATTTAACCTTGAAAAAAAAAGTTTTCTAAATAAAATAAATTGGTACAGTACATTTTAACTTCGTATTGCTATACTAGGCTAGATAATAATTTGAATACTGATAAGTTAATGTAGGTTTTTGTAAGTAATTTAGATTAGATTATTAGTTTTAAATAAATTTTATACAATCTAGTTATATAATATTACAATTCATTAACATATAACATAATTCATTCATTAAGATTAGTTATTTGTATGCTGTGCTGAATGTGTTATAAACCGAATAAACGAAAATTTATAATATGCTACGTTGTCAGATTTATTGTATGATTGTTATTTTTTGAACAAAATGATTTTTTTTTCTAGATATAAGAAAAAAAATACATGATATTTCTTGAGTTGTGACAGACAATTTGTGTATTTAAGAAATTTTTTTTTTGCAAAATAAGCTAAAGAGTATTATAAAATGTGTTATTTAGAATGATTAATTTAAAAATAATTCGTCGTTTCAATTGAAGTAAACTATATTGACTTTTATGAAGAATGATTAAAATGTTTACTTTATAAATTTAAATGTATAAAATTATTAATTAACATATTATTGGATTAATGTTAATTAGTTTAACTGAGTGTATATGTATATATATTTATACTTAGTTACAATATACCTACATATGTATATATAGGTATATACTTAGTTAGAATATACATACTTTATATACATATGTATATATATATGTATATGTACTTATGTTGTAACTCTGTTGAACTGTAAAACCAATTTCGATTTATGATTTTTTAATCGCTAAATTTTTTTTCCACCTTTTAGCGTTTTACTTGTTAATTTTTTGTTTGAATAAAAAAATTTGTTTTTTTTTCTTTCTTTTTATTCAAATAATATATCTGAATGCATTTGGGTATTTAATATACCATCTTCAGCATTTAAATGTTTAAATGTTACCATTATTCGCAATTATTTTAAATGCTGAATATGGTATATTAAATACCGATACAGCTAACTTATTTATATTATGAACTGAAATGAATTGTAATTAATAATATTATATCTAATATTTATACAAAAAAAAAATGTAGAACTAAAAACTAATAATTGATGCATTTTTTTTATATTTTAATTTCATAATATTAAACCAGCTTGATCAGCACAAAATAAATGTTTTTTTTTAGTAACTGCAGTCATATGGTTGGTTGATATGAGTTTAACTTTTATTGTGCCATTCGAAATTTGCTCACATGTATGATGAAATCGAATATCTATATGCTTGTGATTTTTTAGGGCATTATCTAATTTTAAGTTCCATTGCCTGCCTGCTTGTTTTAGTCCATATATTGAACGCTTTAACTTGCATACCTTTTGTGAACCATCACTAAACCCTTCTCGTTGTTCCATAAATATTTCTTCGTTTGGTCACCTTGTCACCTTGCAGAAAAGCTATTATAATAGCCATTTCATGAATTTTCATATTGTGTTTTGCCACCAAAGTTACCAAATACCTTATCAAAGTGTATCTAACGATTGGTGAATACGTATCGGAGTAATCAATTCCAGACTTTTGTGAATGTTTACCTTTACCAACCTTTAGCCACTTGGCGTGCTTTGTTCCCTTAAACACCCATTTTGCTTTTATGGGTTTTTTACCAGGTGGCAAATCAATCAGAGTCCAAGTGTTATTCATTTCATGTTATGTATTTCATGAGATTTAATTTCCTCCTGCATAGTTGACTTCCATCTTTCACATTCGTTGCTTTCTTTTCCTTTTTTTATTGATGACGGCTCTGTTAACAATGCAAAATTTAGAAAATTAAATAAATATAATTGTTTACCTCTAGAGCGTGTGAAATTTGCAGAACAACTGTTATTATTGGGTATTTCAACCATCTCATCTGGTACTTAATCAGGATCTGCTGAGGTTTTATTCCCAATTTCTTTGGAATTTTCAGCTATTGCGTTATCAAAACTTCAGGATTTACATCAGGATTTACTAGTAAATTCCTCCACTGAATCTACCCCAATTTCATTTTCACTCCCAATTAAAAATTTATGATTTAATTCATGTTCATAAAAATGTACATTACGACTTATTATTTGCTTTCGAGGTTCTTTCTGAACATATCTAAAGCCTTTTGTTTCATTATCGTAACCAACAAAAATCATTTTGATAGGGATAAAAACCACGTTCTGCGTTTTTCTTTTGGAACATGTATTATTACTGTATTATTATGTACCATTACTGGACAACCAAATACTTACATTTTAAATTACTTACATTGACTTCTCAGAAACGACTTTTTCTGGAATATTATCAGCACAATTAATACTTCTATTAATCAAATACACAGCCATATTTGCCACTTCAGCCCAGAAACATTTTAAAAGATCCGCATCAAATATTAAACATTTTGCCGTTTCAACGATAGTTCGATTCATACGTTTTGCCACTCAATTTTGCTGTGAACTTTACGTATTAGTATTTTGATGAATAATACCTTTTTTCTTCAAATAAGATGTAAGATATCGGTTTACATATTCTTTTCCATTATCGGTACGCAATATTTTTATTTTAAGATTTAATTGATTTTCAACTAAAAATTTGAATTTCTTAAATTTTTCAAAGACATCATTTTTGTTTTGTAGGAAATATATGAATAGCTTTTTTGAAAATCATCGGCAAAAGTTAAAAAATACCTATCAGCATCTATTGACCTTATTTCCATCGGACCACACAGATCAGAGTGTACTATTTGCAGTAACTTAGTTGCTCTTGTTTCTACATTGTGGAACTGTGTTTTTGACGATGTTACTTCAACACAAACTTGACATCTTTTGATATCAGCATCACCATCGGCAAAATTATTTCCACTTACTGCTCCGTCACGCATTTTCTTTAACCATTGAAAATGGATGTGGCCTAATCGACGGTGCCACAATAACTATAACTATATAACTAACCACAATAATTATTTGGCTCTTTGCTAGACTGTGTACTCATACACAATTGATTATTCGAAGCTATCTTATAAACACCATTTTCAGCTTTACATTTAGTTATTATTTTATTATTGGCATTTTTGATAATACTTTTCTGCAATTTTTTTAACGGATAATAAATTTCCCATTAAGTTAGGAACATGTAGTGCATCATTTACTTCGACATCGTTTTCATTAATTTTGAAGATAAGATTTCCTATTTTATTGACAGGCAATTTTGAATTGTTTGCACTTACGATGTGCGAAATTTTAGATGACTTCATATTTTGTAATAACTTAGCGTTCGGTGTCATATGATTTGATGCCCCCGAGTCGACATAACAATAATCTATATTAGTGCTTTTCTTCTCACATATTAAAGCGCTAAATTCATTACTAATACGCTTGCAATTTGTACCTTTGTTGTGATAATTTGGTTTGGTTACATGAAGCCCTAAGATGATTCAGATCCACAATTGTAGCATTCTCTCTTGTGAAATTTGTTTTTCTTGTTAAATTTCTTTTGCCTCAACATTCTTACTTCTATCCTAATCTAATAGTTTTAAAATAATACTGTCAGCTGTTATATCTGAATCATTTACTTCAATTATGAGTGGTTTATGTTTATCATTTAACCCAGCTAACAATATTTCACAAATCCATTCCTCGCTAACCTTAAATCCAATTCCAGTTAACTTGTTGGAATAATTCATTATCTTGTCTACATAATCCTGCATTTCGTTACAATTTTCTAATTTTGTAGAAATTAGATTTCTCAGTATACCAATTTTTCTTGATAAACCTTTATCTTCATATAATCTTTTCAGTGCATATACTATAAGCTGTTTCACAGTTATGAATGTGTACAAATATATGGGATTGACCGATAATAATGCTTTACAACTCGATAGTTTTTCCGCTTTTGTCTTAGTTACCGGATCAATACAATTTTCAAAACTCTAATACGCCAATAGATTGCGAATTGCGAAACTTCACGCAAGATAATTTTCAGCCCCTCGAAGCTTTTCGATATCAAAATCTTTCGACATTTTCTTTTCTTATTTTTAAATTTGTTATGTTTTACATTTTGCATAGCAACAAAAAAATATTTGAAAATAAATATTTTTTTTTAATTTCTCCACACAGGAATTTATTACAAAATAAGAGCAATAAGTTAAACGCGAATTATGGGTTTTAATTTTTGTAAAAATAAAACGCGGAAATTTATATTTATATTTAAATTTTATTTTTTTTTAATTTTCAACTTTGCAGTTTGAAAACTGTCTTAAGACTAACTTTTTTAACATTTATATTTTTTAATTTTTTCATATCTTTATTATTTATTTTACAAAAAGAATTTCCTTATCTTAATGCTAATTAATACTAACTAATCGAAAAATATCTTTCGAAACAAAATTCAGTATCGAATTACAAAAGAAATTTTTTATTTATTACAAAATCCATAAATTTCTTAAACAAATGTTCGTACTGAATTTTGTGTAAAACAATTTCACCATAAGTTTAGTTTCATATTACAACACAATGATAGTAACGTTTAAAGTAAATATATTTCAAGTGCAATTAAACGTCATTGTGCTAAGTTTCATATTAATATTTATTTTTAATACTATGTATATCATTTGGGTTAAAAGAAAAGCAAATTAAAAGTGGTTTAAATGCAATTGACCGTAATTATGCTTAGTAAACAAAAATGTAGCTAATTACAATTTTGGTATGAAAATGAAAAGAATAAAAACAAAAAAAAAAATTAAGAAATGTGAAATTGTTTTATTGTATAAGATATTTATATTTTAAATTTCATAAATATGAAATCGGGTTTTATCTTTCATTGGAGGTTCATTGCTTACTATCTTGGTTGGGGTTACCAACTGTGATGTAATTCGCGTACAACTGCATACAAAATTAATGCACACACAGTAAATTACAAAATTTCACGAATATACCACGCTCTGGTACCATGTTAAGAAAAACAAACGTTTATTTCTACTGTGCCAAATTAGGCATTTATTTAGTTATTTATACAATGAGTATTACAATTATATGCTGTATGAACATTTACAAAAATATGAATATATAAATTTATTAGAATACTATTAATAAATCTTAAGGCAAACCTTTGATAAACTACGCATTTTTTACGCACTTAGTGTAATGAAAAACAAGTTTAATTTTAGTGTATTTATTATAAACTATGCAAAATAAATAGTAATTTAAAAGAATTAATAATATATATAGCCATGCTAACTGGTAAGGTTTAAATGCATTTTTTAAAGCTTTTGATTGGTCTTTGTGCTTTAGCAACAGAAATATTGACTTTGCAACCAATGCGATTAGTGAAATAATTCTTCTAGGGATGAGAGCCTACATACCGCACTCTATGACAAGTATTAAAAAGCCACCCAAATCTTGGTTTAATCGCATTTTTGTAAATGCAAAATCTAAAAAGGAAGCTAGCCTTTCAAACCTACAATATCGCGATCAGAAACTGGTGTAGAAGAGCTATCAACAAGCAAAAGTACTAGCACAACAGACGGTTGAGAATGCAACTTTAGCATCTTCCAAAAATAGCAAATTCTTTTGGACCTTTGCTAAGAGCCTTAACGGTAAAAGTGGTGGTTCCTCGTTCCCGCATTTGGTTGATAACAATGACGAAATTGTATTCGATCCGAAAGAAAAAGCAGATTTATTTGCCAAAAATTTGTCCTCCAACTCATCATTGCCCAGTCACAAAGACCATGCATTCTTTCCGAGGTTAACTGTACCTTAGGTAGAATTTCCCTCAGAACACGTGCAGTTCTTAAAGCTCTTAAGAATTTGGATACAAAAAGTCAGCCTCTATTCGGGGAGATATCCTACCTAGTCGAAGACAGCGCACATAAATCCCATCCCCAAAAAGGGATAAAAAAGCGATCCCTCAAACTACCGCCCTATTGCTATCACTTCGGTCCTTTACAAAATAATGGAAAATTTAATAAATAGAAATCTTCTGAAATATAACAAAGGATTAATTCATGATCGTCAATATGGGTTCCGAACCCATCGGTCAACAGATGACTCATAACATGCGAAAGGCTCTGTGAAAGGCTCAAAATCAACCTCCACCATTCACGGGAGTTGATGTTGTCGCTTTGGATATTTTTCGGTGTATGGTGTATTTGTAAAATGGATTGGAGATTTTCTTTCGAATCGTTCTATTCGTGTCCTGTTCGATGGTTACTCTTCAGACAAATTCAAATTTAATGCTGGTGGCCCGCAATGATCTGTTCTCTCTCCGACACTTTTTCTAATGTTTATAAACGATTTTTTAAGTATAACCTCCATTACAATCTATTGTTTTGCAGACAACAGCACGCTCGTTGCTTCTTGCGAAGACAACGCCAGTAAATATTCTGCTTCGCTTGAGCTAAATCTCGATTTGGACAAAATTTCAAATTGGGGCAAAATTAATAGAATCGATTTCAGCTATAAGAAAACTCAGTGCTGTTTAGTCTCTTGGAAAAGAAACACAATTCAATCGCAACTTTAATTTTTCAAAGGGAAGTTTGGAAAATGTGGGTGAGCTCAACATCTTATGCATGGAGCTAAATCAAAAACTAACTTCATCCACTCTTATTTTTGGTATAGCTAAAGAAGCAGCTAGGTGTTTGGTTTCCTGTATAATTTTAAAGCCTTCTTTTCATCTTTTGATCTCCTTAATATCTATAAAACATATATAAGATCAAAGATGGAATACAATGCACATATTTGGGCTCTCCAAAACAGCATTGGGATTTCTCGATAAAGTGCAAAATAGAATAAAACGTCTAAGAAAAGATCCCCATGTCACCTCTACGCTCTCTCTACTCGGTCTCCGCCATCTAACAGGAACACTTTCCCTGCTTTATATATACCTTAAAGGGTTGGGTTCTTCTTCTAAAGTGATTAAAATTTTGATGCCTCCTCTCGAAGCATTCCAAAGAGAAACAAGTAGAACTTCTGCTGCTATGTAGTTTAAATTGCCAGATGGCATAATTCGGTTTGTGGAAATTCGTTTGTAGTACGAACTCCGCGAATGTGGAACCATCTTCCACCTCATGTGTTCCGCAGAATTTGTGATGATTACATTTACAACGTGCAAATATTCAAGGTGAATATTAACAACTTTGTTCACAATATGCCTGCCAATTTGAAATCTATTTTCATTCCCTAAATCAATCTCCTCTTACCAGGCGGTACATTAGTACTAAAGGTCGTTATAACCTATTGTTTAGTCAAAAAGGGGAGGTGATGTTTACTGGGTTAAAGCCCCACACACTTATAGAGGACTCGTTCCCGTTTGCACTCCTCTATAGTGTCTTTCGATGATTTCTATCTACCCTCGCAGTAAATAATCTTTAATACGATCTTTATATTAGGAGAAAGAAGGAAAAAGCTAAGAAAACATAATATTACATTACATTATTTAAAAATATAAAAAAAACTTTAATATTTTATATTCCATTCGGCATAAAAAACCCTTATAGCTATAAAGAAAATAAAACAATTCATTGATAAAAAAAATTAACAAAAACAAAACAAACAAAAACGTACTTTTTCTCTATTTCTAACCGTTTTTAAGATATAAAGAATAGAAAAGTATGTTATTTTCAATCGCTGTATTATTTTCAATTATAATAGAAATGTGTGTTGTTTTCAAGGTGTGTTAACACATTTTGTGTGTTATGTATGGTATAATACACTTTCATATTCTTCATATCTCAAAAACGGTTAGAGATAGAGAAAATGTTATTAGTACATTAGTGCATAAAAATTAGTACATAGTACATAAAAATTAAAGCCACAACTTACTTTACAAAATGCATGTTTTTTATCTCTCTATAGCAAGCCGTTCAAAATTTACAGATTTTTTTATGAAAAGTCGCTAAAACATCTTTAATCCCTCATATCTCGAAAAGTGTCCAGAATAGACATATTTAATTACAGTATCATCAGCGTACAATTGTATGTTTCCAGATAGATTCAAATTAACTATGTCACCATATATACATATTAACTAGTTATGTAAATTTTAAATAAGTCTGGGCCTAAAATTAACCATTTTGGCCATTCATAATAATTTTATCATCACTTAAATAATCTCTTATTTTGACTTGTTGTTTTCTATTAGATAGGTATGATTGAAAAAATTAAATTTGATTAGAAGTGAAGTTAATTTTTTTTACTTTAAGTAAAAAGATATCATGGTCAACACAATCGAAAGCTTTTTGAAGATCAAGAACAACACAGGCAGCATATTTTTTTCATTTTTCTTAGTTTTAAAGTCATTAAGACAAAGACAAGTAGCAGTAGTATTGGATATTTTTTCAAAACCAAATTGTTCATCACTTAAAATTTTATATTCGGACATATACGAATGTAAAAAAGGAGCCTCGGTGACCTAGTACGTAAGAGCGTATAAAATACGCTATAAACACACGCCGGAAAAGAAAAGGCTGTGTAATTTCCTATTTACATTTATGTGGCAGAGAAATGCAATAAAAAAGAAAAATAAAAAAATAATACGAATGTAAACGATTTTTAATTATAAGTTCGAAAATTTTGGATAGAACATTTAATATTGTCATTGGTCTACAAGTTGATTTACATGATGAACTACCATTTTTTAAAATTGGCGTAACTATTGTTTTTTTCAGTGAATCAGGAAAAGTGTTAGCTTCAAAAAAAATTTATAAATTTAACTATTACTATTAATAAATTATCCAGAACTGTTAATTAATTATTATCAAACGTTTTGAAAACTTTTTTTATAAATTTTGTAGAAATTTTGGCATGTCCCGTAGCTGCACCTGCTTTTAATTGGCTTATAACATTTTCAACTTCAATTATCAGTTGGATAAAATTGAAAGTTGCAAAAAATATTTATTGAACGTAAAAAAGTATGAACAAATGTTATCGTTAATGCGATTGTTGTTAATATTTAGTTTTTTCCTTATATTAACAAAATATTTGTTCATAACTTTTACAATATGCGATTTTGAGGAAATTGTACTGTTGTTGTAATGCAGTATTTTTATGTAATCTTCAAAAATCTTTGCTAAATATTACTCTCTTATATACGTTCCAAAGTTTTTTTCTATTGCATTAATCAATGCAAGAGATTTTTTTGGAATAAAAAGTAATTTAAGTCTCCTTGGTAAGTTTTTTCACTTTAATTTTGTAATCATTATACAATTTCTTTACAGATGGATCTTCAGGATATTTTTTTTAAATTAATCTCGTATTTTCATTATTTTTAAAATATTTTCATTCATCCACTCTTGAATATTAGAATATTCTTTCTATTGGATTCTATAATTGAATTCAAGTCGTGAACTAAAACTATCAATCGAATTGTATGAATTAATAATTAACCAGATATCACAGTTTGATATATTTTCATAGTTTAATATAATTTTACGCTGTATTACACTATCAACTACCGGTTTGTTCTTTACGCCGTGTAACATTTGACAGTCAGACGGGAGAGTGAAAAAATGGTATTTAAATTTTGTTAGATCAGTAATAAAGAGATCAATAATTGATTTTTTATTTACACCAATTCTTGTTGCGAATTCACCGGATATATTATTATAAATAATATATTTGAGAGAAGGAAATTTCAATAATTTTTAATATCTGGATTGTAACTTTCCAAAAAATCTAAATTAAAGTCTCCAATTATAATAGTTTTTTCATATTTAAACAATCAACCGTTAAACAATCTATTTTTTTTTATATTATATCGTCCAGATATAAATATTTAATGATATTTTTAGGACCCTTTTGCCTTTAGCATGTGGGCCATCTTGGTACAAGTATTCAATTATAATTATATTTAATATTTTGTTTACATTATTTTATTATATTTTATATATTATTTTTGACCTGACCAGGGTTTGAACCCGAAACCTTTCACTTGAAAGACCGGTGACTTACGCACTGCACCATTGGTCAGATACAATCTAATTTATTTAAAAATTCATCCCTATATGTATTATGTGACGGACAATATACTCAATTCTTACTTTAATAACTTTATTAACAAGAAATGTGGGTTTTTAATTCTTCGAATATTAAGGAACTAACAAGTTTTCCGAAACATAAATTGCGCATTCCCATAAGGTTCCTTTCTATTTCTAAAAATAGACATTTTAATTAAGTAAATTGAAAAATTTATTTTCAGACTGAGTTAATCAAATCTCTGTAAAAACAATTAAGTGAATCTCAAAGTTTAGCTTTTTTCATAAGGTATTCTAAATCATATAATTTATGCCGAATGCTTCGTTGTTTAAATATGAAATATTCAAATTGTAAATTGCAGCTTTATTGAAATGTCTGGTTGTTTTGTATAAAAATGAACCTTCGAACTGTTTGTTATATTAATTCAGTTGAAATCATTTATATAATAATTATTATTCAATTCTTTAAAAATGAATAACCTTTTGGAGAACTAAAATGTGTATTTAAAGCTACCCTATTTTCATCTTTTGACGACATCAATCCATATCCATTTTTGAAATTCATCTTTAGAAAAGTTTTGCTTTCGTCAGCTCCATTTTATCAATAATACTAGATAAAGAATTCTGCTTTTCTTTTTTTTTTTTTTTAATTGCAATTTCCTATTTTGATTTTTAAAGATATATAATCTTTTTTTTTAAATAAACATATTTTTTTTATAAGACCTAATGTTTTATAACATGTGGAAAATATTTTAAAATAAATAGTTTTTTTGGAATTTCAAACAATGCCTATAAAAATTATATGACATTTCATTTGGAGAATTCTTGTGGCTCTACAGCTCGATGTGAGCTTGGGCCTTCTTCACAACATCTCTCCACGCATCACGATCTTGAGCAACATTTTTCCAATTTATAATTTGCAACATTTGAGCGTCGTTTTCAATATTATTGAGCCATCTCATACATGGCCTGCCTCTAGTTCTTAGATCAGGTTTGATATTGAAAGCTCTCTTTTGACTCATTCGCATAATATGCCCGACACAAATCTGACGACATCTTGTTTAATAAATTCATCCAATTCGGAATTACTTCTTATATATTCGCCGTTTTCCATTCTTCTGGCGCCAAAAATTTTTCGTAAGATTTTTCTTTCAAAAACTCTTAGGTTATTTTCGTTTGCTACAGTTAACTATATTTTCTTCTTTACAGTTAAATATATTTCCTTCTTTATTTATTTTGTCGATTGCATAATTTAATAATGTGTTAAATAATAATGCAGATAGTGCATCCCCCTGTCTAACTTTGTTCTATTCTTTTTTTCATCATTAGTTTTTTATTTTTTCTACATAGTTTATTTGCTATTATTCTTTTCTGTTTGTATTCGGAGCGATTCATTCTTGCGTTTCTTTGTAAAAGTTTTAATCTTGTTTGATTGTTTTTAGGTTAACCCTGTTTGACATTCCACGTGGAAACAGTTTGTTGTTTCAAACAGAAACAGCGTTTCTTTGCCTTCGAATATTACCAACTACTTCAGTTGCTTATAGCATTTTCAATGTTGCCATTCTTCATTTATTTGTGTTTGAACTTATGGTGACATTTCCGCTAATCATCTAGATTTGTCCTTCAATAGCATGTTGAAACCTTATTTGCAGGCATTTTAATTTGAAAGTATCTCATTTGACTTTTCGAACATCTCTTCTCTTCGCAACATTGTATTGAGTTATTAGTAAGTGTTTTAAAAACAATATTTTTTTTGTTTTTTGACAGAAAGGTTAATTAGAAAGTGAAATTAAAGGATTGGTTTCAATATTATTATGTGGCGAAAACAAACTTAGAACAGTTCCCTTTTTTAGATTTTGCCTTAAAAATATTTTTCTTGAAATGGTCTCCGCAAATAAATAATTTTTTTGTTTTTAAATTTTCTATACTTATACTACATGATACTACATTCATACCCCATTCCGTGAAAATTATTCTAAACAAAACTTCAAATCTTGATTTAATCGCATTTGCAAAGAAGCAATTCTTATAAAAGAGGAGGCTTTTAAAAATTACCAAGGTCCCTATTATGACAGTCAACTATCAACTAGTTGACAACTGCTACCAAGTATCAACAAATTTAGTATTGTGAAATGTACTTGACAAAATTTTTTTTTTATTGTGAATATTGATAAATTTTTCACTATGAAAAAATTATTTAACTAATTTATTTTGACATTTTTAAAATTTTCAAAATAAAATTTTTGTTTACCTTTTGTTGTGTTGTTTTAATTGAATTAACAAAAAATTATAGAAAATAATCAAAAATGTCATACTCTTTGCCATTTTTCCCATTGCCGTTCTGGAGAAGCTCCCGTATCTTGGGAGCCAAAAGTCTGGCAGATGTGATCTAAAAAACCTTGTCCCCAATTCTCTTATAAAAACTAAAAAATAAAGAAAAGCCCGGAAAGTGGCACTTTAGATTTTAGGTCGGTTTTTGGTCGGGCTTAAAAGTCGAACTTTTTATTTCTATATTTAAATTCTACTACAAAATTGATTTACCTTTTTAAAATTATGTCGGTCCGACTGCTGATTCCCAAAATACGGGGACTTCTTGCAAACTCCGCTCTTGCATAGTCATAGGCTGTTTATGAAAAATGTCTATATTATATTTTATACCTACTTACGATTTTTTTTAAAATTATTTAGTGCAGCAAAATGTTTTTGAATGTAGCACCTTTTTCTGTATCTGCTACCTGCTACTATTAAGAGCTACAATCTTAGAATTGCAAACATGAACTCAACCCTTACCTTTTTACCTTTTCAAATCTCACAACTAAAATTTTTTTATTGCTTTAAAATTTGACAACTGTTAACGAATATTGTATTTCACAACAGCAATTTCGGATGGCTGATTGTTGCAAACTTCATTCACAATTTTTTGAACATAGTTGAAGAGTTGCAATTGACAATACCATTTCAAGAAATTGATTGATACTTTTCAACTATCTAGTTGATAGTTGACTGTCATAATAGAGGCACAAATCATTTGTGCTGAGGCTTCCAGGGCCAACTATATTGTAGTTCAAAAGAGATCAAAAAAGTTATCAATAAGCAAAAATTTTTATTCAACCAACAGTTGTAACTCAAACTAAAGTTGTAACTCAAACCAATTTGCAAAAAGTCTAAAAGAGGAATTAATTTGTTGATCATAGCTTACTTCGTTCATCTCGCTATCATCGCTTTCAACCCAGGGTTTCATCTCGTCCGCTTCGGTTGATTTAGGTCCTTTAGAATCACCAACTTTTTCCACTTTGTATCGGTCGAATCTTTTTATTGTAACCATTTTATATGGACCTAGGAATTTTGGTCGTATTTTTAGCCCAACACCAAATTGTGTTCTCTCGATTACCACTAAATCATTTATCGCGTATTTCTGAGCTTGTTTTCTTTTTCGGTTGTATTGTCTCTTGCTTTCCTCTTGTATTCTCGCAATTTCTTCTTTCGCCTTTTGCCTCTGTTCATATCTTGCTGGGGTCACTTATGACAAAATTCGCCGAAAAAAATATGGCAATAAAAACTCCGGAATTGGGCCAACAAACTCCAACAGCTTATGCAAAAGATTTGGCTGCAAAAAATTCACAATTTGATCAAAAAACACCATCAAATATGGACAGTTAAATTAACAATGCTACAATCTACACATTTATGTTAAAAATACGGGAGATTCATCAAACCTACACAAACGATCTTCTTACTCTAAAAAAGGAAAACATTGAGCTAATAAAGAAGGTTAAGACACTGCAGGATAAAATAAATTACTTTGAACAATGGAGTCTGAAAAATGCAGTAGCACATTCTCAATGCACATTCTCAAATTGGAAAAAAATAAAAACATTATAGTAATTGGCGACATAAATATAGACATACTTACAAATTCTAATTAAAAAAAAAATTACTTGTTAATTATGTCGTCACATGGTTTAAATTCATTAATAAATTTACCTAATCGACTTACTGAATATAGTAGCACGTGTATTGATCACATTTTTGTTAAAATTTTAAGCAGAAAACTAAATTTTCAAATTTTCACTGAGAATATTAATTTTGGGATAAGTGATCATAATATGATAATATTAAAAATCACCCAAAATGATATATCCCCAATACAAAACACCAATTTCTCTTTCAATAAAATAGATTTCGGTAAACTGAAACTGCGCAATGGCATCAAGTTTACGGCGAAGACGATCCACCTACGGCGTATGATAATTTCATAAATATTCTAAATAACTGTATTAATATGTTCAAATTCAATAAACTGTCAAAGTAAAAAGAAAAAGTTGAAACCATGGATGACCGACAATCTTCTAAATTTAATTAAGTTAAAAAATAAATTCGGTTTAAAGAGTAAAAGTCAGCCCAATAATGTATCATTAAAAAATACTACAATGATTTTAGAAAAAGAGTGGTCGTAAAAATAAATGTAAATCAATATACTATTCAAGAGAATTAAGTAAGAATAGCGGTACTTCTATTCAAATGGGAATGGAATATTGTTAAAGACATTTTAAATGAACACCATTCTGATAATACTGTTAAAGAAATTTTGGTTAATAATGAAAAAACTACTGATTGTGTTCAAATTAGAAATGAATTTAATAATTTCTTCACAAAATGCAGAAAAAATTTAGTAGGACCTATAATGTAAGTCAGCTTATTTTAAATAATATAAAAGATGATATTCTTCAAATAAATTCATTTGGATATGTAGCAATTACTCCTAATGAAATAATTTCCAATATACATCAACTAAATAACAAAGCATCTTGTACAGAAGACAAAATCAATAATGTTTTTTTATATTCAATCGCTCAGTTTATTCTAGTGTCTGGCCTAACTCGTTGAAATATTCGGAAATAACACCTTTATTTAAGAAAGGCTCAAAACTTTTACTGCCAAATCATAGACCTATTTCCTTACTGCCAACTATCGGTAAATTATTTCAAAAATTAATAAAAACTAGAATGTTGAATTTTCTATTAGAAATCCAATTTTTTGACAATAAACAATATGGTTTTTTGCCAGGCAAATCAGAAGAAGCGATCTTAAAATTATGTTCTGAACTACATACAAGTTTACATGAAAATAATAGCACTGTTGCTTTGTTCATCGATATAACAAAAGCTTTTGATACTATTGACCACTGCATTCTTATTAAAAAACTTGAAAAGGCGGGTTTTAGAGATTTTGTACTTGATTTTTTAATTTCTTATTTAAAAGATAGAAAACAGCGAGTTAAGTTAAATAACAACTTTAGCGAAATCAACAATATTAACATTGGCGTACCACAAGGTTCTGTAAAGGGTCTATTGTTGTTTCTAATATATATTAACTCTCTATTTTCACAACCGTCGAAAGGTAAAATCACTGGTTTCGCTGATGACTGCGCTCGAGTATACAGTGATAGCAAAGTGGATTTGCTTAAACAATCTTTGGAATATGACGTAAACTTACTTAAAAATTGGGTTTCGTGCCATAAGCTTCTTATAAGTGACAAAACCAAATTAATTGTATTCAGTTTAAGAAATTCTAACCTATACGACATTAATATTAAGTTTCATAGTGGTGATTGTCCTTTGTCTATGGGTGATAATGGATTAAACTTTTGTTTGAACGCCCCAATTTTGCATAACTCCTGCTCAAAACATTGTTTGTATATTGAGTTGGTATCCATTTATAAGTATTTAGGTTTAACTATAGATAAGAAAAGCTTTTTAAACGCGAAGGAGTGCAGACGTGTTTTGGAGAGGATGTTGAATAAAAATTAAATACAAAATATTCAAAATAAATTAAGCGGAATAAATAAAATAATTAATATTAAAAAAGAATTTATAAAAAAAGAAAAACTAAAAAAAAAAATCATTTGAACTAAAACCAAATAAATCAAAAGAAATAAAACTTAAAAAAGACTAAAAAATATTATAAAGTGAATGCATTAAAAATATATATTGTAGCTTTATACTTTGTTAACCAATACCAATCCAAATAAATTTTAATTGGTGTAAAAATATTTAATTAAGCAAAAAAAAAAATATATACATGAAATAATAATCAATAAAATGTCTTTAACTAATACCAAATTATATAATCTTAACCGTAACATTATCTTAATAATATACATAAACATAAACATTTAACTTACTACTATAAGTATATATATTGCAACAAAAAGACTATTAAAAAAAAAATATATATACATGAAATAATAATCAATAAAATATCTTTAACTAATACCAAATTATATAATCTTAACCGTAACATTATCTTAATAATAAAATACATAAACATAAACATTTAACCTAATATTGTAATACTATTCTTGATTTAATGATTGACTAATATGAAATAAATTAACTAATATCTTCTAACTGCAATACACTTAAAAAAAAAAAAACACACATAAAAACCAAAAGGGTGACCAGTTACTTCTTCTGCGTATGAAGAGTAATAATTTCAATCTCAATTTACCCTAAAACTAAAAATAAAAATAAACATAATAATAAAAAAAAAAAAAGGAAAGTAATAAATAAATTTCAAGTATTGTTATACATAAAAAAATTAATACAAAATAATTGAATTACAATTATATATATTGTATATATTTTTTTATTATATAATAAAAAAAATATATAAAAAAAATTATAAGATAATAAAAATAAATTTTAATATTCACAAAAGTAAAATAAAATGGCTAAACAATGCTGTGTATGTAAAATGCGATTCTATGAAAAAAACAAAGGCATTCAATGTAGTGGTTTGTGTCGGAAGTATTTTCACATAAAATGTACATCGGTCGCAGAGGAGGTAATTTCAGCAGTTGAAGCGGGCTCTGCTTCATGGAAATGCAGTGAACGTCCTGCCCAATCTAATGAGTCGTTTATCGTTGTTGGTGACGATGATCCCATTGCCTTATCAGTAGTGAATGCTGGCGCAGAAACTAATGCGGATGATGTGGTAGGTGCAGTGGTGAATGTCTGCAAAGAAAAAATAAATTAATCATTTATTGTAATAGAATTAACCATTTGAAGTAATTGTTCTTAGCAACTGCTCGTTGGAAATTCTGGCCAAATCTATTAATCAAATGGTTTCAGTTGTGTCGGAAGTTCATCGTTCACAGGCTTATTTAAGTAACCAAATCGATTTAAGTAACCTACTAAGGAAGAATGGGAAAATTCTTGAAAAAATGTCATCCTAAAAAATAAAATGAGGCAGCATGAAAATAAAGCTCAGGTCCTGGAGCACAAACTGAATTATATGGAACTTCTTTTGGATGAAAAGAAGCAAAATGAAAATAAATATAATATAATAATAGCAGGCCTTCCATCGAAAATTAATGATCCAACAAAAACTGTATTGAAAATCGGAAACTATTTAAAAGCTAACATTAACTTGCAGGATATCGATTCTGTAATTGAACTGAAGCCTAAAATAAAAACTATTCATATTAATAAAAACAAATCAAACGAAAGTCTATACCTACTAAAGTTTAAAACAAGTAATGCAAAAGTCGAAATGATGTCAAGAAAAAAAACAATTAAACATTTGTTCACGGCTGAAGTTGGTTTGGATGAAACGAGCAATCGAGAAATATTTTTTCGAGAACATCTCACCCAACTACAAGCGAAACTTCATCATGAAGCTAGACAAATTAAAACATCTTGTGAATGCAAACACCTGTGGGTCAAAAATAAGTTTAATAGAAAAACGTATTCAATTTCATACTTATCAGCCCAAACTTGAGAAAAACTTTAGAGTAGTAATTAGAGGACTACATTCTACAAATGAAGCAGAAATAAAAATGGAACTGGAAGATCAAATGCATGAGGTGAGAAATATACACAATATAAAAAGAAGATCGGATAAAGGACCCCTCCCACTATTTTATGTGGATTTACTTACTAAACCCAACAAGAAAGAAATATATAAACTAATAGAGCTATTGCACACAAATATAGCTGTCGAACCACCACAAAAAAAAAAAGAAATTCCACAATGTGGTAGATGCCAATATTATGGACACAAAAAAATTTTGCAACAGGGATGCCAGATGCTAGGATGCGACTATTATAAAAACTTACAAAGTAAGAAGTTTCCTCCACAGCACCCTAAACATATGAAAATCGATGCTACTCATCAAACGTCGTCAAACGTTCTACATTTAAAAACCCAACCAATCCAGTCAAATATGACATATTCAAAAGTGTTACAAGAGTGTCCGATATACAAGATAAGTCCGATATACAACAGACAAATCACCAGCGCTTATTACAAACAAATTAAGTAAATCAATCAGAACCTCAGCAAGTTCATCAGCAAATGCAATACAATCAAAAATTATCAAATGAAGTCAATGAACTTAAAATAATAATGAATAATTTAATTGGGCAAATTAGCCCATTGATAAATCTCCTTACTAGTCACTAGAGTCCATTTATGATTACGCATTTGAAAATTGCAGTATGGAATGCTAATGGACTGTCACAACATTTTCAAGAAATTAAAACATTCATCACTGAACATAAATTAGACATCTTACTAAACACACTTCACAAAAAAGAGCTATCTCAATATTAAAAACTGCACAATATATGACACCATGCATCCTGATGGGACTGCGCATGGAGGCACTGCTATAAGCATCAAGAATAGTATAAAACACCATGAAGTAGAAAAATATGAAAAATAACATATACGAGTATTGTAGTTGAAGATTGGGCTGGAAACAGCATTATATATAGTCCACTAAAGCATAGTATAACCAAATCACAATACATAGGGTTCTTGGTTGATTACATATGAAGGTAGACAACTTGTAATGGCTATGGAAGAATACAATCTTCAATATTTATGGACAAGTCAACCAACTTACTGACCAACTGATCTGTAGAAAACTCCGGATTTGAATGACTTTTGTGTCTTCAAAGGCTAGATAAAAACCATTTGAAGGTCGAAACATGTTTTGACTTATCATCAGATCATTCGCCATTAATAATACTGCCGCTTACCAAATCATTAGTAAACTAAAAGAGGAAAAGCTTCATACAAAACATACCAACTGGATTTTATTTCGTGAAATATTCGTCAGTACCATTTCATTAAATATTCCTCTAAGCAGTGTAGAAGATATCTCATCTGCAGTTGAACACTTCAATACTACGATTATCTCAGCAGCAAATCAGGCAACACCTACACAAAATTGCAATGAATCAGAGGAAATATGTTCTGCGGCTGTCAAAATAAAAATTGAAGAAAAACGAAGGCTTCGCAAAGTTTGGCAAAGAACAACAGCACCTTCTGATAAACAAAAGTTGAACAAAGCGGTAAAAGAAATTAGAAATATGCTCAATAAAATAAAAAATTCTGCGATTCAAGAATATTTGCAAAATTTAATACCAACTGAAGCATCAGACTACTCCTTATGGAAGGCTACTAGCAAGTTAAATCATCCCCAACAACATTTACCGCCAATTTAAATGAACAATGGTAAATGGGTAAGATCAGATAGTGAAAAATCTCAAACATTTGCAAGTCACCTTGAAAAAACTTTTCATCCATATTGAAATTGCCTACGAGGAAAATGAAGAAATATTAGGGTTTCTCAACTCACCGTTACAAATGGATGTTCCCATAAAAAAGTTCAACATACATGAGGACAAAGTAGCAATAAATATGGATTTAAACCAAATTAAAACGCCTGGATATGATAAAATCACTGGAAAAATCTTAAAACAACTGTCATATAAAGGCACAAAATATATTACCTTCCTATTCAACGCTATTTTGCGAATATGTTACTACCCAGAGCAATGGAAAATTGCCCAAATTATACTAATCCAAAAACTGGATAAAATACAGACCGATTAGTTTACTGCCAACCTTGTCAAAGCTTTTTGAAAAACTATTCAAAAGGAGATTTAACCCAGTGCTTTGTACAAAAAAACTTATACCAAACTACCAATTTGGTTTTAGACAAAAACATGCGACCATTGAGCAAATAAATCGGATAGTCAATAAAATTAACAATGATTTCGAAGGAAAAAGTTTTTGCTCTGATGCATTTTTGGATATAACTCAGGCCTTAGACAAGGTATGCCATGAAGGCATGCTTCATAAACTAAAGAGACATCGGCCTTATCACTTTTACTTAATTTTGAGGTCATATATTACTAATAGAAAGTTCTTTGTTAAACAAAGTGAAGAAAGTACCTCACTAAGAAACATAAAATCGGGTGTACCTCAAGGAAGTGTTCTTGGTGCGCCGGTGTATATATTCTACACTGCAGATTTACCAACCAGTAGCGAGACAATAACAGGGACGTTTACCGATGATACGGCCATATTATCATCAAATGTAGATGCGAAATTAGCCTCAAACAGCTGCAAATAGAACTCAATAACATAGAAAATTGCCTAAAAACTTGGCGAACAAAAGTAATTGAAACTAAATGTGTTCATGTTACTTTAACACTACACAGCCCCAATGGAACACGGTTAAATTCGTTATGACCGTTTTGAGTGACGAATGCTGTAAATTTTCGACTATTTTCCTCTATCTTTACGTGGAATCCAGCCTTTACCCATTCTCTAGATCCAGCGTAGTAAAATTATTTGCATCCTGCAATTTGTCCAATTGGTCCTCTATAACTGGTAACAGATAATGTTCCTTATGTATTTTTTTATTTAACGCTCTGTAATAAATGCATAATCTGGATGAATTATCTTTCTTCTTACCAGTACGATCTGACTGGCGTAATCTTATGTACTTTCACGTATAATATCCTTCCCCATCCATTCTTTAATTTGGTTGTCGATTATGTCTCTTTTTACTGGATGAAATCTTGTTGGTGTTCTTGCAACCGGCTCTTCATGTATAGGTAATATTTCCATTTTAATTGGTGGTACAGTTGGATCAACAGGTACTAGACTACGTATTTCTTCTTGTAATTTTTTATTTGTTATATTTGAAATTGTTGGTACATTTTCTTCATCATAAAATGGCTCAGGTTTAATTTAGGGTAAATAACAGTCAGATCCTTCTTGCTGATTCCGCTTCTTCTTCAGTTTTATTTTGGTATTTTTTCTTAATTTTGATTTCTCTTCATTCGATTTTAACGACCACTTTCGACAATAAGGTCATGCCAATTAGGACATCGGGTTTGAAACAAGAATTATGAAGCAAATGTTCAGTAATATTTGTAAAAGTAACGTTGTTAAGTGCAATATCAACCACACAAGCATCTTTACTTTGCACATTGGCTCCTAAACCACTTATTGAGATTTTTTGATTGCTAAAAATAGATTTTGGATTAATTAATTTAATGAAATATTTTTTTATTATACAAATGTTGCTTTCTGTTTCAATTATTCCTTTTAAAACCACATTATTAATTTTCACCGGCAGTAAATTTCTTCAGTTTGCACAATATGTGAAATCTGTAATTTCTTTTGAGATTCAGTACGTTTATGGCCAAATTTATTATAGTTAAAGCATTTTGGACCACTAACTTTACTCGGACATGTGTGAGCTTCATGTTGACTAGAGCTGCAATTGAAATAATATTTTTTCCTTTCGGCCGGTCTTGGTGACCTTTCAAATCTTCCAGATGAATTTGGTTTCTGAAATTTTTCACCGCTGCAAAATTTTTCAGCTGTTCTTTTTTCATTCTGTTTTATTTTTTCATAAATGAGGAGGTTTTCTTTCAGGACTTCAAGACTTGTTGCTCCATACAAGATAATTTTACTACTTGAGGTCTCTTTTATTCTTTCGACAATGTAATGTATTATGTATGGCTCATTCATTTCAATCTGAGATGCTATACCCACCATATGATGTAGATATTCCCTGAACGACTCGTCATGTTTCTTCCTTTTTCTTGCTTCTTTCTCGTAACGACTTATGAATCTTTGGGCTATTTAGTTTTGACGCGAAATCTCTTAAAAGTGATGCTTTTAGCGGGTGAAACGACACTGGTTTTGCTTCACATGGTATAAAAAGTTTTGCTGCTCTGACTAAAAAATAAAACGCTGTAATCCGTTCCATTTCAACGTTTCTGCATACTGCTCAAATTCGTCCATCCACCTAGCATTAAATGTCACATGGCCCGCATATTTTCTAATTAAATTTTCAAAATCAGCAAAATTGGGTTTCACACCACTATCAACAATGCTATTACTTGACTCGTGACGTATTCCAGTGGAATTACCACATGTTCCGACATCAAATCCTACATTAGAATTACTCCTGTCTCTGGACCTATTATTCCTAACCATATTACAATAAAAATTTAAGCAAGCTTTACAAAGAAAATAATTTGTAAACAAAGCTTTATTATTTTAAATTTTTATTATTTTTATTTTATTATTTTTTTTTGTTACAAAAATATTTATTGATTATAATTGACTGTCTATTAAACCTGTAGTTCCACCTTCCACCAAATTATTTAATTTTTCTTTTGTTTACTTTACCGTAACAATCTTTCATTGCGTCGTTAAACCTCCCGTTAGCTCTATAAAGAATAAGAACATGTTGTAGATACTTCCAAACCTTCTTCTTTGTTCGTTTCATGCCAAAATATATATATTTTAAAACGGACGATACTCCACTTTTAGTATTTAGACAACTTGCGTTCTACAGCTTTTGTATTCAGACAACTGATTTGTAAATTGCAATAAAAAAATAAAAAGAAAGTTTGTTCTTAATTTTTAAAATTAGCGGCTAATCTAATTTCCCGAAAATGTAAATTTTAATTTTTATCTGCTTTTTTTTTATATTATCTATTTTATTAATACTTAAATGCATGCAATGCAATTTTTGTTTGAGGATCCCGGTAGAGCCCACAAATTTTGGATTAAAAACACAATTTAATTATTATTTGTATACAATTCAGTTTATTTAAATTCAATTTATCTATATCTAGTTTCAATTCATTTAGTTTTTATTATATAAAACAATATTTAGAAAACTATTATTATTATTACAAAACGCAAAAATTTATTGCGAATAAATTATTAAAAATTTATATATTATTTAAAATAAAGATGATTGGTTTGGATGATTGGATGATGGTTTTTATGTATTATGTAATTACACGACCTTGATCTCGAATTTAAACATTTAAGTTGTGTACAAAATTTAATTATATATTTAAGAAATTATTATTAATTAACATCTGAAATGTTCTACGTCCACCGAAAAACTGACCTTTTTGTTAAATTTCTACCTTGCAATGACAAATATGTTGTTGTTTTCTATTTCTATTGTTATAAGAAAATATCGAATTCCTACATAAATACATATATTTATAAACAAAACTAAATTATTATCATAAGATTTTTCATACGACTTATATATAAAATAAGCGCCCTTAAAGTTTTTCTATCAATGTTGCAGCTTGATAAATCTATAAAAAACACTTAATTAAACTTCATTTTCAGTCGCTTATAGTATAATAATAAATAGATAAAGGTAAAATAAATAAAACAAATTAAATTTTAAATTGAAAAAAAAAGTTACATACTTTATTTTCAACTATTTACAACTATTATATTATTTTTCAAAGAAATCTCGATTGTAGCAATATAGTTTAGAAAATTACAGAAAAATTTACTATTAAAAATTTATTTTCTACTTTTTAGTTCAAAAAAGCTGTTTTTTAAAAAAAATTTTTTATTTATTTTATTTTATTCTTTTTAGTAACGACAAATATAAGTATTGAATTGATATTTTCTTTTTTCCTTGTTTAATTTTGAATTTTTACAGTTGCCCTCACAGTCTATAATTATATTATTACCTGTTATAACATAGAATATAATGAATTTTTTTATTATTAATTTATTGTGGCAAAATTTTTAAAAAATTAAGAAAACGTTGCATAGCTAAATTCAAAATTTAAATAAAAATATTGTAATTTTATAATGTTCTTTATTTCCACTTAAAATGCGACCCTTTAAAAACTTTGATTCATACACTGCTTTGTTTTTTCTTTCATAACATAACATTTTAATTTTTTTTTTTTTTATCTGTTATGTACGGAAATATCAAACGTATGTTTCTTTCTTTTAAAATCATAACATTTTAATAGTTCTTTGTTTCTATCTGTTACGTGGGTAAATATCAGATGTGCACAATATATACATAAGAAATAGACTTTAAAAATATTTAAAAACAATCAAAGTAACATTTTTTATTCTCTTTTTTTTCTATTCGTTTTTATTTTTCTTCCAGTATTACATTTTCCTTTTTTTTTGTTTTCTGTTATTTATGTACGCTAAAAATTTCTTTTTTTAAATGTTTAATTTATACATGCATTCTATTTAAAAAATATAAATTATAACCTATAGAACATTCTGAATTTTTTTTTGTTCGTTTATATTTACCGTCCATTCATATAAATATAACTGTTGCCTACATATTAAAAAATAATAAATATATAACTACATACATAAATAGCCATATATTCATTCATATACATATGTATCTATATTATGAGCTGAACTTCTCAGTGTTGCATTATATTATAATGCGGCAAAATTTTTAAAAAATTAAGAAAACGTTGCATAGCTAAATTCAAAATTTAAATAAAAATATTGCAATTTTATAATGTTCTTTATTTCCACTTTAAATGCGACCCTTTACAAACTTTGATTCATACACTGCCTTGTTTTTTCTTTCTTTTCATAACATAACATTTTAATATTTTTTTTTAACTGTTATGTACGGAAATATCAAACGTATGTTTCTTTCTTTTAAAATCATAACATTTTAATAGTTCTTTTTTTCTATCTGTAATGTGGGTAAATATCAGATCTGCACATATCCATAAGAAATAGCCTTTAAAAATATTTAAAAACAATCAAAGTAACATTTTTTGTTCTCTTTTTTTTCTATTCGTTTTTATTTTTCTTCCAGTATTACATTTTCCTTTTTTTTTCTGTTATTTAGGTACGCTAAGAACTTATTTTTTTTTTTTAATATTAAATTTATGCATACAGTCTATTTTAAAAATAGAAATTATTACCTATAGAACATTCTGAATTTTTTTTTTGTTCGTTTATGTTAACCGTCCATTCATATGCATACATAAAATTTTTTGTTCGTTTATGTTTACCGTCCATTCATATAAATATAACTGTTGCCTACATATTAAAAAATAATAAATCGATAAATCAACTAAATAATAATAGTTGGGAATTTTTGAATTTGGTGTGACTGTGTTAGCAGATTTTTAATAGTACAGCACACATAAAAATATGCATACCATTTTTGTACATGTTTGTACCTACATACGTATGTAGTAAAAAAATTTGGTTTTAAAAGTATGTAATTGAGAACATATTAAATAGCTTACTTCTAAATGATAATGTTTTTGAATTAAAAAAAAATTATTTTGCTTTTTCTAGACGATGTACATAACATATATTTTATGATTAATTCATAATTATTGTTATTGAAAAGAAAAATATTGTTTTTATTTACTATTTTTAAAAAAAGACTGGATTTCTTATTTTTAATATATTCTTTTTGTTGTTTAATGTTTTTACATAATTGGAAATATATTCTTAGTTTTTATACTTCAGAAAAAGGTATTATTGGTGCAGATCATCATTCCCTAATAGATCTTAATTTAAAGGCAGCTCCCAATTTAGAACTATATGCGATATAATATAAATAAATATAATATAAATAAATATAAATATAATATGCGATTTTAATATGTTAAGAGTTTCGAAAGAAAAGCCCTATTTTAATTATAATTAAGAAAGGAAAAACACATATCTATATAATGTATACTAAAATTCAATTGATTTGATGAAAAAAAACTTAAATTTAACACTTGCTAACTAAATTTTAAGTAAATGCATATTAAGTTTTACACTGTGTTCTCAAGTGCGGCACATTAATTTGTTTACACATTCATATCTTTCAAATTCATCGCTTTCAAACCAAAAATATTTTCGAAGCACATAATTATTACATACTTTGAAGTATGTACCTACGTATATTGTACACATACAATACAATGGCGGCCTACATAGAAAATAATAGTCTTTTATAGAAAAAAAAAAAACATTTATATATTACGTATACGTATTGGTATTGGTGAGTTTAGTAAATTTAGATAAAATGTTTTATTTTGGTTCTATAATAATTCTGTTAAAAATTCTGTTATATCTTTGTATGAAAATTTAATTTTGAAATTAAGCTAATTTCTCTAATGTTTTTCGATATTATTATTTTAAAATCATGTATTGTCATCGGGATCTGATCTAATGAAGAAAATTTCAAGTCTAGCTCAACTGGAAGTGTGTTTAAAATGGCTTCTAAGATTCCATCCTTTACCCAACCAAGTTAATAAAAAGCTGTTAAAAACATTTTTGGATATCATAAAAGAACATTAACAAAAGAAATACATGGGAAACATGAAATTCTACCTACTAGAGAACTTATAAAATATAAGCTTGCACTCCAAACATACCTGATAGTAACTAGCAATATTAATACAAAAATCAAGCCGATAATGAACAATGAGTTTCACACATACAACACAAGATCAGCACAAATGATTCATATCGTTTCTTCAAACATTAGATTTAATAGACAAGATGCAATATACAATATAGGTTACAAATACTACAATGAACTACCGCTAGCTGTAAAAACCGAACATTTTAGCATAAATATATTTAAAAATAAACTCAAAGAAATTTTATTTGAACAACTATGATAACAACTGTAGCTGAGTAAATTATGAACTACGAATACTATATATTTATGTCTGTTTATAGATATTATGTCTATTTTGTTTCTTATATAACTAATTATTGCTTTCTTTTTTGTTTTTATTTTTAAATGATTAGCTTTTGTTTTTATTTTTTTTCTTCTTCTGTAGTTTTCATTATCGCACTTTTGTAATTTATTAAATACTTTGTAAAAAAAAAAAAAAAATTCAGATATATTCATCTGCTGTTATATATCTTGACTTGTTCACAAATTTATTTCCATAACTGTAAATTAAAAATTAGCAAGATAACTTTAGAAATTGTATAACATAAAATTGCTGACCTAACATTTTGTGTGGTCACACTTACTTTCATAGAATGTATTTAATAAATTAAATTTAAACTATTTTTAGCAAGTATGCACGCTCTAGGTTTGCACAACTCTCAATTATAACAACGTATGACTTGGTATCTAGAGTCCACGAACCTGATGTGTTTGGCACCCATGGCTCTTGAATCAAGGTAATATCCTAGCCCGTTTTTCTGATGCGGATTTCAAGTGCGGCGGCAATGAAGTAATTTAAAGTGATGGAGATTAATTTGGAATAATTATGCTTCATAAACTGACTCAGCCGTAATGTCCGCCATCGCAGCCTTAGCTTCATCCTCAAAATCCATGTAGAAGCTTTTGATGTCATGAAAGCTATCTAAATCGGATCTTAGAAGGGCTCCTTCGTAATCAAACTTGATAACTCCATTTCATCCTTTTTTGAGCCTAGGATGATGCTGCTTCAACAACATCGGATCGATCCGAGTCTGCCTCTTGGGCTTGACTTGGGCCTTCACCAATGTTCCTTGCGGTTTCGACTCCATCAGTCTTAGAAATTTTCAGTATTACAGCTGTGAAGCCGTAGCTAATAACCCCTTAGGCTTTCGCTAGGGTTTGTAGGGATTCTTTATTGACTATGAGAAGTGCCTATGGGGATTCTTCTTTTGCTTTCCCTAGCTTGGTTATCTCCATTTTATATGTGGAAAGTAGTTATCCCGGCACTCTGTAATTTTTCAATAAATTCAATGGTACTTTGTAATAGGAGATCATACAAATATTAAGAGAAGAATTTTTTTTCAAGTCAAATCAATTTTTTTTTTATTTTTATTCGCATGCTTAATAAAATATAGATAAAAGGAGAAATAAAAGAATCGACAAAAAACTTGATTTTATTATTGGATAAAAATATACATAAATACTTTTGAATATTAAGATGTAAAATAATAAAAATAAAAACGAAAACGAAAACGCAAACAAGAAGTACAACGTGTAATTCATTTTTAGTTTTCTTTTGTTAAAAGAAGATTAATTATTAAAAGTTGTTATTATAGTTTTAAAGTTGCAAAAATGAAAAAAGAGACATATCATACAAATAGTAAGAAAAGAATTTGTTTTTCGTTGCGCAAATTCGTAGGCTTAATAATATATAGTTAAAAGGAAGTATAAAAGGAACGAGAAAAAAACTTGATTTTATTATTGGATACAAATATTCATACATATTTTATAATATCAAAATGTAAAATAATAAAAAGAAAAAACTAAAATTTGTTGAAGGTATTACATAAGACCTACATAATGTATATTAAATAAGTACATATTAATTTTAAAAATATTTTGTTTTTTTTAATTTCTGTTCATCTGGTGCAAAATAAATTATAAAAACTACTTTGATTCTTTCAAACAATTTAAAAACTTGTGAATGCAAATGCTACAAAAAAAAATATATCGAATAGGTGTATCTGTTATGTAAGATTTCTTTTTCTGTTCTAAAAAAACCTTGAGAAAATAATCAGATGTTTTTGTTATTGTTGCATTGCATACTGTAAGGTATGAAAAGATAAAAAAAATAGTTAATTGCTTTTAGTACCTAATAGTAAACATAAAATTATAAAAATAAAACAGATGGTGTTATATATTTAAAAATTTATTTAACTGAACAAGCCTTTACAATTTTGTCATGATCAGATGTTATGATTCTGGAAATAATGAAACCAACTTTTTCTATACGATGTGACTACTTTTTATCGGCTCTGACCTGTTTCCATTTGTGTGGAATATACCCCTGTTTCCATTTGTGTGGAATTGACACAATCATTTTCTGTGATTTTTGGCCAAGCCAGGTAGTAGATGATTTTTGCTGGATAATATCATCCGGTCCTCTTCACTTATCTGCTGTAATATATCTTGACTTGTTCACAAATTTATTTCCATAACTGTAAATTAAATATTAGCAAGATAACTTTAGAAATTGTATAACATAAAATTGCTGAACTAACATTTTGTGTGGTCACACTTACTTGCAAATAATGTATTTAATAAAGAATAAGATCAAATTACATTTTTCGTTTAGATTTTTAAACGTTATGATTTCCACGTAAATGATTCATGTTTGTATGCAATTGTATTTTAATAACATTTTGGTTGATTATCACATATGGAAATAATATTGTAGAACGATACGATACTAGATCAATATTTTGTATTGCATTTTTGTTCCAGATAAAATTCTATGTAACAAAGCAATAAATTAATATGATTTTTTGTCTTTGAGAAGATTTGTATAGATTTGGTAAAATCCAAATTAGTTTATAAGTATTGATTTTTGAAAATAACAATCAAATATATTCATATTACAAAACTAAATAGTTTATTATTTTATACTATCTATTGTGTACAAACCAGCAATTCACTTTGTAGGAACGTACAATTAAGTAGTAATGTAATTTATCATTCTATTATGGGCATGGGCCTGCTTTTACAATACGGAAATGTAGGTAATTAGCTTTGCCAGCTGATAGGCACATTCTTGAGGCCGTAAAAATATATGAAGGAACTTTCTAAATCATAAATTTGATGAGCATCTAAATATGCTCATATCTTTCTGATCAGATAGTGTTAGGAAATAAAAAACTTATTTATGACAGTAAGACAATAAAATTAAAACCTTATTACACTAGTTTGAAAATATCTATAGTCCATTGAAGTTTGTCACCTGTAATAACTACGTCTAGATAGTAGAGGGAGGATTCAGGAGACAAGGCACCTGTGTGCTATTATTTGTCCTCTTTTGAATTCGCACTTGTGTAGCCCAGTTCCTATCCTCCTTTTTAGGAAGACTGCGTACCATCTGATTTGTCCATAGGGTCTTCTGACTCTAGATGCTTCGGAGAAGTTTTCTCTACCTCCACATAATAGTCTTATGTTACCCCTTTTTGCCTTTGTAAATGCTTTTTTGTAATGACTAGGAGGCGTTTTATAAAAGCTCCACTGCTGTACTTTCTTTGTTTTTTTGGCTTTATTGAAAGTATTCCTACTTTCTTTCGTTAGAGCTTTGATTTGATAATTCCACCAAGGTGAACTTATTACAGTCCTTAGTAAAAACGTTTACTAGGCTATAAAAATCCTAGATATTTTTAGGAATTCCGGGGGTTATAAAGAGAAGCGTTGACTATAAAAGCTTCCTGTATTTGTTCCAGTCAGTCGTCTTAAGGTTACGATAGACTGACTTTATTGGAGGATTTTCATCCCGAATGAACTCAAGATATCTGTGATGTGAAAAGGAATGGTCATCAGAAACTTTCCATGAGTTTATTTTAGAATAAATGAAGTCTGAGACAAAGATTATGTCTGCTTATTACTGGAAAGAACGGTGGCTTCCCTGGCAGTGTTACAGATAAGAAGGTTAGTACTTAAAATGTAATCAAAAAGAGAGTCAGCACTTTCATTGTTATCCGATCTATCCCAAATGTCATGGTGAGCATTGACGTTGCAGCTTATGAAGACACCAATGTTCATCCTTCTAGCATCCGCAACCAATCCTGTAAGATTCCATGGAGAAAGTTTTTTCTGCGAGTCCTGAGGAAGAAACACCCCAACAACCCAGAGTCTTGAGTTTTTTATTTCTAGGCTCGCCGCGACAAGATCAGCATCACTGTAATTAAACATAAAAATTAAATTTAAAGTATTTTTAGCAAGTATGCACGCTCTAGGTTTGCACAACTCTCAATTATATAACAACGTATGACTTGGTATCTTGAGTCCATGAACCTGATGTGTTTGGCACCCATGGCTCTTGAATCAAGGTAATATCCTAGCCCGCTTTTCTGATGCGGATTTCAAGTGCGGCGGCAATGAAGTAATTTAAAGTGATGGAGATTAATTTGGAATAATTATGCTTCATTTACTGACTCAGCCGTAATGTTCGCCATCGTAGCCTTAGCTTCATCCTCAAAATCCATGTAGAAGCTTTTGACGTCATGAAAGCTATCTAAATCGGATCTTAGAAGGGCTCCTTCGTAGTCAAACTTGATGACTCCATTTCACCTTTTTTGGAGCCTAGGATGATGCTGCTTCAACAACATCGGATCGATCCGAGTCTTCTTCTTGGGCTTGTTTTGGGCCTTCACCAATGTTCTTTGCGGTTTCCACTTCATCAGTCTTAGAAATTTCAGTATTACAGCTGTGAAGTCGTAGCTAATAACCCCTTAGGCTTTCGTTAGGGTTTGTAGGGATTTTTTATTGGCTATGAGAAGTGCCTATCGGGATTCTTCTTTTGCTTTCCCTAGCTTGGTTATCTCCATTTGATATGTGGAAAGTAGTTATCTCGGCACTCTGTAATTTTTCAAAAAATTCAATGCTACTTTGTAATAGGAGATCATACAAATAGTAAGAGAAGAATTTTTTTTCAAGTCAAATCAATTTTTTTTTTATTTTTATTCGCATGCTTAATAAAATATAGATAAAAGGAGAAATAAAAGAATCGAAAAAAACTTGATTTTATTATTGGATAAAAATATTCATAGATACTTTTGAATATTAAGATGAAAAATAATAAAAATAAAAACGAAAACGCAAACAAGAAGTACAACGTGTATTTCATTTTTAGTTTTCTTTTGTTAAAAGAAGATTAATTATTAAAAGTTGTTATTATAGTTTTAAAGTTGCAAAAATAAAAATAAGAGACATACCATACAAATAGTAAGAAAAGAATTTGTTTTTCGTTGCGTAAATTCGTAGGCTTAATAATATATAGTTAAAAGGAAGTATAAAAGAAACGAGAAGAAAACTTGATTGTATTATTGGATAAAAATATTCATACATATTTTATAATATCAAGATGTAAAATAATAAAAACTAAAATTTGTTGAAGGTATTACATAAGACCTACATATGTATATTAAATAAGTACATATTCACTTTAAAAATATTTTGTATATTTTTAATTTCTGTTTACCTGGTGTAAAATAAATTATAAATACTGTTTTAGTTCTTTCAAACAATTTAAAAACTTATGAATCCAAATGGTAAAAAAAAAAAAAATTGTCGAATAAGTGCATCTGTTATGTAAGATTTCTTTTTCTGTTCTATAAGAACCTTGAGAAAATAACCAGAAATCTTCGAATTTTTTGTTGTTGTTATTGTTCCATTCCATACGGTAAGGAATGAAGGAAAAAAAAAATAGTTAATTGCTTTTGGTACCTAATAGTAAACATAAAATTATAAAAATAAAACAGATGGTGTTATATATTTAAAAATGTATTTAACTAAAAAACCCTTTTCAATTTTGTGATCATCAGATGTTAAGATTTTAGAAATTATGAAACCAACTTTTTCTATACGATGTGACTACTTTTATCGGGTTTCGGTATGAAGACTACTCTGACCTGTTTCCATTTGTCTGGAATATTTCCCAAATTGACACAACCATTTTCTGTGCTTTTTGGCCAAGCCAGGTAGTTGATGATTTTTGCTGGATAATACCATCCAGTCCTCTTGATTTGTCTGCTGTAATATATCTTGACTTGTTCACAAATTTATTTCCATAACTGTAAATTAAATATTACCAAGATAACTTTTGAAATTGTATAACATAAAATTGCTGACCTAACATTTTGTGTGGTCGCACTTACTTTCATATGATGTATTTAATAAAGAAGAATATCAAATTACATTTTTCGTTTAGATTTTTAAACGTTATGATTTCCACGTAAATGATTCATGTTTGTATGCAATTATATTTTAATAACACTTTGGTTGATTATCACATACGGAAATACTATTGTAGAACGATACGATACTAGATCAATATATTGTATTGCATTTTTGTTCCAGATAAAATTCTATATAACAAAGCAATAAATTAATATGATTTATTGTCTTTGAGAAGATTTGTATAGATTTGGTAAAATCCAAATTAGTATATAAGGATTGATTTTTGAAAATGAAAATCAAATATATTCATATTACAAAACTAAATAGTTTATTATTTTATACTATCTATTGTGTACAAACCAGGAATTCACTTTATAGGAACGTACAATTAAATAGTAATGTAATTTATTATTCTATTATGGACATGCCCTGCTTTTACAATACAGAAATGCTTTGCCAGGTGATAGGCACATTCTTGAAACTGTAAAAATATATGAAGGAATTTTCTCCATCATAAATTTGATGAGCATCTAAATATGCTCATATTTTTCTGATCAGAAAGTGTTAGGAAATAAAAGATTCCAAAATTCCAATAAAAGATAAAAAAAAAAACAGGAATGGATGACAAGGGAAATTTTACAAAAAATTAAAATAAGAGATTCATACTTTAAATTTGAAAGAAAATATTCGGGTGACTCGGCTGTGCAAAAACTATATAAAGACTCCAGAGATATTGTTGAAAAATTAGTTTTTGAGGATAAAAAAAATTTTTCCTAGAAAAATTGTCTAGAAACCGAAAAAGTAGTAAAGCACTCTGGAATTTCTATAAACAAATCATATATAACAAAGACTTAAATTCTGAAGCACATAATATTAAAAGAGTAGAAGTCGAAAATCGTACCATTTCCGATGAGAAAGAAATCGCTGAATCTTTTAATGATTTTTTCATTAATGTAACGGAAAAACTAAACATTTCAGCTGACTCTATTGATCATATATATATAAATAATTTTTCTCTACTATACATTCCAATTTTAACATTCATGTGATGTAGAAGAGGTGAAAAAGGCGATTCTTTCATTGAAATCAGCAGCAGCGACAGGGTACGATAAGATCTCAACAAAATTTATCAATAGATTTTATAATCCTCTAAGTCGCATTTTGGTTAAATTTATTTATAAATATTTCCTTTGAAACGGCATGTTTCCCTAACTCCTTAAAAAAAGTTGGAACTAATTATATCCAATTTTCAAAAACGGAAACAAAACTATTTGTTCCAATTAACGTCCTATCTCTGTTCTTACGGCTCTATCTAAAATATTTGAGATAGGAATAAAAAATCGCCTTACCAACTTTCTGAGGAATAATATTATATTTCATGAGGAGCAATATGGTTTTGAGCCTAACTCTAACACAACTGCTGCATGTTTGAGCCTGACAAATTTCATTTCTAAAAATTTGGATGGTGGAAAATATGTTGCTTGTATTTTCTTAGATTTGCAAAAGGCTTTCGATTGCGTAGATCATTAAATCTTACTAAAAAAAACTTCAGCTAATGAATTTTAGTGACAATCAATTAAATTTCTTTTATTCATATCTTCGCAATCGTCGGCAAGTAGTTCGTGTCGGTATTGCATATAGTTCCTCAAGGGTCATGAAAAAAGGGGTTCCTCAAGGCTCTATATTGGGACCCGAGTTCTTTAAAATTTATATCAACGATATAAGCAAATTAAATTTAAGAGGCTCCTTACAACTATACGCGGATGACACTGTTCTGAAATATGCCGAAAATAGTGAAAATGTGGTAAAATTTGCAGTTAAAAGTGATCTCGAAATAATAAACGAGTGGCTTAACGAAACATCGTCTTTCCTTGAATATTCAAAAAACAAAAATCATGATCTTTGAAAATAAAAAATTAATAACACCATATTTTATCTTAATAATAATGCCATCGACATAGTTTCAACTTTTAACTATTTAGGATTAATGCTTGATAGCAAACAAAATTGGAAAGGGCATGTTGAACATATAATCAAAAAAATTTCGTCATACATATTCATATTGAAGCGTATTCGAAGTTATTTTTTTTGCCGATATGCTATTTTTTGTTCCTTCATATTATCACATATAACCTATTTAAATCCAATATGGAGCAGAGCACCTCAAACTACGTTATCCAAGTTAATAATAATTCATAAAAAAGCGATTAAAATAATACACAAATATCGTATCTTGTATCCGAGCAACCAACTGTACAATGAACAATATATGAGTTTTAATGAGATTTGCAATAAAGCATTATGTATCACTGGCTTTAAAATTGTAAATAATTTTATTAAACATAATTTTATATTAAATAGAATGTTAGATTTGCATAACTACAACACCAGAGATAATTCAAATTTTTATTTAACCTTATTTAAAACTAATAAACAGAAAAATAATTGCCTTTATAACTGCCTAAAATTTTATAAATATAACTTGCCGTCGGAATTACATTTATATTTTTAAGACAGAAATAAAAGGATATATTTTAGATCAGCATTAACATTGTATCTTTCAAATTTAGAATATAAGTAGTAACGATTGTAATTTTTTTTTTAACTTTAATTTAAATTTTAATTTTATAATATTATTAGATAGTAAGAAATGTATTATTTTTATTTTTATTAAATTTCAAAACAATATTTGCAAGATCAGACGGCTTCGGCTAAGATCTGCTTGAATTAGTTTTTTTTGAACTAATAAAGAAAAAAAAAGATAATAAAATTAAAACCTTATTACACTGGTTTGAAACTATCTATAGTCTATTGAAGTTTGTCACCTGTAATCACCACGTCGATAGTAGAGGGAGGATTCAGGAGACACGGCACCTGTAACCTATTAATTGCCCTCGCTTGAATTCTCACTTGTGTACCCCAGTTTCCATCCTCTTTTTTAGGAAGACTGCGGACCATCTGATTTGTCCATAGGGTCTGCTAATTCTAGATGCTTCGAAGAAGTTTTCTCTACCTCCACAGAATAGTCTTGAGGTACCCCTTTTTGCCTTTTTAAATGCTGTTTTGTAATGACTAGGAACCGCTTTATAAAAGCTCCACTCCTGTACTTTCTTTGTTTTTTGGCTTTATTGAAAGTATTCCTACTATCTTTCGTTAGAGCTTTGATTTCATAATTTCACCAAGGTGGTTTAGGTTTCCTCCTAGTTTTCCTGATGGGCACGAATGCTCTAAGAACTTATTACAGCCCTTAGTAAAAACCTTTACTAAGCTATATAAATCCTAGATATTTTTAGGAATTCCGGGGGTTATAAAAAGAAGCGTTGACTTTAAAAGCTTCCTGTATTTGTTCCAGGAGTTATAAAGGAGTTATAATTCCAGGGTTTATAAAAAGAAGCGTTGACTTTCAAAGCTTCCTGTATTTGTTCCAGTCAGTCGTCTTAAGGTTACGATAGACTGACTTTATTGGAGGATTTTCATCCCGACTGAACTCAAGATATCTGTGATGTGAAAAGGAATGGTCATCAGAAACTTTCCAAGAGTTTATTTTAGAATAAATGAATTCTGAGACTAAGGTTATGTGTGCTTATTACTGGTAAGAACAGTGGCTTCCCTGGCAGTGTTACAGATAAGAACGATAGTACTTAAAATGTAATGAAAAAGTGACTCAACTTTTTCATTGTTATCCGATTTATCCCAAATGTCATTGTGAGCATTGACGTTGCAGCTTATGATGACTCCAATGTTCATCCTTCTAGCATCCTAAACCAATCCTGCAATATTGCTACGAGGCGTGAGGAAGATACGCCGCAACAACCCAAACCTTGCCGTTTTCAGCACTAGGCTCGCCGCAACAAGATCAGCATCACTGCAATTAAACATAAAAATTAAATTTAAAGTATTTTTAGCAAGTATGCATGCTTGAGGTTTGCACAACTCTTTATTATATAACAACGTATAACTTGGTATCTTGAATCCATGAACCTATTGTTTTTGCCACCCACGGCTCTTGAATCAAGGTAATATCCTAACCCGTTTTTTTGATGCAGATTTCAAGTGCGGCGGAAGTGAAGTAATTTAAATTGATGGAGATTAATTTGGAATAATTATGCTTCATTAATTTACTTCATGTACTGACCCAGCTATAATGTCCGGCATCGTAGCGTTAGCTTCATCCTTGAAATTCATGAAGATGCTTTTGATGTCATCAAAGCTATCTGAATCGGATCTAAGAAGGGCGTCTTCGTAATCAAACTTGATACCGCCATTTCACCCTTTTTTGAGCCAAATATATTCATATCACAAAACTAAATAGTTTATTATTTTATACTATCTATTCTGTACAAACCAGTAATTCACTTTGCAGGAACATACAATTAAATAGTAGTAATGTAATTTATTATTCTATTATGGGCATGCCCTGCCTTTACAATACGGAAATGTAGGTAATTAGCTTTACCAGGTGATAGGCACATTCTTGAGGCCGTAAAAATATATAAAGGAACTTTCTCCATCATAAATTTATTTGGTGAGCATCTAAATATGCTCATATCTTTCTGATCAGAAAGTGTTAGGAAATAAAACACTTATTTATGACAGCAAGACAATAAAATTATAAAGAGGGGTTATAAAGAGAAGCGTTGACTTTAAATGCTTTCTGTATTCCTCTTCAGGTTACGATAGACTGACTTTATTGGAGGATTTTCATCCCGATTGTAATCAAGATATCTGTGATTTGAAAAGAAATGGTTATCAGAAACTTTTGATGAACTTATTTTAGAATAAATGAAGTCTGAGACTAAGGTTATGTCTGCTATTTACTAGTAACAATGGTAGCTGCCCTGGAAATGTTACAGATAAGAAGATTACTACTTAAAATGGAATCAAAAAGTGACTCAGCTCTTTCATTGTTAGCCGATCTATCCCAAATGTCATGGTGAGCATTGACGTTTCAGCAGATAATGACTCCAATGTTCATCCTTGTAGCACCCGTAACCAATCCTGAAAGTTTGCATGGAGGAAGTGTATCCTACGAGTCATGAATAAGATACGGCGCAACAACCAAGAGCGTTGAGTTTTTTGGCTCTAGGCTCGCCGCGACTAGAGCAGCATCACTGTAATTAAACATAAAAGTTAAATTTAAAGTATTTTTAGCAAGTATGCACGCTCTAGGTTTGCACAACTCTCTATTATATAACAACGTCTGATTTGGTATCTTGAGTCCATGAACCTAATGTGTTTGGCACCCATGGCTCTTGAATCAAGGTAATATCCTAGCCCGTTTTTCTGATGCGGATTTCAAGTGCGGCGGAAGCGAAGTAATTTAAAGTGATGGAGATTAATTTGGAATAATTATGCTTCATTAATTTGCTTCATTTACTGACTCAGCCGTAATGTCCGCCATCGTAGCCTTAGCTTCATCCTCAAAATCCATGTAGAAGCTTTTGACGTCATAAAAGCTATCTAAATCGGATCTTAGAAGGGCTCCTTCGTAATCAAACTTGATGATTCCATTTCACCCTTTTTGGAGCCTAGGATGATGCTGCTTCAACAACATCGGATCGATCCGAGTCTGCCTCTTGGGCTTGATTTGGGCCTTCACCAATGTTCCTTGCGGTTTCCACTTCATCAGTCTTAAAAATTTTCAGTATTACAGCTGTGAAGCCGTAGCTCATAACCCCTTAGGCTTTCGCTAGGGTTTGTAGGGATTCTTTATTGGCTATGAGAAGTGCCTATCGAGATTCTTCTTTTGCTTTCCCTAGCTTGGTTATCTCCATTTTATATGTGGAAAGTAGTTATCCCGGCACTCTTCAATTTTTCAAAAAATTCAATGGTACTTTGTAATAGGAGATCATACAAATATTAAGAGAAGAATTTTTTTTCAAGTCAAATCAATTTTTTTTTTATTTTTATTCGCATGCTTAATAAAATATAGATAAAAGGAGAATTAAAAGAATCGAAAAAAAACTTGATTTTATTATTGGATAAAAATATTCATAGATACTTTTGAATATGAAGATGAAAAATAATAAAAATAAAAACGAAAACGCAAACGCAAACAAGAAGTGCAACGTGTATTTCATTTTTAGTTTTCTTTTGTTAAAAGAAGATTAATTATTAAAAGTTGTTATTATAGCTTTCAAGTTGCAAAAATAAAAATAAGAGACATACCATACAAATAGTAAGAAAAGAATTTGTTTTTCGTTGCGCAAATTCGTAGGCTTAATAATATATAGTTAAAAGGAAGTATAAAAGGAACGAGAAAAAAACTTGATTTTATTATTGGATAAAAATATTCATACATATTTTATAATATCAAGATGTAAAATAATAAAAAATAAAAACTAAAATTTGTTGAAGGTATTACATAAGACCTACATATGTATATTAAATAAGTACATATTCACTTTAAAAATATTTTGTATATTTTTAATTTCTGTTTACTTGGTGTAAAATAAATTATAAATACTGTTTTAGTTCTTTCAAACAATTTAAAAACTTATGAATCCAAATGCTAAAAAAAAAAAAATTGTCGAATAAGTGCATCTGTTATGTAAGATTTCTTTTTCTGTTCTATAAGAACCTTGAGAAAATAACCAGAAATCTTCGAATTTTTTGTTGTTGTTATTGTTCCATTCCATACGGTAAGGAATGAAGGAAAAAAAAAATAGTTAATTGCTTTTGGTACCTAATAGTAAACATAAAATTATAAAAATAAAACAGATGGTGTTATATATTTAAAAATGTATTTAACTAAAAAACCCTTTTCAATTTTGTGATCATCAGATGTTAAGATTTTAGAAATTATGAAACCAACTTTTTCTATACGATGTGACTACTTTTATCGGGTTTAGGTATGAAGACTACTCTGACCTGTTTCCATTTGTCTGGAATATTTCCCAAATTGACACAACCATTTTCTGTGCTTTTTGGCCAAGCCAGGTAGTTGATGATTTTTGCTGGATAATACCATCCAGTCCTCTTGATTTGTCTGCTGTAATATATCTTGACTTGTTCACAAATTTATTTCCATAACTGTAAATTAAATATTACCAAGATAACTTTTGAAATTGTATAACACAAAATTGCTGACCTAACATTTTGTCTGGTCGCACTTACTTTCATATGATGTATTTAATAAAGAAGAATATCAAATTACATTTTTCGTTTAGATTTTTAAACGTTATGATTTCCACGTAAATGATTCATGTTTGTATGCAATTATATTTTAATAACACTTTGGTTGATTATCACATACGGAAATACTATTGTAGAACGATACGATACTAGATCAATATATTGTATTGCATTTTTGTTCCAGATAAAATTCTATATAACAAAGCAATAAATTAATATGATTTATTGTCTTTGAGAAGATTTGTATAGATTTGGTAAAATCCAAATTAGTATATAAGGATTGATTTTTGAAAATGAAAATCAAATATATTCATATTACAAAACTAAATAGTTTATTATTTTATACTATCTATTGTGTACAAACCAGGAATTCACTTTATAGGAACGTACAATTAAATAGTAATGTAATTTATTATTCTATTATGGACATGCCCTGCTTTTACAATACAGAAATGCTTTGCCAGGTGATAGGCACATTCTTGAAACTGTAAAAATATATGAAGGAATTTTCTCCATCATAAATTTGATGAGCATCTAAATATGCTCATATTTTTCTGATCAGAAAGTGTTAGGAAATAAAAGATTCCAAAATTCCAATAAAAGATAAAAAAAAAAACAGGAATGGATGACAAGGGAAATTTTACAAAAAATTAAAATAAGAGATTCATACTTTAAATTTGAAAGAAAATATTCGGGTGACTCGGCTGTGCAAAAACTATATAAAGACTCCAGAGATATTGTTGAAAAATTAGTTTTTGAGGATAAAAAAAATTTTTCCTAGAAAAATTGTCTAGAAACCGAAAAAGTAGTAAAGCACTCTGGAATTTCTATAAACAAATCATATATAACAAAGACTTAAATTCTGAAGCACATAATATTAAAAGAGTAGAAGTCGAAAATCGTACCATTTCCGATGAGAAAGAAATCGCTGAATCTTTTAATGATTTTTTCATTAATGTAACGGAAAAACTAAACATTTCAGCTGACTCTATTGATCATATATATATAAATAATTTTTCTCTACTATACATTCCAATTTTAACATTCATGTGATGTAGAAGAGGTGAAAAAGGCGATTCTTTCATTGAAATCAGCAGCAGCGACAGGGTACGATAAGATCTCAACAAAATTTATCAATAGATTTTATAATCCTCTAAGTCGCATTTTGGTTAAATTTATTTATAAATATTTCCTTTGAAACGGCATGTTTCCCTAACTCCTTAAAAAAAGTTGGAACTAATTATATCCAATTTTCAAAAACGGAAACAAAACTATTTGTTCCAATTAACGTCCTATCTCTGTTCTTACGGCTCTATCTAAAATATTTGAGATAGGAATAAAAAATCGCCTTACCAACTTTCTGAGGAATAATATTATATTTCATGAGGAGCAATATGGTTTTGAGCCTAACTCTAACACAACTGCTGCATGTTTGAGCCTGACAAATTTCATTTCTAAAAATTTGGATGGTGGAAAATATGTTGCTTGTATTTTCTTAGATTTGCAAAAGGCTTTCGATTGCGTAGATCATTAAATCTTACTAAAAAAAACTTCAGCTAATGAATTTTAGTGACAATCAATTAAATTTCTTTTATTCATATCTTCGGAATCGTCGGCAAGTAGTTCGTGTCGGTATTGCATATAGTTCCTCAAGGGTCATGAAAAAAGGGGTTCCTCAAGGCTCTATATTGGGACCCGAGTTCTTTAAAATTTATATCAACGATATAAGCAAATTAAATTTAAGAGGCTCCTTACAACTATACGCGGATGACACTGTTCTGAAATATGCCGAAAATAGTGAAAATGTGGTAAAATTTGCAGTTAAAAGTGATCTCGAAATAATAAACGAGTGGCTTAACGAAACATCGTCTTTCCTTGAATATTCAAAAAACAAAAATCATGATCTTTGAAAATAAAAAATTAATAACACCATATTTTATCTTAATAATAATGCCATCGACATAGTTTCAACTTTTAACTATTTAGGATTAATGCTTGATAGCAAACAAAATTGGAAAGGGCATGTTGAACATATAATCAAAAAAATTTCGTCATACATATTCATATTGAAGCGTATTCGAAGTTATTTTTTTTGCCGATATGCTATTTTTTGTTCCTTCATATTATCACATATAACCTATTTAAATCCAATATGGAGCAGAGCACCTCAAACTACGTTATCCAAGTTAATAATAATTCATAAAAAAGCGATTAAAATAATACACAAATATCGTATCTTGTATCCGAGCAACCAACTGTACAATGAACAATATATGAGTTTTAATGAGATTTGCAATAAAGCATTATGTATCACTGGCTTTAAAATTGTAAATAATTTTATTAAACATAATTTTATATTAAATAGAATGTTAGATTTGCATAACTACAACACCAGAGATAATTCAAATTTTTATTTAACCTTATTTAAAACTAAAAAACAGAAAAATAATTGCCTTTATAACTGCCTAAAATTTTATAAAGACTTGCCGTCGGAATTACATTTATATTTTTAAGACAGAAATAAAAGGATATATTTTAGATCAGCATTAACATTGTATCTTTCAAATTTAGAATATAAGTAGTAACGATTGTAATTTTTTTTTTAACTTTAATTTAAATTTTAATTTTATAATATTATTAGATAGTAAGAAATGTATTATTTTTATTTTTATTAAATTTCAAAACAATATTTGCAAGATCAGACGGCTTCGGCTAAGATCTGCTTGAATTAGTTTTTTTTGAACTAATAAAGAAAAAAAAAAGATAATAAAATTAAAACCTTATTACACTGGTTTGAAACTATCTATAGTCTATTGAAGTTTGTCACCTGTAATCACCACGTCGATAGTAGAGGGAGGATTCAGGAGACACGGCACCTGTAACCTATTAATTGCCCTCGCTTGAATTCTCACTTGTGTACCCCAGTTTCCATCCTCTTTTTTAGGAAGACTGCGGACCATCTGATTTGTCCATAGGGTCTGCTAATTCTAGATGCTTCGAAGAAGTTTTCTCTACCTCCACAGAATAGTCTTGAGGTACCCCTTTTTGCCTTTTTAAATGCTGTTTTGTAATGACTAGGAACCGCTTTATAAAAGCTCCACTCCTGTACTTTCTTTGTTTTTTGGCTTTATTGAAAGTATTCCTACTATCTTTCGTTAGAGCTTTGATTTCATAATTTCACCAAGGTGGTTTAGGTTTCCTCCTAGTTTTCCTGATGGGCACGAATGCTCTAAGAACTTATTACAGCCCTTAGTAAAAACCTTTACTAAGCTATATAAATCCTAGATATTTTTAGGAATTCCGGGGGTTATAAAAAGAAGCGTTGACTTTAAAAGCTTCCTGTATTTGTTCCAGGAGTTATAAAGGAGTTATAATTCCAGGGTTTATAAAAAGAAGCGTTGACTTTCAAAGCTTCCTGTATTTGTTCCAGTCAGTCGTCTTAAGGTTACGATAGACTGACTTTATTGGAGGATTTTCATCCCGACTGAACTCAAGATATCTGTGATGTGAAAAGGAATGGTCATCAGAAACTTTCCAAGAGTTTATTTTAGAATAAATGAATTCTGAGACTAAGGTTATGTGTGCTTATTACTGGTAAGAACAGTGGCTTCCCTGGCAGTGTTACAGATAAGAACGATAGTACTTAAAATGTAATGAAAAAGTGACTCAACTTTTTCATTGTTATCCGATTTATCCCAAATGTCATTGTGAGCATTGACGTTGCAGCTTATGATGACTCCAATGTTCATCCTTCTAGCATCCTAAACCAATCCTGCAATATTGCTACGAGGCGTGAGGAAGATACGCCGCAACAACCCAAACCTTGCCGTTTTCAGCACTAGGCTCGCCGCAACAAGATCAGCATCACTGCAATTAAACATAAAAATTAAATTTAAAGTATTTTTAGCAAGTATGCATGCTTGAGGTTTGCACAACTCTTTATTATATAACAACGTATAACTTGGTATCTTGAATCCATGAACCTATTGTTTTTGCCACCCACGGCTCTTGAATCAAGGTAATATCCTAACCCGTTTTTTTGATGCAGATTTCAAGTGCGGCGGAAGTGAAGTAATTTAAATTGATGGAGATTAATTTGGAATAATTATGCTTCATTAATTTACTTCATGTACTGACCCAGCTATAATGTCCGGCATCGTAGCGTTAGCTTCATCCTTGAAATTCATGAAGATGCTTTTGATGTCATCAAAGCTATCTGAATCGGATCTAAGAAGGGCGTCTTCGTAATCAAACTTGATACCGCCATTTCACCCTTTTTTGAGCCAAATATATTCATATCACAAAACTAAATAGTTTATTATTTTATACTATCTATTCTGTACAAACCAGTAATTCACTTTGCAGGAACATACAATTAAATAGTAGTAATGTAATTTATTATTCTATTATGGGCATGCCCTGCCTTTACAATACGGAAATGTAGGTAATTAGCTTTACCAGGTGATAGGCACATTCTTGAGGCCGTAAAAATATATAAAGGAACTTTCTCCATCATAAATTTATTTGGTGAGCATCTAAATATGCTCATATCTTTCTGATCAGAAAGTGTTAGGAAATAAAACACTTATTTATGACAGCAAGACAATAAAATTATAAAGAGGGGTTATAAAGAGAAGCGTTGACTTTAAATGCTTTCTGTATTCCTCTTCAGGTTACGATAGACTGACTTTATTGGAGGATTTTCATCCCGATTGTAATCAAGATATCTGTGATTTGAAAAGAAATGGTTATCAGAAACTTTTGATGAACTTATTTTAGAATAAATGAAGTCTGAGACTAAGGTTATGTCTGCTATTTACTAGTAACAATGGTAGCTGCCCTGGAAATGTTACAGATAAGAAGATTACTACTTAAAATGGAATCAAAAAGTGACTCAGCTCTTTCATTGTTAGCCGATCTATCCCAAATGTCATGGTGAGCATTGACGTTTCAGCTGATAATGACTCCAATGTTCATCCTTGTAGCACCCGTAACCAATCCTGAAAGTTTGCATGGAGGAAGTGTATCCTACGAGTCATGAATAAGATACGGCGCAACAACCAAGAGCGTTGAGTTTTTTGGCTCTAGGCTCGCCGCGACTAGAACAGCATCACTGTAATTAAACATAAAAGTTAAATTTAAAGTATTTTTAGCAAGTATGCACGCTCTAGGTTTGCACAACTCTCTATTATATAACAACGTCTGATTTGGTATCTTGAGTCCATGAACCTAATGTGTTTGGCACCCATGGCTCTTGAATCAAGGTAATATCCTAGCCCGTTTTTCTGATGCGGATTTCAAGTGCGGCGGAAGCGAAGTAATTTAAAGTGATGGAGATTAATTTGGAATAATTATGCTTCATTAATTTGCTTCATTTACTGACTCAGCCGTAATGTCCGCCATCGTAGCCTTAGCTTCATCCTCAAAATCCATGTAGAAGCTTTTGACGTCATAAAAGCTATCTAAATCGGATCTTAGAAGGGCTCCTTCGTAATCAAACTTGATGATTCCATTTCACCCTTTTTGGAGCCTAGGATGATGCTGCTTCAACAACATCGGATCGATCCGAGTCTGCCTCTTGGGCTTGATTTGGGCCTTCACCAATGTTCCTTGCGGTTTCCACTTCATCAGTCTTAAAAATTTTCAGTATTACAGCTGTGAAGCCGTAGCTCATAACCCCTTAGGCTTTCGCTAGGGTTTGTAGGGATTCTTTATTGGCTATGAGAAGTGCCTATCGAGATTCTTCTTTTGCTTTCCCTAGCTTGGTTATCTCCATTTTATATGTGGAAAGTAGTTATCCCGGCACTCTTCAATTTTTCAAAAAATTCAATGGTACTTTGTAATAGGAGATCATACAAATATTAAGAGAAGAATTTTTTTTCAAGTCAAATCAATTTTTTTTTTATTTTTATTCGCATGCTTAATAAAATATAGATAAAAGGAGAATTAAAAGAATCGAAAAAAAACTTGATTTTATTATTGGATAAAAATATTCATAGATACTTTTGAATATGAAGATGAAAAATAATAAAAATAAAAACGAAAACGCAAACGCAAACAAGAAGTGCAACGTGTATTTCATTTTTAGTTTTCTTTTGTTAAAAGAAGATTAATTATTAAAAGTTGTTATTATAGCTTTCAAGTTGCAAAAATAAAAATAAGAGACATACCATACAAATAGTAAGAAAAGAATTTGTTTTTCGTTGCGCAAATTCGTAGGCTTAATAATATATAGTTAAAAGGAAGTATAAAAGGAACGAGAAAAAAACTTGATTTTATTATTGGATAAAAATATTCATACATATTTTATAATATCAAGATGTAAAATAATAAAAAATAAAAACTAAAATTTGTTGAAGGTATTACATAAGACCTACATATGTATATTAAATAAGTACATATTCACTTTAAAAATATTTTGTATATTTTTAATTTCTGTTTACTAATTCTATTTAAATAAATTATAAATACTGTTTTAGTTCTTTCAAACAATTTAAAAACTTATGAATCCAAATGCTAAAAAAAAAAAAATTGTCGAATAAGTGCATCTGTTATGTAAGATTTCTTTTTCTGTTCTATAAGAACCTTGAGAAAATAACCAGAAATCTTCGAATTTTTTGTTGTTGTTATTGTTCCATTCCATACGGTAAGGAATGAAGGAAAAAAAAAATAGTTAATTGCTTTTGGTACCTAATAGTAAACATAAAATTATAAAAATAAAACAGATGGTGTTATATATTTAAAAATGTATTTAACTAAAAAACCCTTTTCAATTTTGTGATCATCAGATGTTAAGATTTTAGAAATTATGAAACCAACTTTTTCTATACGATGTGACTACTTTTATCGGGTTTAGGTATGAAGACTACTCTGACCTGTTTCCATTTGTCTGGAATATTTCCCAAATTGACACAACCATTTTCTGTGCTTTTTGGCCAAGCCAGGTAGTTGATGATTTTTGCTGGATAATACCATCCAGTCCTCTTGATTTGTCTGCTGTAATATATCTTGACTTGTTCACAAATTTATTTCCATAACTGTAAATTAAATATTACCAAGATAACTTTTGAAATTGTATAACATAAAATTGCTGACCTAACATTTTGTGTGGTCGCACTTACTTTCATATGATGTATTTAATAAAGAAGAATATCAAATTACATTTTTCGTTTAGATTTTTAAACGTTATGATTTCCACGTAAATGATTCATGTTTGTATGCAATTATATTTTAATAACACTTTGGTTGATTATCACATATGGAAATACTATTGTAGAACGATACGATACTAGATCAATATATTGTATTGCATTTTTGTTCCAGATAAAATTCTATATAACAAAGCAATAAATTAATATGATTTATTGTCTTTGAGAAGATTTGTATAGATTTGGTAAAATCCAAATTAGTATATAAGGATTGATTTTTGAAAATGAAAATCAAATATATTCATATTACAAAACTAAATAGTTTATTATTTTATACTATCTATTGTGTACAAACCAGGAATTCACTTTATAGGAACGTACAATTAAATAGTAATGTAATTTATTATTCTATTATGGACATGCCCTGCTTTTACAATACAGAAATGCTTTGCCAGGTGATAGGCACATTCTTGAAACTGTAAAAATATATGAAGGAATTTTCTCCATCATAAATTTGATGAGCATCTAAATATGCTCATATTTTTCTGATCAGAAAGTGTTAGGAAATAAAAGATTCCAAAATTCCAATAAAAGATAAAAAAAAAAACAGGAATGGATGACAAGGGAAATTTTACAAAAAATTAAAATAAGAGATTCATACTTTAAATTTGAAAGAAAATATTCGGGTGACTCGGCTGTGCAAAAACTATATAAAGACTCCAGAGATATTGTTGAAAAATTAGTTTTTGAGGATAAAAAAAAATTTTCCTAGAAAAATTGTCTAGAAACCCAAAAAGTAGTAAAGCACTCTGGAATTTCTATAAACAAATCATATATAACAAAGACTTAAATTCTGAAGCACATAATATTAAAAGAGTAGAAGTCGAAAATCGTACCATTTCCGATGAGAAAGAAATCGCTGAATCTTTTAATGATTTTTTCATTAATGTAACGGAAAAACTAAACATTTCAGCTGACTCTATTGATCATATATATATAAATAATTTTTCTCTACTATACATTCCAATTTTAACTTACATTCATGTGATGTAGAAGAGGTGAAAAAGGCGATTCTTTCATTGAAATCAGCAGCAGCGACAGGGTACGATAAGATCTCAACAAAATTTATCAATAGATTTTATAATCCTCTAAGTCGCATTTTGGTTAAATTTATTTATAAATATTTCCTTTGAAACGGCATGTTTCCCTAACTCCTTAAAAAAAGTTGGAACTAATTATATCCAATTTTCAAAAACGGAAACAAAACTATTTGTTCCAATTAACGTCCTATCTCTGTTCTTACGGCTCTATCTAAAATATTTGAGATAGGAATAAAAAATCGCCTTACCAACTTTCTGAGGAATAATATTATATTTCATGAGGAGCAATATGGTTTTGAGCCTAACTCTAACACAACTGCTGCATGTTTGAGCCTGACAAATTTCATTTCTAAAAATTTGGATGGTGGAAAATATGTTGCTTGTATTTTCTTAGATTTGCAAAAGGCTTTCGATTGCGTAGATCATTAAATCTTACTAAAAAAAACTTCAGCTAATGAATTTTAGTGACAATCAATTAAATTTCTTTTATTCATATCTTCGCAATCGTCGGCAAGTAGTTCGTGTCGGTATTGCATATAGTTCCTCAAGGGTCATGAAAAAAGGGGTTCCTCAAGGCTCTATATTGGGACCCGAGTTCTTTAAAATTTATATCAACGATATAAGCAAATTAAATTTAAGAGGCTCCTTACAACTATACGCGGATGACACTGTTCTGAAATATGCCGAAAATAGTGAAAATGTGGTAAAATTTGCAGTTAAAAGTGATCTCGAAATAATAAACGAGTGGCTTAACGAAACATCGTCTTTCCTTGAATATTCAAAAAACAAAAATCATGATCTTTGAAAATAAAAAATTAATAACACCATATTTTATCTTAATAATAATGCCATCGACATAGTTTCAACTTTTAACTATTTAGGATTAATGCTTGATAGCAAACAAAATTGGAAAGAGCATGTTGAACATATAATCAAAAAAATTTCGTCATACATATTCATATTGAAGCGTATTCGAAGTTATTTTTTTTGCCGATATGCTATTTTTTGTTCCTTCATATTATCACATATAACCTATTTAAATCCAATATGGAGCAGAGCACCTCAAACTACGTTATCCAAGTTAATAATAATTCATAAAAAAGCGATTAAAATAATACACAAATATCCTATCTTGTATCCGAGCAACCAACTGTACAATGAACAATATATGAGTTTTAATGAGATTTGCAATAAAGCATTATTATTGGCTTTAAAATTGTAAATAATTTTATTAAACATAATTTTATATTAAATAGAATGTTAGATTTGCATAACTACAACACCAGAGATAATTCAAATTTTTATTTAACCTTATTTAAAACTAATAAACAGAAAAATAATTGCCTTTATAACTGCCTAAAATTTTATAAAGACTTGCCGTCGGAATTACATTTATATTTTTAAGACAGAAATAAAAGGATATATTTTAGATCAGCATTAACATTGTATCTTTCAAATTTAGAATATAAGTAGTAACGATTGTAATTTTTTTTTTAACTTTAATTTAAATTTTAATTTTATAATATTATTAGATAGTAAGAAATGTATTATTTTTATTTTTATTAAATTTCAAAACAATATTTGCAAGATCAGACGGCTTCGGCTAAGATCTGCTTGAATTAGTCTTTTTTGAACTAATAAAGAAAAAAAAAAGATAATAAAATTAAAACCTTATTACACTGGTTTGAAACTATCTATAGTCTATTGAAGTTTGTCACCTGTAATCACTACGTCGATAGTAGAGGGAGGATTCAGGAGACACGGCACCTGTAACCTATTAATTGCCCTCGCTTGAATTCTCACTTGTGTACCCCAGTTTCCATCCTCTTTTTTAGGAAGACTGCGGACCATCTGATTTGTCCATAGGGTCTGCTAATTCTAGATGCTTCGAAGAAGTTTTCTCTACCTCCACAGAATAGTCTTGAGGTACCCCTTTTTGCCTTTTTAAATGCTGTTTTGTAATGACTAGGAACCGCTTTATAAAAGCTCCACTCCTGTACTTTCTTTGTTTTTTGGCTTTATTGAAAGTATTCCTACTATCTTTTGTTAGAGCTTTGATTTCATAATTTCACCAAGGTGGTTTAGGTTTCCTCCTAGTTTTCCTGATGGGCACGAATGCTCTAAGAACTTATTACAGCCCTTAGTAAAAACCTTTACTAAGCTATTTAAATCCTAGATATTTTTAGGAATTCCGGGGGTTATAAAAAGAAGCGTTGACTTTAAAAGCTTCCTGTATTTGTTCCAGGAGTTATAAAGGAGTTATAATTCCAGGGTTTATAAAAAGAAGCGTTGACTTTCAAAGCTTCCTGTATTTGTTCCAGTCAGTCGTCTTAAGGTTACGATAGACTGACTTTATTGGAGGATTTTCATCCCGACTGAACTCAAGATATCTGTGATGTGAAAAGGAATGGTCATCAGAAACTTTCCAAGAGTTTATTTTAGAATAAATGAATTCTGAGACTAAGGTTATGTGTGCTTATTACTGGTAAGAACAGTGGCTTCCCTGGCAGTGTTACAGATAAGAACGATAGTACTTAAAATGTAATGGAAAAGTGACTCAACTTTTTCATTGTTATCCGATTTATCCCAAATGTCATTGTGAGCATTGACGTTGCAGCTTATGATGACTCCAATGTTCATCCTTCTAGCATCCTAAACCAATCCTGCAATATTGCTACGAGGCGTGAGGAAGATACGCCGCAACAACCCAAACCTTGCCGTTTTCAGCACTAGGCTCGCCGCAACAAGATCAGCATCACTGCAATTAAACATAAAAATTAAATTTAAAGTATTTTTAGCAAGTATGCATGCTTGAGGTTTGCACAACTCTTTATTATATAACAACGTATAACTTGGTATCTTGAATCCATGAACCTATTGTTTTTGCCACCCACGGCTCTTGAATCAAGGTAATATCCTAACCCGTTTTTTTGATGCAGATTTCAAGTGCGGCGGAAGTGAAGTAATTTAAATTGATGGAGATTAATTTGGAATAATTATGCTTCATTAATTTACTTCATGTACTGACCCAGCTATAATGTCCGGCATCGTAGCGTTAGCTTCATCCTTGAAATTCATGAAGATGCTTTTGATGTCATCAAAGCTATCTGAATCGGATCTAAGAAGGGCGTCTTCGTAATCAAACTTGATACCGCCATTTCACCCTTTTTTGAGCCAAATATATTCATATCACAAAACTAAATAGTTTATTATTTTATACTATCTATTCTGTACAAACCAGTAATTCACTTTGCAGGAACATACAATTAAATAGTAGTAATGTAATTTATTATTCTATTATGGGCATGCCCTGCCTTTACAATACGGAAATGTAGGTAATTAGCTTTACCAGGTGATAGGCACATTCTTGAGGCCGTAAAAATATATAAAGGAACTTTCTCCATCATAAATTTATTTGGTGAGCATCTAAATATGCTCATATCTTTCTGATCAGAAAGTGTTAGGAAATAAAACACTTATTTATGACAGCAAGACAATAAAATTATAAAGAGGGGTTATAAAGAGAAGCGTTGACTTTAAATGCTTTCTGTATTCCTCTTCAGGTTACGATAGACTGACTTTATTGGAGGATTTTCATCCCGATTGTAATCAAGATATCTGTGATTTGAAAAGAAATGGTTATCAGAAACTTTTGATGAACTTATTTTAGAATAAATGAAGTCTGAGACTAAGGTTATGTCTGCTATTTACTAGTAACAATGGTAGCTGCCCTGGAAATGTTACAGATAAGAAGATTACTACTTAAAATGGAATCAAAAAGTGACTCAGCTCTTTCATTGTTAGCCGATCTATCCCAAATGTCATGGTGAGCATTGACGTTTCAGCTGATAATGACTCCAATGTTCATCCTTGTAGCACCCGTAACCAATCCTGAAAGTTTGCATGGAGGAAGTGTATCCTACGAGTCATGAATAAGATACGGCGCAACAACCAAGAGCGTTGAGTTTTTTGGCTCTAGGCTCGCCGCGACTAGAACAGCATCACTGTAATTAAACATAAAAGTTAAATTTAAAGTATTTTTAGCAAGTATGCACGCTCTAGGTTTGCACAACTCTCTATTATATAACAACGTATGATTTGGTATCTTGAGTCCATGAACCTAATGTGTTTGGCACCCATGGCTCTTGAATCAAGGTAATATCCTAGCCCGTTTTTCTGATGCGGATTTCAAGTGCGGCGGAAGCGAAGTAATTTAAAGTGATGGAGATTAATTTGGAATAATTATGCTTCATTAATTTGCTTCATTTACTGACTCAGCCGTAATGTCCGCCATCGTAGCCTTAGCTTCATCCTCAAAATCCATGTAGAAGCTTTTGACGTCATAAAAGCTATCTAAATCGGATCTTAGAAGGGCTCCTTCGTAATCAAACTTGATGATTCCATTTCACCCTTTTTGGAGCCTAGGATGATGCTGCTTCAACAACATCGGATCGATCCGAGTCTGCCTCTTGGGCTTGATTTGGGCCTTCACCAATGTTCCTTGCGGTTTCCACTTCATCAGTCTTAAAAATTTTCAGTATTACAGCTGTGAAGCCGTAGCTCATAACCCCTTAGGCTTTCGCTAGGGTTTGTAGGGATTCTTTATTGGCTATGAGAAGTGCCTATCGAGATTCTTCTTTTGCTTTCCCTAGCTTGGTTATCTCCATTTTATATGTGGAAAGTAGTTATCCCGGCACTCTTCAATTTTTCAAAAAATTCAATGGTACTTTGTAATAGGAGATCATACAAATATTAAGAGAAGAATTTTTTTTCAAGTCAAATCAATTTTTTTTTTATTTTTATTCGCATGCTTAATAAAATATAGATAAAAGGAGAAATAAAAGAATCGAAAAAAAACTTGATTTTATTATTGGATAAAAATATTCATAGATACTTTTGAATATGAAGATGAAAAATAATAAAAATAAAAACGAAAACGCAAACGCAAACAAGAAGTGCAACGTGTATTTCATTTTTAGTTTTCTTTTGTTAAAAGAAGATTAATTATTAAAAGTTGTTATTATAGCTTTCAAGTTGCAAAAATAAAAATAAGAGACATACCATACAAATAGTAAGAAAAGAATTTGTTTTTCGTTGCGCAAATTCGTAGGCTTAATAATATATAGTTAAAAGGAAGTATAAAAGGAACGAGAAAAAAACTTGATTTTATTATTGGATAAAAATATTCATACATATTTTATAATATCAAGATGTAAAATAATAAAAAATAAAAACTAAAATTTGTTGAAGGTATTACATAAGACCTACATATGTATATTAAATATGTACATATTCACTTTAAAAATATTTTGTATATTTTTAATTTCTGTTTACCTGGTGTAAAATAAATTATAAATACTGTTTTAGTTCTTTCAAACAATTTAAAAACTTATGAATCCAAATGGTAAAAAAAAAAAAATTGTCGAATAAGTGCATCTGTTATGTAAGATTTCTTTTTCTGTTCTATAAGAACCTTGAGAAAATAACCAGAAATCTTCGAATTTTTTGTTGTTGTTATTGTTCCATTCCATACTAGAAGGAATGAAGGAAAAAAAATAGTTAATTGCTTTTGGTACCTAATAGTAAACATAAAATTGTCTGCTGTAATATATCTTGACTTGTTCACAAATTTATTTCCATAACTGTAAATTAAATATTACCAAGATAACTTTTGAAATTGTATAACATAAAATTGCTGACCTAACATTTTGTATGGTCGCACTTACTTTCATATGATGTATTTAATAAAGAAGTATATCAAATTACATTTTTCGTTTAGATTTTTAAACGTTATGATTTCCACGTAAATGATTCATGTTTGTATGCAATTATATTTTAACTAGAAAATCGCCTGTGCAATTGCACAATTTCTATAGATTCAAAAACATTTGCGGTATCATACTGACTCCCTTAATAAACTACCTAAAAATTTCATTTTTACATCAACACCATTAAAAAAATGTTGAAATCACCTACTTACTTGTAATAGAAAAAAAATATAAAACAAATCTAAACACATAAAATTAAAAATGTTAGGTACAGTTTATTAATTTTTTGTCGCCGTTTTTTCGTGGCGGTAATTTTTGGCAGTTTTTTAATCATTAAGAAAAAATACAATACGCACAATAAAAACCGGCGAAAAACCAACCAACACCAACCGCTACGACATTTTTTTTTTTTGTTACATTTAAAACAATACCAATAATCGAAATAATTTTACTATTTGTTAAAATTTTACCAGACTCTCTATTTTTCTTTAGTTTTAAAAATAATTTTTATGTCGATGAAAAACAGTTCTTTTCGCCGCGAAATTATTTTAATTAAAAAAACTACTTTCAAGTCTTTTGCGTTTATTTTTTTTTTGCTTCAAAAAAATTTGCTGAATTTATTTTATTTAAATATACTTTGGAAGAGGTCTTTGGTATATTTAATAAAAGATTCATGTCTCTGATAATGTAATTTCATAAATTTTCGGGGCCTTTCTTTTGTGACGGTCGTTTTCGACAGCTTTTTAATTTATTTAATGGTCTAATAATAAATTAGTACAAAATTATGAATCTATTGTGAGAGAAGGCTTCTAAAATGATATTTTCTATGTTATTTTTTTCTTTTTTTTTTAAGAAAAATATCCATTTCTATAATACTTAGTAAGTTTCTGATTTCTGTTATGAAATATAATTAGCTAAGTCTGCCGAATTTTATATTAATAAAAAATTTTTGAATATTTTATGTTATACCAGTTCTACCGAAAATTTAGCTTAAAAATCTAAATTTAACCTAAATAAACAAAACTATTTTAAAGTATGTTATGAAGCTTTTACCAGCTTTTATACTAATGAAAACAAAATGAAGAATAAAATCGGCCTATTATTTTTTTCTTATAAATATGAGGTTTACTATAAACTTTGCTCACTCTCACTTTTTCACTTTCAGGCGTTTTAATTTTATTAAGAGTACCTATTTTTATTTTTTTTTTTCAAAACAAAGATTGAAAACGCCAACAGAAGATTAATAACAATAATTTATTTTTAATTTACCGCTGCGACCAGTTCATAACGGACGTGGCGGTCAAATTTAAAAATTAAAAATTTGCTTTAAATTTTGTGTCGAAAGTACTTTTTAAAAAGTAAAAGTTTGTGTCTATGATAAGACTTTTAGTCGAAGATTTGTGTCTCTGATAATAAAATTTTAAATTATTAAATAAATATACAAAAATATCATTGCCAGTTTAGTTTACATTCAGTGTGAGTGTTTTATTATAGATATAAAATATATTTTTTTAAATGTTGGCAAGGTCTCGCCAACATCTTGTGTATTATATTATAGATAACACTGTGGTTGATTATCACATATGAAAATAATATTGCAGAACGATACGATACTAGATCAATATATTGTATTGCATTCTTGTTCCAGATAAAATTCTATATAACAAAGCAATAAATTAATATGATTTATTGTCTTTGAGAAGATTTGTATAGATTTGGTAAAATCCAAATTAGTATATAAGGATTGATTTTTGAAAATGAAAATCAAATATATTCATATTACAAAACTAAATAGTTTATTATTTTATACTATCTATTGTGTACAAACCAGGAATTCACTTTATAGGGACGTACAATTAAATAGTAATATAATTTATTATTCTATTATGGACATGCCCTGCTTTTACAATACAGAAATGTAGAGAATTAGCTTTGCCAGGTGATAGGCACATTCTTGAAACTGTAAAAATATATGAAGGAATTTTCTCTATCATAAATTTGATGAGCATCTAAATATGCTCATATTTTTCTGATCAGAAAGTGTTAGGAAATAAAAAACTTATTTATGACAGTAAGACAACGGAAATAATTGAGCGTTATATTGTCACAATTCCAATAAAAGATAAAAAAAAACAGGAATGGATGACAAGGGAAATTTTACAAAAAATTAAAATAAGAGATTCATACTTTAAATTTGAAAGAAAATATTCGGGTGACTCGGCTGTGCAAAAACTATATAAAGACTCCAGAGATATTGTTGAAAAATTAGTTTTTGAGGATAAAAAAAATTTTTCCTAGAAAAATTGTCTAGAAACCCAAAAAGTAGTAAAGCACTCTGGAATGTCTATAAACAAATCATATATAACAAAGACTTAAATTCTGAAGCACATAATATTAAAAGAGTAAAAGTCGAAAATCGTACCATTTCCGATGAGAAAGAAATCGCTGAATCTTTTAATGATTTTTTCATTAATGTAACGGAAAAACTAAACATTTCAGCTGACTCTATTGATCATATATATATAAATAATTTTTCTCTACTATACATTCCAATTTTAACTTACATTCATGTGATGTAGAAGAGGTGAAAAAGACGATTCTTTCATTGAAATCAGCAGCAGCGACAGGGTACGATAAGATCTCAACAAAATTTATCAAAAGATTTTATAATCCTCTTAGTCGCATTTTGGTTAAATTTATTTATAAATATTTCCTTTGAAACGCCGTGTTTCCCTAACTCCTTAAAAGAAGTTGGAACTAATTATATCCAATTTTCAAAAACGGAAACAAAACTATTTGTTCCAATTAACGTCCTATCTCTGTTCTTACGGCTCTATCTAAAATATTCAAAAAACAAAAATCATGATCTTTGAAAATAGAAAATTAATAATACCATATTTTATCTTAATAATAATGCCATCGACACAGTTTCAACTTTTAACTATTTAGGATTAATGCTTGATAGCAAACAAAATTGGAAAGAGCATGTTGAACATATAATCAAAAAAATTTCGTCATACATATTCATATTAAAGCGTATTCGAAGTTATTTTTCTGCCGATATGCTGTATGCTATTTTTTGTTCTTTCATATTATCACATATAACCTATTTAAATCCAATATGAAGCAGAGCACCTCAAACTACGTTATCCAAGTTAATAATAATTCATAAAAAAGCGATTAAAATAATACACAAATATCGTATCTTGTATCCGAGCAACCAACTGTACAATGAACAATATATGAGTTTTAATGAGATTTGCAATAAAGCATTATGTATCACTGGCTTTAAAAATTGTAAATAATTTTATTAAACATAATTTTATATTAAATAGAATGTTAGATTTGCATAACTACAACACTAGAGATAAATCAAATTTTTATTTAACCTTATTTAAAACTAATAATCAAAAAAATAATTGCCTTTATAACTGCCTAAAATTTTATAATGACTTGCCGTCGGAATTACATTTATATTTTTAAGACAGAAATAAAAGGATATATTTTAGATCAGCATTAACATTGTAGCTTTCAAATTTGGAATATAAGTAGTAACTATTATAATTTTTTAAAATAAATATTATTTCTCTTTTTATTAAAATAATATTTTTATTTTGTTTTGTTTGTTTTTTGTTTTTATATAAATTTTAAATTTTTTTCTTTTTTTATAACTTTAATTTAAATTTTAATTTTAATTTTATAAGTTAGATAGTAAGAAATGTATTATTTTTATTTTTATTAAATTTCAAAACAATATTTGCAAGATCAGACGGCTTCGGCTAAGGTCTGCTTGAATTAGTCTTTTTTGAACTAATAAAGAAAAAAAACAGATAATAAAATTAAAACCTTATTACACTGGTTTGAAACTATCTATAGTCTATTGAAGTTTGTCACCTGTAATCACTACGTCTGAGATAGTAGAGGGAGGATTCAGGAGACAAGGCACATGTAAGCTAATAATTGTCCTCGCTTGAATTCTCACTTGTGTAGCCCGGTTTCCATCCTCTTTTTTAGGAAGACTGCGGACCATCTGATTTGTCCATAGGGTCTTCTGACTCTAGATGCTTCGAAGAAATTTTCTCTACCTCCACAGAATTGTGGTACCCCTTTTTGCCTTTTTAAATGTTGTCTTATAATGACTAGGAACCGCTTTATAAAAGCTCCACTCCTGTACTTTCTTTGTTTTTTGGCTTTATTGAAAGTATTCCTACTATCTTTCGTTAGAGCTTTGATTTCATAATTTCACCAAGGTGGTTTAGGTTTCCTCCTAGTTTTCCTGATGGGCACGAATGCTCTAAGAACTTATTACAGCCCTTAGTAAAAAGCTTTACTAAGCTATATAAATCCTAGATATTTTTAGGAATTCCGGGGGTTATAAAAAGAAGCGTTGACTTTAAAAGCTTCTTGTATTTGTTCCAGGAGTTATAAAGGAGTTATAATTCCAGGGTTTATAAAAAGAAGCATTGACTTTCAAAGCTTCCTGTATTTGTTCCAGTCAGTCGTCTTAAGGTTACGATAGACTGACTTTATTGGAGGATTTTCATCCCGACTGAACTCAAGATATCTGTGATGTGAAAAGGAATGGTCATCAGAAACTTTCCAAAAGTTGATTTTAGAATAAATGAATTCTTAGACTAAGATTATGTCTGCTTATTACTGGTAAGAACGGTGGCTTCCCTTGCAGTGTTACAGATAAGAAGGTTAGTACTTAAAATGTAATGAAAAAGTGACTCAACTCTTTCATTGTTATCTGATCTATCCCAAATGTCATTGTGAGCATTGACGTTGCAGCTTATGATGACTCCAATGTTAATCCTTCTAGCATCCTAAACCAATCCTGCAATATTGCTACGAGGCGTGAGGAAGATACGCCGCAACAACCCAAACCTTGCCGTTTTTAGCACTAGGCTCGCCGCAACAAGATCAGCATCACTGCAATTAAACATAAAAATTAAATTTAAAGTATTTTTAGCAAGTATGTATGCTTGAGTTTTGCACAACTCTTTATTATATAACAACGTATAACTTGGTATCTTGAATCCATGAACCTATTGTTTTTGCCACCCACGGCTCTTGAATCAAGGTAATATCCTAACCCGTTTTTTTGATGCAGATTTCAAGTGCAGCGGAAGTGAAGTAATTTAAATTGATGGAGATTAATTTGAACCAATTATGCTTCATTAATTTATTTCATGACTGACCCAGCTATAATGTCCGGCATCGTAGTGTTAGCTTCATCCTTGAAATCCATGAAGATGCTTTTGACGTCATCAAAGCTATCTGAATCGGATCTAAGAAGAGCGTCTTCGTAATCAAACTTGATACCGCCATTTCACCCTTTTTTGAGCCAAATATATTCATATAACAAAACTAAATAGTTTATTATTTTATACTATCTATTCTGTACAAACCAGTAATTCACTTTGCAGGAACGTACAATTAAATAGTAATGTAATATATTATTCTATTGTGAGCATGCCCTGCCTTTACAATACGGAAATTTATGTAATTAGATTTGCCAGGTGATAGGCACATTCTTCACACCTTAAAATATATGAAGAAACTTTCTCCATCATAAGTTTGGTAAGCATTTAAATATGCTCATATCTTTCTGATCAGAAAGTGTTATGAAATAAGAAACTTATTTGTGACTGTAAGACAATAAAATTAAAACCTTATTATACTGTTTTGAAACTAACTATAGACCATTGAAGTTTGTCACCTGTAATCACTACGTCTGAGATAGTAGAGGGAGGATTCAGGAGACAAGGCACCTGTGAGCTATTATTTGTCCTCGCTTGAATTCTCACTTTGTGTAGCCCAGTTCCCATCCTCTTTTTTTAGGAAGACTGCGGACCATCTGATTAGTCTATAGGGTCTTCTGACTCTAGATGCTTCGGAGAAGTTTTCTCTACTTCCACAGAATAGTCTTGAGGTACCCCTTTTTACATTTTTTAATTGATTTTTTGTAATGACTAGGAGCCGCTTTATAGAAGCTCCATTCCTGTACTTTCTTTGTTTGTTTTGGCTTTATTAAAAGTCTTCCTACTCTCTTTCATTAGAACTTTGATTTCATAATTTCATCAATGTGGTTTATGTTTCCTCCTAGGCTTACTGATGGACACGAATGCTCTAAGAACTTTTTACAGGCCTTAGTAAAAACGTTTACTAGGCTATATACATTCCGGATATTTTTAGGAATTCCGGGGGTTATAAAGAGAAGCGTTGACTTTAAATGCTTCCTGTATTTGTTCCAGTCAGTTCTCTTAAGGTTACGATAAACTGACTTTATTGGGGGATTTTCATCCCGACTGAACTCAAGATATCTGTGATCTAAAAAAAAATGGTCATCAGAAACTTTCCATGAGTTTATTTTAGAAATGAAGTCTGAGACTAAGGTTATGCCTGCTTATTACTAGTAAAAACGGTGGCTTCCTGGCAGTGTTGCAGATAAGAAGGTTAGTACTTAAAATGTAATCAAAAAGTGAGTCAGCTCTTTCATTGTTATCCGATCTGTCCCAAATGTCATGTTGAGCATTGACGTTGCAGCTTATGATGACTCCAATGTTCATCCTTCTAGCATCAGCAACCAATCCTGCAAGATTGCATGGAGGAAGTGCATCCTGCGAGTCGTGAGGAAGAAACAACCCAGTGCCTTCAGTTTTTTAGCTCTAGGCTCTAAAAACTAGTTTGATTCTTTCAAACAATTTAAAAACTTATGAATGCAAATGCTAAAAAAGAAAAAAAAAAAAAATTTTCGAATAGGTGCATCTGTTATGTAAAATTTATTATTCAGTTCTATAAGAACCTTGAGAAAATAACCAGAAATCTTCGATTTATTTGTTGTTGTTATTGTTGCATTGCATACTGTAAGGAATGAGAAGAAAGAAAATGGTAATAGTAAACATAAAATAATAAAAATAAAACAGATGGTGTTATATATTTAAAAATTTATTTAACTAAAAAAGCCTTTACAATATTGTTTACATTTTAAGATTCTAGAAATAATGAAACCAACTTTTTCTAACCAATTTTTTTTTTAAATCTAATTCTATCGCGGACGCATTCTTCCTAATGACATGTTCGTGATGATCTGTAAGCAATGCCCCACACAATCATAAAGTAAATTTCTTGTTTTATGTTGAAGTGAACTTTTTTAGTTTTGTTATTTAAATTCATATCGTGCAAGTATTAAAAATTAAAGATTTTAATTCAAACTTTTTTCTTTTAAAAGATACATGCACACATTATAACAATTTTTACAGCACATCTAAAACTGTTGTTTGATAAATGTATAGGACATTTTGATTTATAATTATCAATCTTTAGTAATGAAGTGAGATCTCTTATTAGATCTTCTATTTTACTACTGTCAATGTACTTTGCAAGGAAAAGTTTTTTTTGTTCTCCTTTGGCATAATTTTTTTCTGCTGGTTCTAAATAGTGTTTAATATAGGTTTAACGGCCAAATAATCAATAAAACCGTTTTATTTAAGTCTAGTGTTCACCTGTAGTTTCCACCTGACAAAGCTTAACGACACGCAAATATGGATTATCCATTGAAGTTAAGTTTTTGTTAGATTTTGTATAACCCAAATTAATAATATTCTAAATTTTGATAAACAGTTAGGTCACAAATACAAAATAACTCAATATTTTATCTATAATGATGTAACACCAATTTCTTATTAGAGTTGCATATTATGAATTATTATTAGTTTTATTCTATATATTTTAATGATGTATTAGAGTAATAATATTGACCTAAAGAAATAATATTGTATTTTCGAAACTTGACTTGATATAAGCATGTTGGAGAACATGTATAACATGTAACACATAACATGTATAAATATAAAACAAATAATAAATAAATATAGAAAAAATACACGTGTTTTTTGTTTTTGCTTAACATAGTGGGAAGTAACTAAGATCCACTATATTGGTGACCCCGAAAGTACAATAATAAAAAATTATTTTAAAATTATTTTAATTTTAAATAAAAATAATTTTATTAAAAAAAAATTTTTTTCAACAATTTAAATAAGTGATAAGAAAAAGAAAAAGAAAGTTAAAATTAACAAATTTCAATTGAAGTAAAAAAAAACTTAATAAAAACAAAACATTAAATAAAAACTGTAGTGTATTACAATATCAAAAATATACATAAAAAAATATTTAGGATAATGATGTTGTAATAAAATATTTTAATTGACAAAATTAAGCAAATTTAAAAAAATAAAAATATAAAATAAAAAACAGTAACAAATTAATATTACATAGTGTAAATAATCAGTACATTAAGCATTAATAATAAGTACATTAAGTAATAACAGTTACATCAAACACATTTAATATATCATAAAATAACATACATATGTAACTTCGAATTTTTAAAATAGTTATACTAACCACGCGTAAATTGTATTACATAAAACCATATTTCTAAGTCATAATGTCTCCAAAAACGGTACCAACAAAAGAGAGAATCGAAGCTATTTGCTAATTCATCCCATCGAAATCAGTTAAACAAACCCAACGGTTTATTGGGATGGTAAACTATTACAATCGGTAAACTATTATAATTTATGATTATGTTACTCAACACCAAAAAAAGAATTCAAAAAACGTCAGTTTTGATTGGCCTAAGGCGCCGTCCTCCAATTAAATAACGATATATGGCAACTCTTCGATTTTTTCTCTAAGAAATTTTCTACAGCCGAAACCCGATATTCCTCTTTCTATAGGAAGTTGTTAGCGATATTTTTAGTCATAAAACACTTCAGGTATTTTGCAGACGGTAGAAATTTCGTAATATATACCGATCACAAACCACTCACCTAAGAAATTAATTCTCGAAAGGAACGTAGTCCACGACAATGTAGGCACCTGGAATATAACGCGCAATTTACCACTGATATCCGACATATTAGTGGAAAAGCTAACGTTTTCGCAGATTATCTTGGCATATAGAAGAAAACGCCATTAACCTCGACCCCACCCAGCTATTCGCAGAACCAGAAAGTTAACATCCAGATATTTTTGGCCTAAAATGAGCATTGACATCAATCAATGGACAAAAGAGTGTGTATCATGCCAAAAAACTAAAACAGTCAGACATATAAAAATCAAACCTATTAGAATAGAAATATCATCAGGCAGATTTGAGCACATTCACATTGATTTAGTCGGTCCTCTTCCAGTTTTTAAAGACTATACGTGTATACTAACAGTTCTAGATCGCTTTTCAAAGTGGCCAGAGCCATATCCCTTAAAAGATATGTCCGCAAAAACCGTTGCTTTGACCCTGATCTCACAATTCATTTCAGGATATGGAGTTCCTTTAATTATTACAATTGACCAAGGAACACAGTTCGAATCCAAACTTTTTAACAATTTCAATAGAATTTTAGGAATTCAAAGAATTCGTACATCTAGTTACCATCCCCAGGTCAACGGCATGGTGGAGGGATTTCATAGACAATTAAAATCATGTCTTATATTTCGCTGAACCTCAGTAAATTGATTCGAAGAACATCCATTAAAAATTTAAGAATACCAGGAGCAATTTTTTCAAAGAATGCATCACTGTCTTTTGATAATCAGAACGATTTTGTCGAAAGACTAAAACAGTACATGTCAAACCTTTAGCCGACTGAAACACAAGCGACAAAACCTCCAAAAGAACATTTATCAAAAACACTAAACAACTGCACACATATGTTTGTAAGAGTCGACAGGGTAATAATGGGTCTCTCGCCTCCATACGAAGGTCCTTACCTAGTAGTAAGAAAATTTGTTGTTCAACAGTTTGTTCTCAAAATAAAAGATAAAAACGTTCCAATATCTATAGAAAGATTGAAGCCTGCATTCGGAATTTGAAGTAAATCGTTTGGTTGATTCAAAAATGTCAAATAACACATATTGAATTCTTACTTATCTAATAATTTAACTATGACAATAATATTTTCACAAACAATTTAAAATCTTAATAGTTTTATTGTGCGTATAATTAATAAATTTGATCGTTCACACTGGGAGGGGAGTACATAGTGTCCACCAGACAAAGCTTAACGACACTTAAAAATAGATTATCCGTTGAAGTTTAGTTTTCGTCAGATGCACCATGCATATGTTTACCCAAATTAATAATATTGTAAATTTTGATAAACAGTTACAAAATACAAAATAACTCAATATTTTATCGATAATGAAGGAACACCAATTTCTTATTAGAGTTGCATATTATGAATTATGATTAGTTTTATTACATATATTTTAATGATGTATTAGAGTAATAATATTGACCTAAAGAAATAATATTGTATTTTTGATACTTGACTTGATATAAGCAAGTTGGAGAAACAACACATAACATGTATCAATAAAACAAATAATAAATGAATATAGAAAAATACACATGTTTGGTTTTTTATTTAACATAGTGGGTGGGAGTAACTAAGATCCACTATAAGTTCTTTTATTTTATTCTCACAATATTGATTATTAAATTTTATCTCTTGACTAAGTTCTTTTGCATGGTATGATGGTTTAAAGTGATACACAATTGGAATTAAATTTCCTTTTACAAGTATAGCTAGCTCTTTTACGAAATACTGCTTTTCATTTCCTCGTAAAAATTTTAGGTCAACTACGAATATTTGTTTATCCATGCCGAAGGATTTTGAATGAATGTTCGATAGAATAACTAAATTCACATGTATATTCATTTCAGGAAAAGAGCTTTTTATATAAATATAGGTTAGTTATGTATGTTAATTTTTAACTAATACAATTATGCTGTTTCATCCATTTACAATGATGGTGTCTGGCCATCCTGCTGTGGTAAAACCACTTTTATTCATAATTTAATAAAATATAAAAATGAAAATATACTACCGTACATTATTAGAATTATTTGGTGTAATCCAGACAAAAATGCGGTTCGACTATATATGAAAGATGTTGAATATAGTAATGCAATATCAGATTTTAATGATAATCAAAAACCTTTGTTAATTATTATCGATGATATGATGCTAAATTCTAATAATAAGTATGTGTGTGATTTATTTACGAGAGATTCATATCATAGAAAATTTGTCTGTAATATTTGTAACTCAAAATATTTTTCATCAGGATAAGTTTTTTTTTACTGTATTTCTCTGCCACATAAATGTGGACAGGAAATTACACAGCCTTTTCTGTTCAGGCGTGGCTGTAAATGTTGTAAAGGAGAATAACTCTTACGACGTGTGTGGGATTCAAACCCACACTCCCTCGGTGTTTTACAGCATATTTTATACGTTCTTACTTACTAGGCCACCGAGGCCCCCATCATGGTAAGTTTTCGAGAGACATTTCACTTAACTGTAAATACCTAGTCCTTTTTAAAAATCCAAAATACAAATCGCCGATAATTACCCTTAGCTCATCAGATTTATCCAAATGGGTTTATATTAATCGATCTTACTCAAGACATTAATGATTTATTTCGAATAAGAAGTGATATATGTGGAAAAAATTGGTGGAAATTGGAAATATATTTCGAAAAAATTACAAGAAATCAATTAGAACAATTTGGGAAAGAATATGAAACGTTTGAAGGCCAACCGTCATATATTGCTCCTATTAAACTAAACCAAAATTCCAGAAAGTAATTATAAAACACTGTGTCCCTGAAGTAATCAAAACATTTTGTGAAATTGCTTTAAACATTTTAAAAGGTAATTGTAATCTAAGTAAAAAATCAACAATCCAATTACGAAAGTATAAAAAGGAATTGAGATCCCTCATTTATCGTCAAAAATCTATAAATATTAAAAGAAAAATCATTATTCAACTTGGTGGATTCTTACCTACACTTCTTGATGCAGTACTGTCAGGAATAATCGAAAATTTTATAAAATGAATAACAAAACATTTAGCAAAATGATTATCTTAAAACCAGAGATTTATGAAAAAATGAAGCAAAATGCAGACGTGATTGTCCAACTATGATTTTATCCAACTATGAGTTGGATAAAAATATGAAAAAAATACTGTTAAATAAATAACTGACAGACACTCGAACATGGTATTTATACTGTCAAAATCTATTTAAAATAAGAAATAAAATTAGAGTTCTTCCTCGTAATAAAGAAGAGCAATTAAAAATTACAGAAACAAAGGTACTCAAACTCGTGAAAAACCCACTGTATATTGATGCAGAAGCTCAAACAAACATACCTGAATGTAAAGATGCTGCAATACAATTTGTTTTCGAAGAAGAAGTATACGAAAAAGAAGGTGACGAAGTATTCGATGATTAAATGAAAAAAATTTTTACAAAAGCATTGTCAGCTGCTTCAGTTGGAGAACGTCTCAAAAAAAGAAAATCTATTAGAAATAAAAATGTAGAAATTTTTAAAATTATGCAGGAGACATAATAACAGTTCCTTTAGACAGCCTCAGCCCACCAACGAAGAAAAAAAAAACTATAAATAGCTAAGAGTTAAGTAATACATCAAGACGTGTTTTACGATCAGCTATTGCAGGTAATACTCAAACAGAACTTAATTTTCCCATTCGTAAGCATACAAATAAACGATGAATTTTACATTACTTTACTTTGCGATTCATCTTTGAATTATTATCCGGAAAATATATTATCAGCTTTTGCAAACAACTTAAATAAGCAAGCCAATACTTATGCCTTGTGCTAATATATTAAAAATAGAGGTTATTAACTCAGGTATTAATGCTTTGTCTGATAATGCAACAGGTGCAAATGTAAAAGAAGTTGTACAAGATCGAAGTAAAAACATAATGAAAAATGTAAAGCGAGGCGCAGTTCGAAAACTCAATGAAATGTATGGACAAGGTAAAAGAAAAAGAAGAAAACATATAAAAAGACATCTCATTAACAATTTAAATTATTCTACGTCAAAGCGACGCAAAGTTAGTAGCAAAAGGAAACAAAAAGATATTTTTGCAGAATTATGATTGAGTGTATGTAATCTGAGTTGGATATATTTAAAACACAACGCTTCTAGTCACGTATATTGCGTTCTGAAGAAGTTTCCTATAACTCTATCGCTTCTCTAGATAAGCAAATTTTAAAAAAAGATGGAGCACAATGGAATAAAGATAAAGACAAAAAAACTGATGGAACTGCTATACAACAACCAAGTGTAGGTAATAATATGTTACACTGATTAATAAAACAATGCAACGTTCAACTAAATGGAAGGAGTATATTTTTGAATGACATCTTTTTCAAAGAGGAAAATTTTAGCAATTTATTCCGCAATAGATTTTGAATTTAAACCAGTTAGTTTTCATGATCAGCCAGTTTTCGTTCTACATGCAACTGCTGGTATTCATAATCTTTTTGTTGAAGAAAATTTATAATTTCACTCAGCGCATCGCGGCAAAAATTTACTGCGGCTTAGCCATCTCACATCAGTGTGCAACAATAAATCAGACTATCCGTCATCAAGTTCTAATTGAAAACGTGGTCTTTGTAGAGATTTGCCTCGGACCGAATTGATTATCTTAAATGTAATGTCCGTAATACTTTTTGTATTCAATCTTTTGCTTACTAATACCTGTTGATGGATTATGCAATGATAGCTCAAAAAATCAGGAAAATCGTCAGATTTCTTACACAGCGCAAGAAATCCGTTAATATTACCAGTCATTGATTTGGCTCCATCGGTTATAATGGATACCAGCTTAAAGATTGGTATTGTAAATGTATTAATAAATTCTTCAAAGACTTCGAATATATCGAAACCTCTATTTGTCGCTTTCAAAGAAATCATGTTCAATTTAAATCATTTGAAGATTGGGTTTATGTTTTTTGTAATATATGCATAGTAAGACATTTTTATCCATTTTCTATTTTGTTTTGTATCAATTTATTCTAATTTTGATTCATTCATTATAGCTTTTAGTTTTTTTCTTTTTGATTGTGTTATTAATAATTTTTTCCTCCAACTCTTTGATCTTAGACGTTTCAATAATATATTTTAGTTCATTTTCATAGTTTTTTTCTGATAACGGTAAATTTACTAGTCCATGTATCATTGAGTTAAAAGCTGCATTTATGTGAGTTGGAATGAAAAGAATCAGCAGTAATATACCTTTGTGTTTTTATAAAAGTATTAATAAACAGCAAAAAAGCTAAATATGTAATAAATTTTAATTTATGCTACTTTTACTAAAAAGATATGCAATTTGTTTTAAATGTATGCGTAATTGCTGTCTAAAATCAAAGAGTACTATATAGAGAATTTGCAGACATTTAATTCTAATAAATTTTTTTATAATGCTAGTTAAAAAATTAGTGTAATATTATTGATCCCATCGACATCTATTTATACAGGGTCCCCATCGATACCCTGAAAGCAAAAAATGAGGCTATCGCCCCCAAACCCCCATTAAACAAATTACTGGAACCCTAATTAAGTTTTGCATACATATTTCAATATTAAAACATTAAAAAAAAAACGAATTCCAACAGTATAACGCAGCAATATTTGACGTAATGGCCTGTATGCAGTCTAATCTTGAAATAAAAAAAAGGTTGCAATAGTATTTTTTGATCTTTCTAAAGCGCTCGATACGGTTAAAAGGAAAATTTTAATCAGAAAGTGGTACGAATATGGCGTAACTGGAATTGAATCAAAATGTCTTGAAAGTTATTTTACAAATATAAAGCTTGGATATTGAAAAATTTTATTATCAAGATAGCAAATACAGATTACGGGGTAATACAAGGCAGTGCTTTGGGACCAACTATATTTAATTGTTATACAAACAGATTTGTTATACAACAGCAGAACTAAGTCTGACAGGGCAAGCATTTCTTTATGCAGATGATATCGTGATGGTATATGGTGAAAACAATACCAATGAACTAGAAAAAAGTATTAATCTGGATTTAAAAAAAATTAAAATGCATGAACAATCATAAATTAACAATTACCATTACTAAAGTCAACTATATGTACTTCATGTGAAAAGCAGCTAAAATATCAAACATCAAATATAAAGACCACAATAAATATAAAATAAGTATATACCTATAGTTAAGGGTTATAATAGACTCAAATCTCATCTGGCAGTAACAAATTAATTTACAAATGTAGAAAGGAGAAAAATTTGCAGAAATATTCAAAGCAACATCGTATGGAATACTTCAGTACAAAAAATCGCTTATACATAGCTCTTTTGTATATACAATTTTTAATTGGGGGAATAATATATACAAAACGAATACATAAAAAAAATTACAAAAGATCCAAAATAAGGTTATAAAAAATTTATACTGTTACATCCTAAAACTTTAACCAGAGAAATACGCCACACCTACGGCATACTACCCTTGAACTTGTACATACAAATGGTTTCATACACAAGTTCACAGAATGAGAAATAAAACCATAAATACCAACACAATCTTAACAACCAGAAATGAAATACATACCAATACATACACAATACAAGGTATACAAGTATAATTATTAATACGAACTTTTGTACAAAAAGAAGGAAAAAAAAAAACAAAGTTGAATGTAGAGTTGAATCTAATTTTTAAATAGTTCTAATATTTTTTTAATTTTAATATTGTTATACTGAATTTTAAGTTGCATTTCATTCTTTTAATATTTTTATATTTTCTATACTTTATACGAGCAGAATTACTTTCTTGAGAATGAATTAATAAATTAATAATTAATTAATTGTTCCAAAATGGTGTCTAAGAATTTGAAATGCTATTTTTAGCTCTTTTGATGCTGACTGTGGAAACCTTCAACATGACTTGCAGTCTACTACTCTCTACTCCTTCTTGCAATTTCAATGTATATTACAGAATTCCTTCTTATTAATAATTCATATTCTTATTTTAATATTTCATATGCTATAATTAGATCGATTGGTTTTAAAAAGCGGCAAAATAAAAATTTATTAACATGCCGTTTAACTAACGCATTACTATTTAAATATTTTTTACATGTATTAAGTCTTAACGCTTAACCAACATAGTTTCATTGTTGCATGAACATTTATCTTAATAGCATTTCGCAAAGCAGCTTCAAAGTCAGTTAGAATTAACGATTGCTTGCAAATCAAATAAATTCGTTGTCGTAAAATGTAATTACGAATCGAGTAATTCGTTGACAAATGTAAGTATAAATCGCTTTCGAAGATACTATGATTTTTACGCTCAACAAGTAAAAATGATGAATCTGAAAGTCGAGATGATTTCGCGAGCGATGATCTAAACTAAAGATAAAACTTGGGAAAAGGAAGAAAGTGTTGAAAACAATGATTTTATCAATAAACAGAAGGAAGAGGTACTCAATAAAAATGACAATTTTGTCAAAGATCACGAAGAATTAGTACCAGTACCGCTTATGAAATTTGTAGCTCCTGTGCTAAAAATTACAAGGCGCCCTAAAAAAAAAATGTTTAGATCTTTTATTTACAAAAATAAAAATTGTACTCATTTTATAAAACCAATTCAATTAACAAAAATAATATTTTAAAACAAAAAATGAATTCAATAAAAAAATAAATATTAATATTATATACATAAATAAAGATAATAAGAAATAAAAATATAATAAAAACAAAATAATAAACATAAAAATAATTCAGCTCTTTGATAACATAAATTAAAATACTAAATAAAATCAAACCAATTAATAAAGTTAATATAATGGGTGTTCACAATTGAGGTATCATTTTGATTTTGCCGCCATTTTTTTTCTACTTGGAATTTTTATACGAGGTTTCTTTAGGTATATTCTAAATACATTCCGGTTAGTTATTATGGAACGTTACACGAAGGAACAACGTGTTTTTGTTATTACAACATTTTTTGAAAATGGTAAAAGTTTTCAAGATGTAATTAGGAAATTTCGAACAAAATTTGGTAGAGAAAATGCTCCAACAAATCGTGCCATCAAGGTGATGGTTGATAAATTTCTAGAAACTGGATCTGTTCTTGATAACAGAGGCAACATTTATCAAAATAGTGGCCGTTCAACCGAGAATGTAGCAGCTGTGAGCAGAAGTGTTGGAAGAACATCCAAAAACTTCCATTCGTCATCGTTCGCAGCAATTAAACATCAAACCATCCACATTATTCAACATTTTGCATCGTGATCTCCATTTAAAGGCTTATAAGATCCAGCTGACGCAAGAATTAAAACCAACTGATCATGCATTACGTCGGCAATTCGTTTCTTGGGCAATCGAAAAACAAGAAGAAAATGAGAATTTTTTTAACAAAATAATCTTCACCGACGAAGCTCATTTCCAGCTCAATGGCTACGTCAATAAACAGAATTGCCGCATTTGGGGTGAAGAGAATCCAAGGGTTATCTTAGAGCAACCAGTACATCCACAAAAAGTTACGGTTTGGTGTGGTTTGTGGTCAGGAGGAATCATCGGACCATATTTTTTTGAAAACGCAAATGGAAGTGCGATTACGGTCAATGAAAATCGCTACAGGGAAATGATCCGAAGCTTTTTGTGGCGGGAAATTGATGATTTGGACGTAGAGAATATGTGGTTTCAACAGGACGGTGCCACTTGCCACACAGCAAGAGAAACAATGGATCTGTTGAAGGAAAAGTTCGAAGATCGCATTATTTCTCGTAGAGGAGGAGTGATGTGGCCACCAAGATCGTGCGATTTGACACGGTTGGATTTTTTTTTGTGGGGTTTTGTGAAATCGAAAGTGTACAGCAATAATCCCACAACAATTCAAGAGCTTAAAAACAAGATTATCGAGCAGATTTCAACCATTGAGAACAGTTTATTGAACAACGTGATTCAGAATTTTGGTAAAAGATTGGAAGCCTACCGAAGTAGTAGAGGGGGCCACTTGGCCTTGGGGGCCATTTTTCATTATTAACCGGAATCTATTTGTAATAAATTAAAATAAAAATATATTTAATATTTCAAAAAAAAAGTCTTTTTTTATTAAAATTAAAATGATACCTCAATTTTGAACACCCTATATATACTAATTTTTTTAGTAAAAACAAAACTTAATAAATAATAGTAAATTTAATTTGTTTTTCTAGCAAAACCATCTATAACCTTGTTAAAGTTGGTACTCTCAAATAGGTCCGACTCAATAGCTAATAAACTCAAATTATTTAATTTTTTTTGCAGAATCGAGGAGCGTAAATAATTCTTTAATCTCTTTAAATATGAAAAAGTTCTTTCGCCAGTACAATTAGTTAATGCAATACTTAGAAATATTCTCAAAATAACTTCAATATTAGAAAAAGTGGATCCAATATCTGAACTTAATATAGTTTTCAATAAAATTTCAGACTTTGAAATTTTATCAGATGTTGCTTTTTCATTTTTAATAGTAATATCAATATTTTTAAAATGTAAACATTCTTCAATAAAACTGTTATCTATATCATTTCTGTATACTTTGCACAATTTGTCAGCTTTTTCAATAATTTCATTATCAGACAGATTTTTGAGATTAAATATAAATCCAAATTTTGTATAAATTTCGTGTATGCACATTTCCTTTTAGTTATTTCTGAAAAAAATCTATCTATAATAAGATAGTACGAATTTATACGAAAATCAGAATTACTGTCAAACAAATTTCCGGAGCAGTGCTATTATCCAACCGTCTATTTATGATTTCTGTTTATTTTATAGTCCTGACATCCAGATAATTCAATTCCTTTTTTTTTTAAAAACCACAAATGATTCCAAATTCCTTATACTTTGTAAATACGAACACAAAGAACTGTATATTTCAATACCTCCTTCCATGTTAATTCCTACCCTTTGAAGAGTTTTGCTAGCTTTATTTAATGTATTTAAAATGTCATATCAAAACGACAACATTATACCAGTCTCTAAGAGATTTAGTTAGTTTTGTAGTGCTTGAGCTTCAATTTTTACAACAGGTTTTTGTTGAGCATCCTCAAAAATAATTTTTAAGCAATTTTTAAAAGAATTATAGCCTTTGCTCAGCGTCTGCTCTAGCAGACCATCGAGTTGCATATATTTGTTTTGGAATCAGACCCCTTGGACCTATTTCTTTTTTCAATACCTCTCATCTAGAAGTGGATGTTGAAAAAAATATATAGATATTTTGTACCAACATAAAAAGTTTTGTCGCTTCTAAGCAACAATCGACATTATCGTAAGATTGTTCTCTACAATTCTGTAAATTAATTGCCATATCAGCAAATACTTTTAAAATAGATTCTTCCATTTCTACACTTTTGTGCTCAATATTATCTAAAAACATTAAAAACATTTCTACAACAATTCTATCCGTTTTGACAAATCTAAAAATTACTGTCAATTGGTCTATATGTGCAACATTCAGTGTAGAGTCTAGAATAATTGAAAAATATTTGGCTTCTTTTATTTCTGTAATTATTTTGGCTCTGACATAATTTCCTAAAATTTCAATAAATTCGTCACAAATGTTGGCTGACAAATAAGAAACAGATCCTTTTCCTTTATTGCCATAGTCACTTATATGTTGTTGTAGTAAAGGATCAAATCTGGCTAAAAGTTCTATTGCACCTAAATAGTTATCATTGCATTTATGGCCCAAAATCTGATTTTTTCCTCGGAAGCTAAGCCCTCTTGAACTTGAAAATTTTGTAACTTCAAGAAGTCTTGTTAAAATACTTTTCCAATATTTTATATGTTTTATATCTTCAATCATGAAATTATCAGTAATATTGCTTGAGTCATTCAACTGATTAAGAAAAATACGAGTATTTTCTTTATGAATGACCGAATTTTCGTGGTCTGAAATTAAATTTGGATGACTCCAATCGTTGAATCCCGTTGTGAAATTATTTGATATATGTACTTCCAAAAAGCTTGCAATATATACAATAAAATTTTCCTGTAGAATTAGAGAATAGTACCCAATTTCTTCTTCTTTCTTCACCGTTTCTAACTTTCTATAAAACAAATTTCTAGTCGCATATCGGTTTTGATTTTTGTATGCCACTTTAAAAACAGAAAAATCTAATTGGATAATATCTAAATTTCGTAATTCGTTAAGTATTCTCTTTTTTCGCTCGAAATTCATAGAACGCCACTTTGCGGGATCTTTGTAGTCTATATTTCGGTTATTTTCTGCTAAAGGTAATTTTTCAGCTTCCAAACTATTTTCTATTCCCTCATTTCTTTTATGACTTCCTACTATCTGCTGCTCCTCAACTACTGTAATTAAATTATTATCTTTATTTTCTAATATTAGCTGCGCATCAGTCGTTGTAGTAATCGTCTCTGACTTATTAGCATTATTTTCACTTACAACATTAAAAAAAGATTTTAAACTTTGTGTTTCCGCTAATAGACTTTTTCTTCGTAATTCTTTTTCTGCATTTAATTTTCTTCTAGCACATCTGGATAACTTTTTTCCATATTTGTTAATAATTAGGTTGTTTCTATAAAAATTATATTTATATACTCATTTAAATATTAAATTATAATAAAAAAATTACTTTTAGATTTCATATAAATAAACTTTATGCTCCATTTCCATATACAAATATATATATATATATTTTTCTTTCAAAATTTTAATTTGACAATTCACGACGACGTTTCGCAGACATAGAAAAACTTTTAATAATAATATATCGATAATCGACACTAGGGATGGAAAAATACCTAATAAGTTTTTCCTAAGCAATGAAAGCGACGTTGTAATAAAAATTCGCTGTAACAATTTTTATGAAATATGAACAGAACATAAAAAAATTTCCAAAAAAAGTAAAAAAAACCTTACAATTTTGATTTTTATTTCGATTTTTTTAATACAAAACATATTTTTAAACAAAAATTATTTATTTATTATATTCACATACGGCCCCATTCTTCTGGCGCCCCTGTGCTAAGCACAGTTAGCACAATGGATAAGACGGCTATGATTATTACTCAATGAAATAGCCACAATAATCAAATTATTATCTCTGAAAATCTTAACAATTTTAACATAAAAAATAGCAATAACAATAATGAAAATAATGATAGTAAAAATAATAAATTAAACAGTAAAAATAGTAACGGCAATAACAGTAATATTAGTAAGTAGTATAGCTATGCCGATTCGACTCCAGAAATGACGTCATGACCATGTAGTATCAAAAAGTATGGATATGATTGACTCCAGGATGTGACGTTATTGGAATGTTAAAGTAATATGTGAATACATTTACAGTAATGTGCATTAAGTGGTTAACTTTGAAATTAGTATTATTGCAATTATTTATGTGTGCAATATATAAATGTATGTAATGAAGCTTGGAAAAATTCTATTAAAAAGCTTTTGATGTCAGTTATTAAGCCGGCGTTGTTATTAAGTGTAATATAAACTCATATAAAATTTTTGAAGATTAACAAGTTAATGCAGAATAAATTTCATAATTAGAATAAAAACAAGTTATTATAAGGAAATATATATTATGTATATGATTGAATGAAGGGTATTATGGATTTGAATTTAGGATTAGAGTGTGAGAATATGTGTTAGGAAATTTAAAAATTTAAAAATTATTAAGTGGGTTTAAAAAGTTTTAAGGTAGGGGGCTTAAGATTTTGGTACGATGTTATAAGCTTAGAAGCATTTGGTGAAGCTAAAGAGATTTGGAAAAGGGAAAGTTGGGAATTCGGCAGTTTCGGAGAATTGGAATAAGATCATAAGGAGCCAAGTTCGGAGATTTAGGATCTCAAGATGGAAAGTTCGAACATTCGTAAATTTCAAAAATTTTTTATGGAATTAGAGCTTTGGTAGTATAATTTAAAAGGGGCCCTTTGGCAGTAACAAGGACCGAATCGGACCCCGCCGAAGTTATTGATAGCATATATCAACCATCTTAGATTTTGAGTAGACTATATTATATTGGAATGATGTAGTGTTATGAAATTATCAAAAATATCCTATAGTATGTAGTGAATGTTTATGGTTTTGCTACAAAAATTAAAAAATGTTACTTAAATGCACATTAACTTGATTACTTCAAGCTATTTAATTCTTTTTTAGGGTATGGAATGTTAAAGTAATATGTGAATTTATTTTCAATAATGTGCATTAATTGGTTAACCTTGAAATTAGTATTATTGCAAGTTAGGTATGTGTATTGTATAAATGGGGTGAGGTTCATGAACATAGAGCCGTTTGTTATTAAATAATATGTTGTTTTAATAAAACAATAATTTATTTTCTTAATAAATACATATATTAAATAGTAAGTCGATATTATTCTGAACCGAAAATGTTCTTTTTTTAGTTTTAATTGGCTCAGCATAGGCATACTTCGAAAAAGTGTCTATTACAGTTAATAAATATTTATTTCCTTTGTTATACTTTGCATATGGAATCATTTCTACTAAATCGACTTGCCATAAATCGTTTAAACCTTTTTGAATAAATTTTCTAACATGACCAAGTCCAAGTTAAAAGTAAACAAAAGATGAAAAAAAAACTTGGGTTTAAAAAGTTGTTTTTAATATTAAATAACAGCATTGCATTTTTTACTAAAAGTTTTTAAATTTTTATTCATTAAATAATATCTCGTTTATTTATCCATGAATCATGTTTTTTTATCAAAGCCAAGCCACCTAACCAAAACTTCATTTCCTTTTTTTCTTATTATTTTTTCTACAAGGTAAACATTAGAAAATTTAACAGATGTAAGTTTAGATTCATAAAAACTGCCTTTTATTTGTTTTTGTGTGTAATCAAATAAATTGTATGTTATTGAGTCAGTTGTTTTTATTTTTGCTATGGTACATATTTCTGTTGACCAATTAGGTTGATAACCTTTTGCACCTTTAAATTTACTTATACGAACAAAATCTCTAACTTTATATTTTGCTTTTCGGAATACTTTTAATTTATTGTATACAGTTTTTAATAATAATTTCTCCTTTTTCTTTGTACCTTTTTTGGGTGGAAGATTAATTGTATGAATTATATTTTTCTATTAGCGATGGTAGAATAGTTTCTAGTTAATAAATTATATGTGCTTGAATTTTTTCAACCGTAAGTTTGTGGAACATCTTAATTAGATTTATTGAGTAAAAAATTGTTTTTTATTTATACTTTTTGTCCACAAAATAATTTGATTAATATTTTATTTTTATAAGTCTTAAAATATTATATTTATTTATTATAAAGCCTATATATATTTCGGCATCACTGCCATCATCAGGGCGTAATACTAATAAGTATTAAATTTATGATATAAAATAAAGTAATAATGTAATATAATATAAGTTAATAGTAAGTAAGTATATAGTAAGTTATAATATAATATAATAAAGACTTATAAAAATAAAATATTAATAAAATTATTTTGTGAACAAAAAGTATAAATAAAAAACAATTTTTTACTCAATAAATCTAATTTATATGTGCCTTGTAAACTAAATTGTTTCCACATCGTGTTTTTTAGCGTACGATTGAAATGTTCTACAATTGATGCTTTTAGTTCTGAATATGTATGATAATGGTTAATTTTATTTCTCCTCTTTAGATTTTGAAATTGTTTGTTGAAAAATTCCGTACCTTAATCAGCTTGCAAATTTTTTACTTTTTTTACCAGCCCGCTTAAAAATATTTTTCATTGCCATTAAAACATTACTAGCACTTTTGTTTTTAACCGGTTCAGCATACGCAAATTTTGAAAATGTATCAATTACTGTTAATAAATATTTATATGCCTTGTTGAATTTTGGATATGGAATCATTTCAACCAAATCAATTTTCCAAGTATCATTTAAGGAAATTAGAAGAATTTCAAGAAAGAAATATTTGGGCGGTTGGGCTTTATCAGCTATTATAAATTTAACTATAAATATAAAGATATTCTCACCATTTGTTGGATCTAGGACCGAATCGGACCCCGCCGAAGTTATTGGGAGCATGTATCAACAATCTTAGATTTTGAATAGACTGTATTATATTTGAAAGATGTAGTGTTATGAATTTATCAAAAATATCCTACAGTATGTAATGAATGTTTATGGTTTTGCAATAAAAAATGTTAATTAAATGCATTTGACTTTGGTTATTTCAAGCTATTTTAATTCTTTTTTAATATAAAACATGAAACAGGTGTATTTTGTGCGGTTGTATGACGTATAAAATCTTGACTAAAATAACTAATGAGTAATGAACTTAATTATGAACTTAATTTAATACAGAATTAAATATATGCAAAAAAAAAAAAAGCTTTTTGAGATAAATGTATTTTATAAAATCATATTATTAAATTTACTAAAATAAAAAAGCGAAACTAAAAAGCACAAATAAAAAAATTAAAATATTTTAAATATGTGTAGTAATAGTAATATCTTCTTTGTTTATCCATGAATCATGCGTTTTATCAAAACCAAGCCATCTAACTAGAACTTGATTTCCTTTTCTTTAGTGTTAATTCAGGCTCATAATCAAGTAAATTGTATGTTATTGGGCAAGTTAGTTCAATTTCATGGAAAAAATTTCATCCAATATCGGATATTTAGAAAGAGTAAACTATACTTAATACTATCAAGAGGAATGAGTGAGAAAAATAATGAATTCAAATGTCATGTGTCCATAAGAATGTTAGTACTGTGCCCATTTTTTTTGTGTAGCATACACCATTTTTACGTATGTATTAAAAATATCAGAGATAACTATAGAAAATTTAGCTTCCGCGAGCTAAATTGTGCAATAAAAGTTGCACAAATTTCCGCATCTACTTCGACATCTTTGAGCTCTGATACTTTGGATCAATTACCTTCTGTTACTAAGCCTTCTTCAATTAAAAAATGCTCTTCAAAAGCTTCCAAATTACCAACTAAGAAGGTTCAATTTTTACTTCCGAACGAAAAAGAAATTACTGCAGATGGTAGGCAGACGTCAACTGAGGAAGAATCTAAACCGGATTCGGATCTCCAGTCACTGTACTTTACTAAATTTGCAGCTTACACAACTTCTAATTATCTCAGTAAGTTTTTAAAGAATAAGTTTAATTTAAGTACTGTAATAATAGTTAACATTACTCCTAAGAATCTTAGATTTAAACCGAAATATAAATCTTTTAAAATTATGGTACCTCAATCCAAAGTTTGTGAAATAATAAATTACAAACGATGGAAAAAAGGTACTATAATTAAGCTTTTTAAAGAAGAGTCTAATTCTAATAGTAATACAACTAAATCTATTTCTCATATTAATACAAGTTTAAACATTAACACAAACAATAATAACACGCATTCTAAAACACTTCTTCTTAATCCTTTCGCTGTTCCTTTTAGTAATAAAGCTAAAAAGAAATTTTCAATTCAGAGTAAATTATCTACCAATAGCAAAATGTACTCTAATTTCATCCAAGGAGATACTTTAAGACCGGTTACCAGTAGCTATAACATTAATAATAATAAAGTTCATAGTAATAACAATAATAAATTTATAAGTAACAATAATAATAATAATCGAATTAAAAATAATCAAAATCAAAATAATAATAATAAAAATAATAATAATAAAAATAAAAATAAAAAAAAGAATAATAATAATAATAATAATAATAATAATAATAAAAATAATAATAATAATAATATTAATAATAATAATAATAATAATAATAATAATAATAATAATAGTAATAATAATAATAATAACAATAATAATAATAACTATAACGATAATAATAATAATAATAATAATAATAATGTTAGTAACGACAATAATAATATTAATAATTATAACGATAACGATAATAATGATAATAATAATAATTATAACTATAATAATAATAATAATAATATTAGTAACGGCAATAATAATAATAATCAAAATAATAACAATACTAATTTTAATAATAATAACAATAATATTAATAATAATAACAATAATATTAATAATAATAACAAACTAGTATTACAAGATCCGCTTGTTTCTCCAATCGTTAGAATGACAAAGCGATCTCTAACAGAAGATTGCAAATATGCTCTGTCAAGATTCAGAGATGAGAGGATTCTCTACAACGTTAGACTTTTCCTAGCCTATTTACATAATGATTCGTATAACACCGTTATAGAAGGTAAAACTAGGACTCACCTGTCAGTTCTCATTCACAATAAGGGGCTGCCATCTAATTATAAAGATTTATACGATCTTTATCTCAGATATCATAAAAATATAGGCTTCTCTGTTAAAGAGGTCGAAGAGGATCTTAAGGCTTATCGTAGTCATTGCAATAGCAACTACTACAATCATTTGAATCAATCACGTGAGAGTTATAACAAGTTTTTTCGTCCAAACTCTAAGTAATTACTCAAGTTTCAACCAAACTTCAAATCTCATTTCTTTATCTAGCGTTACTTACTCTAAAAAGACCTCTCAAACTTTCAACAACATAAACAACATTAAAATGTTTTACCACAATTGTAGTGGTATGAGAGGCAAGCTAAAGAAGCTTTTTGTTGATGCCAAGTCGTGTAATTTCAATGTTTTAGTTATAACTGAAACATGGCTCAACGATTCGTTTACAAACGAGGAAATTCTGGATGGTAATTGGTCCATTTACAGAAAGGATCGTGATTATCTATCTGCAAATTGTTCGCGAGGAGGTGGTGTTCTACTTGCTGTAAAGAATAACTTATCTAGTGTACCATTAATCACTGGTACACATCACTCTTTCGATCACCAATTTGTTAAAATTAAATTAGGTACAAATAATTTATACCTAGGTATAGTTTATTTCCCTCCGAACTCTGACAATTCCTCATATTCTGATTTTTATAGTGTATATCACAATATTATTTCAGAAATGCATGAGGATGACTCAATTTTTGTGTTTGGCGATTTTAATCGTCCTTCTATTTCTTTTATCGTTGACGACGCTGATAATTTGTTATTACCGGTTAACTTTCATGACGAAATTGACTTCGGTCTTATTAGCGAGTTCTACGGTAACGATTTACAACAAATTATCAGTTATCCTAATAGTAATAATAAGTGGTTAGATCTTGCATTTTCAAATGCATATGATAGAGTGTCGGTTAAACTCGCTGATGATGTTGATAATCTTTTTACCAACTCTTCTCATCATAACGCACTTATTTTCGAGTTCTCCACTTCTATCCCACTCTTGGACAAATCTTACAATAATGAAATTGTATACGATTTTTTTAATGCTGACTATCAAAGTATTAATTATGCTTTGTCATTAATCACATGGGACGAACTGTTAGTTCAACAGGATGTCAATTTACTAATCTCTATCTTTTACTCTAATCTGTTTCAAATTATTGATGCCTTTGTTCCTAAAATTCGCAAAAAGCATAAAATAACAGAACCATGGTTAGATAGAGATCTTAGGAACTTGAGAAATCGGCGCAATAAAATATACAAAAAACTCAAACATCATCAAGCACCATGCGACGACTTATTGAATATGTATAAGCAACTTGCAATTGAATTTAAACAAAAAGCCAATGTAGCATATGAAAACTATGTCACAGATATTGGCAACAAACTTGTTACTGATCCTAAAAAATTTTTTGATTTTAACACAAAACGGAAATTATTTGGGTATCCCAATTCAATGTTATCAAAAGACAATATGGTTTCTGATTGCCCAAAAGAAATTTGTAACTTCTTTTCTGATCATTTTCAACAAGTTTATCGTCAAACAGCACCAGTTACTACATCGACTAATTCCTTATCTAATAGCTCAAATTTCCTACTTACAGACGTGTATCTTTCTGAAAATGATATTCTTGAAGCAATTTTGAGCCTTGATTTAAAAAAGGGTGCTGGTCCGGACTTAATTCCCCCAATCTTTTTACATAATTGTTCTCACAGTCTAATCTTCCCTCTTCATCTTATTTTCAATAAGTCACTTTCAATTGGGATTTTCCCACAAAAGTGGAAATCCTCCCACTTAACCCCTATTTTTAAAAAAGGGGATAGAGCATCGGTGGAAAATTATCGAGGTATAGCAATCCTCTCGACTATACCTAAATTATTTGAAAAAATTGTCGTTGATAGAATTACTCCTATCATAAATGCAAAACTAAATGAACAACAACATGGTTTCAGAAAAGGTCGTTCAACTACTACGAACCTGATGGTTTATACATCTGAAATCCTGAATCAAATGGAGAAAGGGTACCAAGTTGATGCAATTTACACTGATTTTAGCAAAGCTTTCGATCGTGTAGATCACTTCACTTTGCTAAACAAACTATCAACTTTTGGCATTTCGGGTTCATTTCTTGGGTGGCTTAATTCTTATCTTTTAGAAAGAACTCAAAATGTTAAATTTCGTGGTGTATTATCCAACACCATTGGGGTCACTTCCGGTGTACCGCAAGGTAGCCATTTAGGCCCGCTTCTGTTTAATGTTTTTATTTCAGATCTTTCGGAATATCTAAGCAATATATCTCACATTTCGTTTGCTGATGACCTAAAAATATATCAAGTGGTTAAAGATAATCCTGATGCAGCTAAACTTCAATCAAGCTTATCAGTTTTACAAACTTGGTGCACGTCAAATAAATTAGAACTCAACATACAGAAATGTAAAGTTATTAGCTTTACACGTAAACGGTCTTCTTTAATATATGACTACAAAATAGATAATGTTTCTCTTGAAAGGGTTTTTAGCATTACTGATCTGGGAATTCTTCTCGATAATAAACTTAATTATAATCTTCACTATGACCTAATTGTTTCAAAGGCTAATAAAATGTTAGGTTTCATTAAGAGAAGAGCTAAAGAATTTAGCGACTTAGCTGTGACAAAATCTCTTTATTGTTCCCTAGTTCGTTCTATCTTAGAATACGGTAACATTGTTTGGAATCCAGTCTTTGCAGTTCATTCCAATAGAATCGAATCAGTTCAAAAGCAATTTCTTTTATTTGCATTAAGGAATCAATATAACCCTTTTGATTTTGCTAATCTACCTAGTTACACCACAAGACTTGATTCATTAAACTTGCTTTCTTTATCTTTACGTAGACAACTATTGTCATCATGCTTTACTTTTGATATTTTGAATAATAGTATTTCTATCCAATCTCTTAATAACAAGTTTAGACTTAACGATAGTGTTAGGCAAACCAGAAATACTAAATTTTTAATGGACTACAAACATAATACAGAGTACGGTAGAAATGAACCCATCAACAGATGTTGTACTACTTTTAACAAAATTAGTCATCTCTATTCTACATCTATCTCCAGAAATACGTTCAAACACATTTTACAACTACATTTTTCCAATTTAATGACCTTAGACAATTAATTCTTACTTAAGCAAAAAAAAAAATTTTTTTTTTTTTTTTAATTATGATATAATTTTAAACATAGCACATTTATTGTATTGCATTATAATACAATTAATGTTTTTCATTTAGATCATTTTTTTTTTTTTTTTTTGTACATTTTATAAATAGTAATTTAATGCTTTCAAGTACTGTTAATAAAAAAAAAATGTTCATTTTTTTTTTAATTTTACTTCTACGTAATAATAAGATATTTATTTACGTTTAATTTGCTACATAAGTTATTACATAAAATTTTAAATTGATTGTCATTATATATATGTACATATCTGTACTGATATCATATTTCAATTTTTTTTGTTAAAATAAAGTTGTTAATGTAGTTTAAATAAAAAATTAATAATAACAATAACAATAAATTAACTTTTTTTAGGTTTTAAGTTACTATAAATGTAGTTTTAAGTTATTGTTTTGTTTAATTTTAATTATAAGCATTAATTTAAGAATTTTTTTTGTAACGACCTTGCTTAGGTTTTGTAAAATAAAATAAAATAAAAAAAAATAAATTTGATCCGATATTATTGCATATCTCCGTTATTTTCTGAACGCTTGTACTATTGTTATTCTTAATTCGTCCGATATTTTTGTTTTTTTTCTCTGTCACACAAGTAGTGTTTTTGTATCTTCTGCCAATGCTCTAACAAATAACGCCGATATTTTTCTTCATGGAAATTAGCCTTTACTTGTGTAACAAAATTTTCTTAATAATTTTTCTCATAATATTATTCTGTTACGAAATATTCGTAAAAAACTTAAAAATTATACTAGTAAAATACAACCTGCAGTTGTCCGATAATAATAATAATAAATAAATACTAAATAATAACTAATAATTAATAAATAATAAAAATAATAAATAATACTAATAAATAATAATAAATAACAATAATAAATAGTGCCAAAACCTGGAAATTTGAACATAAAAATGATAGAAGAATTTGATGCCAGGGAAACTACAAACCTTCAAAACGCTATGTACGCAAATAGAAATAGTGAAAAATTAAATAAAAAATTTTTGAAAACCAACACAAAATAAAAACCAACAGCCATTTAAATGCAGGTGTCACAGATGCAGAAAAGTGGGCTGTAAAGAAATAATCAAAAAAAAAATTTTTGGATAAAAGTGAATTTTCAAAAATTTTTGAAACAAAAAAAAATATTAAAAGCGAACTGGCTTTAAAACAAACTGACGATCTCTGTGGTGATGATTGTTGATGTCTTGAAAACGGATACACATTCCACATGACCACAAAAACACACAATCTTAGCCCGGTCTAGGTAGTCTCCAGGAAGTTAAGGATGAAATTCACCAGAGTGAAATTTGAAAACTGAACACTGAAAACATACAAACATCTGTTCAATAGAGAAAATCAGCCGGCTTCCAACAAATGCATGGCTATGCAAACTATAAAGCACGATCTCACAGAATGCCAACACAATGCATCAATATACGCAAAATAGGACCAACCAGCAGGTGAAGCATTAGCCCTAGATTCCGACAGCAAATCAGAGAACTTTTCATATTCCACGGTATATGGTACGATATTAAAAAAAAGAAAAAATGAACAATAAAGACACTGTAATAACCGAACTAAATAAAAAACAAGAACAAATAAAATAAAATGTTACCTAACTAAAAACAAAAACATAGTAATACAAGTTAAAGATAACAAACATAATGAAGAAGCCTCAAAAAACTAATATAAGCCGAATAATTGAAATAAAACTAAAAAAATAACTAACTATAACCAATAAAAACAACAAAATATTGATAATACAAAACTAATATAAACAATAACAACATCAACAACAACAATAACAAACAAAACAATAATACAAAACTAATATGAAATAAAACATAAAACGATAATAGTAAATACAATAACACAAAACGATAAAACAGGCCTGGACTGTATAACAAAACAAAACGCATGAAATCACATTGGATTGAATGAATGAAGTCGCCTTGGGTGACCACCCAGTCCACCGGGAGCTAGACTAACATTCCAAAAACACAACATATGATAACGTGAAGGACCGCAAAGGAAAATAGTTCATGGCACAACAATAACACCAAGCAATCAAACGTAAAAGCTAGTTCTACGGCAAAACGGAAGCTCTAGTTGAACTGTTAAAAAGTGTGGATGTATATCTTATAAAAATAATTATCGGTTGAAATTAATATAAACAGAATAAAACAAAAAAAAAAAAAGAAACCAAGAACAAGAAAAAAAATATTAAATTAATTAATTAAAAGATTATGCAATGGCTTCGTGCCATAAGTGCAAAAGTAAAATTAAAGGTGAAACGGGTATTGTATGTGTGGCAGTATGTAAACAAACATTTCATGAACAATTAAAGTGTTCTGGGTTAGATCAGCAACCACTAACATTATGTATACAAACAAGAATATTAAATTCATCTGTGAAGATTTCGTATTGTATATTCAAAACGTGGATCTAGTTTTACAAAATATGGAGAGCGCAGTAACAAAAAAAAATCAAAACCTTAAAGAATATAAAAATGAATTTGAAGAAGCAATTAAAAAAAATGATACAGAAATTATAAATCTACTGAAAGCTATTGAAACGAGTTATATGAAAAGATTGGAATAAATTAAAATAGAGCAACAAACGGAATTACTTAAAATGCAAAAATTTACTGAAGCTTTCAAAAACCAAAGCGATAAGGTAAATGAAACGATTTTGAGTGCAATGAAAAAAAATGATGAGGGTTGCAAAAAAATTAATACAGGTGTTAACGAAAAAAATAAAAATATGGGTCAAATAGTATCATTTGCTGATATGGTAAGAAATACAAAAAAATGTGAAATGACAATAAAAAGGAATTACCATTAATTGTAAAACCGAAAAATAAGTAAAAAGGTCAACAAGCAAAAAGTGATTTAAACACGAAGGTCGATCCAAAAAATTTCAAAATTAAAAATATAGAAAGTAAAACAAATGGAGCGATTTTAATTGAAACTAAAACAGATGAAGGTCGTAAAAAAATAAAAATTGAATTAGAAAAACAATTTAAAGATAGATACGAAATCAAAATACCAACGGACATAAAACCATAAATCGAGATTATTCATACGAATAATAAATTTGAGGCAACAGAAATTGTTGAGAAACTTAAAAAACAAAATTGTTTCATGAAAATGAGTGAAATAAAAGTAGTAAAAGTGTACCCGGTTAAAAAATATAGGAAAGAATTATATAATGCAGTGATTGAATTGGACAAGGAAACTTTTCCAAAAATTCTAGTGGTACTACTGACATTAAAATTGATAATGATGCCTGCAGCTTACCACGAATAGCTATACTTTTGATGTAAAAGAAACTATAAATAACAAAATTGAATATTATAGCACAAAAACTGAAAAGGTTAAAATACACAAAACTACAACAAATACAAAATCGTAAAATATATTAAGCTACATTCCCAAAATATGGACTATAAGAAGTTCAACATCCAAACATCATAATAATATAAACAATAGTATTAAAATTAACTCTCAGGCATTTGTCAATAAGTAAATAACTGCATTTTTGGTATATTGAGAAAAAGCTACTTTTGTGTTTTTTTCTAATTTTTCTTAATTTTTCTATTATTTTATTGATATTGTAATAATAATTTTGTTTTTAGTTATTAAAAAGATAATAATTATTGAGTTTAAAAAAGAAATAATATATTTTTAATAAACAGCATTATGATAGATAATAAAAAGGAAAAGATATTTTTTTGATCAGATTGAATGTAAATGAGAAAAAGTAATTAACTCCACTTATATACTTGTTGACAATTTTATTTTCTTTTTTCGCATTGAAAATATGAAATAGGAAAAACGATATAAGTTTAGTTATTATGTTATATACAAAAGAAAAAATAATAAAATTCTGAAAAACTACAAATTTCTACGAATAAAATATGTAGGTATAATAACAAAAAAAAAAACGTGTTATAATAATGTACATAAAATGAATTTATTTTAAAAAATAATGTGTGAAATTAAGAATATTAAGTTATTAAATATTAAATTAATAAAAAAAAAATATTATTAAAGAATAATATTATTAAAAAGTAGTTTCACATAATTATAATATCAAAAAAAAAATTTTATTATAAAATATCGTCATCTGGGCTATCTGAACTATAATCATATAATGTATCTTCTGCACTTTCTGATTCTTTAAGTTCCCGATAAAATTGATGAAATATCGGAGGAATTAGGCTTAACATACCCATTATATCTTTCTTTTTTTCTTTAGTAATGAATAATAATCCTTGATTCAGTAATTGTAGTCGTGGTGCTTGTTGTGGTGCTTCCATAGTTTTTTTCTTTAACATATTTGCCGTTTTAAAATTTTCTGCGTAATCAGTTTTATATGTTAACTTTCCAAAATCTTCCTTTTGATATTTAATAATTCTTATTTGATTCCATTGTACTGGTTCCTTAAGAGAATTAATTTTTGTTCTTTTAAAATATGTTTTAAATAAATTTGAAAAATTTAAAAAGTCTTCTGTTAACATATCTTTAACAATAAACGGATTTTTCTTTTTACAAGAACGAATTAGTTGCTTGTAATCATGAGGATGCCATATTCCAGAACTATTATTTTTTTTAGCCTTCTCAATCACTGCATGGTCATTATCACATTCTAAATGTGTATGGCCAGGCTCTAGAAACTTATGCTCTATAATTTTACCGTTTAATTCTTTTGAATAAAATAAAGCTTGAAACATTGCCCAGACAATTGAATTCCGATTTTGTCCTGGACATGTATCGGAATATATTACGACATGGCTTTTAAGGCTGCTTTCATACATATCAAAATATTTAAAAATACAGGATGCGATTTGATTTGCTCCTCTGCCACTTACACTTTCATCCCAAATAAAACATGTGGTTTTATTATTTGAGCAATTTTTTATTGTTAAATTAAAAGTAGAAAGACTACGTTTGTAATATGCAAGAGATGTTTGTAAAAATGGTGTAGGAAGAACCTGCTGCAAATCTAAACACAATACTGTTTTTTCTGGATCCAATTTTTCTTGGCGTTTAGAGTTATATGCCATTTGCGCATAATTGTGATGTTGTTCTTGTTCTTTTAAAATATCCTTTTTTTTTTCTTCATCTTTTTCGAACCGTAATTTCATTTGAAATACATCGCATTTATGACATGTATCAATTTGCGGTCTCTTAAATTTTAAATTATGTTTTCTAAAAAGTTCAGTGTATTTTGTAATACTAACATGCTTTGTGTATTTTTCTTTATAAAGCTGATACATTTTAGATATGTTTAGACCCGGGTTTAAATACTTTTTTGAAGAAGCACTACGGCCATAGTGGGATAAATATTGTGGGAACGATTTAATATGCTCGTTAATTTCATCCACTTGCTTTGCCGATAGTTTATTGGCTTTTTTGCCTGATCCTCTACAGTCCTTCATAATTGTTTTGTTTTCTTGCTTTTTGGTTATTTGATAAATAAATCCAGGAGTTTCTCCAAAAATATTGAGAAAACAGGTCTTGCAAACCTGCATATATTCTAATCCAATTGGTATTTTATATACAAGAGTATAATTTCTGAATTTAATAGGAATTTTTAAATTGGTTTGTCTTTGTTTCATTTCAATTGTGATAAGCTTGTTCATGTATCCTTGTCTAAGAATGTAGTTTCCCAATTTCAAATATTCTTCAAATAAATTTTGTTGTTGTTCATAATTTAATTTTTTATAACATTGTAGTCTACACTTTTTAAGTGGTACAGTTTTTTTTGCTGAGTGTGTTTTACCTGATTTTAATGAAGAATAAGCTTTGCCATTGTTTTTTAAATTTTTTAACTGTTCTGCCCTTTTTCTAAATGTTTTTGTAGATTGTGTTTCAATTACAGCTGGAAAAATGCTGTTAGGTTCTAGGTTTTCTTTATCACTATCCATTAGTTCTTGGCCACAAGGAATTTTATCTGGTTCGCTGGGCACATTTTTATCTACATTTTTTTCTCCATATAATGTTTGTGTATCCATTAGTTCTTGACCACAAGCTAGAAAATTTTGATTATAAGGAATTTCATGTTTCATGTAGTCTGTTCTCTATAATATAATATCTCTGTATCCATCAATTCCTGAGCTTCCAAGTTTTCACTCTCCAATTTTTTTCTGCTACAAGGTATTTCTAAAATGAAGATTAACGTTTAGTATTTATAAACATAAATAATTTTTGGTTTAATACTTGGTGAATCGTGTAAAACTTGTTTTTCTTTTCGTTCTCGTTTTATGTGACATAAAGAAATTTTACTGTTGGTTGTGCTTTTTTTCTCACTACTTTCTAAGAAGTTTTCTAAAAAAAGTTTCAAATTAAAAATACAATACTTATTTAAACATCTTAAAAGTTATTACCAGTATCTTCAATCTCGAAAGTAGGAATGCTATTTTCAACAATCTCACAATATTCTTCTTCATAATCACTTCCGAAAACTTCTCTTAAAAGTTGTGTATCCATATTTTTGTTTTGTAGTATCAAATTTAATAGTTACTAGAAAATCCCCTGTGCAATTGCACAAATTCTATAGATTCAAAAACATTTACGTTATCATACTGACTCCCTTAATAAACTACCTAAAAATTTCATTACCATTACCATTACCATTTTGCACCATTAAAAAAAACGTTGAAATCACTTACTTACTTGTAATAGAAAAAAAACATAAAACAAATCTAAACACATAAAATTTAAAATGTTAGGTACAGTTTATTAATTTATTCTCGCCGTTTTTTCGTGGCGATAATTTTTGACAGTTTTTTAATTATTGAGAAAAAATGGTCCAAGCTAAAAACACATTCAGGGTAAAAGTTCGTGCCGATATCTCAAAAATTGTTTGAAACACATGTATAAAGTGCACAATAAAAACCGGCGAAAAACCAACCAACACCAACCGCTACGACATTTATTTTTTGTTACATTTAAAACACTCCCAATAATCGAAATAATTTTAATATTTGTTAAAATTTTACTCTCTATTTTTCTTTAGTTTTAAAAAAAAAAATTTTATGTCGATGAAAAACAGTTGTTTTCGCCGCGAAATTACTTCAATTACCAAAACTACTTTCAAGTCTTTTGCGTTTATTTTGTTTTTGCTTGAAAAAAATTTGCTGAATTTATTTTATTTAAATGTACTTTGGAAGAGGTCTTTGGTATATTTAATAAAAGATTCATGTCTCTGATAATGTAATTTCATAAATTTTCGGGGTCTTTTTTTTTTGTGACGGTCGTTTCGACAGCTTTTTAATTTAATAGTCTAATAATAAATTAGTACAAAATTATGAATCTATTGTGAGAGAAGGCTTCTAAAATGATATTTTCTATGTTATTTTTTCTTTTTTTTTTTAGAAAAATATCTATTTCTATAATATTTAGTAAGTTTCTGATTTCTGTTATGAAATATAATTAGCTAAGTCTGCCGAATTTTATATTAATAAAAAAAATTCAAATATTTTATGTTATATCAAAAATTCAGCTTAAAAAATCAAAATTTTAACCTAAATAAACAAAACTACTTTAAAGTCTGTTGCGAAGCTTTTACCAGCTTTTATAATAGTGAAAACAAAATCAAGAATTAAATCGCCCTTTTTTTTTTTTCTTATAAATATAAGGCTTACTATAAACTTTGCTCTTTTCACTTTCAGGTCTTTTAATTTTATTAAGAGTATTTTTATTTTTTTCAAAACAAAGAGTCATTTGAAAACTGCCAACAGAAGAATTATAATTTATTTTTAATTTACCGCTGCGACCAGTTCATAATGGATGTGGCGGTCAAATTAAAAAATTAAAAATTTGCTTTAAATTTTGTGTCGAAAGTACTTTTTAAAAAGTAAACATTTGTGTCTCTGATAAGACTTTTAGTCGAAGATTTATGTCTCTGATAATAAAATTTTAAATTATTAAATAAATATATAGAAATATCATCATTGCCAGTTTAGTTTACATTCAGTGTGAGTGGTTTATTATAGAAATAAAATATTTTTTTTAACATGTTGGCAAGGTCTTATCATTATATTGTGTATATTATCAGAAATTCAATCATTAATTTCAGGTATTATATTTATTATCTGATCTGATTAATAAATCTTATTATTTTTTTCCATGGCTAACAATATTATTAATGGTCTAATAATAAATTAGTACAAAATTATGAATCTTTTGTGAGAGAAGGCTTCTAAAATGATATTTTCTATGTTATTTTTTTCTTTTTTTTTTAAGAAAAATATCCATTTCTATAATATTTAGTAAGTTTCTGACTTTTGTTATGAAATATAATTATTTAAATCAGCCGAATTTTACATTAAAAAACAATTTCGAATATTTTATGTTATACCAGTTCTACCGAAAATTTAGCTTAAAAATCTAAATTTCAACCTAAATAAACAAAACTATTTTAAAGTACGTTACGAAGCTTTTACCAGCTTTTATACTAATGAAAACAAAATCAAGAATAAAATCGGCCTATTATTTTTTTCTTATAAATATGAGGTTTACTATAAACTTTGCTCACTCTCACTTTTTCACTTTCAGGCGTTTTAATTTTATTAAGAGTACCTATTTTTATTTTTTTTTCCAAAACAAAGATTGAAAATGCCAACAGAAGATTAATAATTTATTTTTAATTTACCGCTGCGACCAGTTCATAATGGACGTGGCGGTCAAATTTAAAAATTAAAAATTTGCTGAATTTATTTTTATTGAAAATGTGTTTTTTAAGTATGTACTTTTCCTTTTTCGACTGTACTCACTTTTAATGAAGGGTTTGTGTCTCTGATAATACTTCTAGTGGAAAATTTGGTCACTCGTAATAATATTTACTAAATTTATTTATATTTTTAATGAACGGTTTGTGTCTCTTGATAATACTTTGAGTCAAAAATTTGTGTCTTTGGTAATAAAATTTTAAATTATTAAATAAATGTACAGAAATATCATCATTGCCAGTTTAGTTTACATTCAGTGTGAGTGTTTTATTATAGATATAAAATATATTTTTTTACATGTTGGCAAGGTCTCGCCAACATCTTGTGTATTATATTATAGATTTTAAAATATTTCCTTTCCGCTGTTATTTACTCAAATACTTTCTAATAACTGTTCAGGCGACAATATAACTAAATAAGTTTTAACAACTGTACAAAAATAAATCGGAAGAACTAAATAACTGTAATTATTTTCAGTATCTAAGTATTTATCATCGTTTAACGCATTTTTTGCCTGTGTTGAAAACTAAATAACTCAACTTATTTTGTTTACAATAAATTGCATCCGGTATCATGTCGTAAATTGGAATAACCCAATAACTCTAATTATTTTTTGTGTATAAGTATTTAACTTGGCTTAACGGATGTTTTACCTGAGTTCAAAAATAAATAACTCAACTTATTTTGTTTACGACAATTGCATATTTATTCCAGAGTACAGAAAAAAAAAGTTAAAAAGATTATAACTAAACTTATATAATTTTTGTCATTTAACTAAAAATATTTTAAATCAATAAGTGAAGTTACAGATTTTTACTCACTTTTAATATTACATTTACGTATACTTATTTAGTTATTTGCAAAATTATTTTGTTAATAATAGTATTTTTTGAAAATTTTTTTTTGTCAATCGGTAGATTACGCATTATTAGATTGATTTTCATAAAAAAGTAAATTTGACCAAAAATGCAGTTATTTACTTATTGACAAATGTCTGAGAACTATAATAATGATAATAGTAACAACAACAAAAATAGTAACAGCAGTAATAATAATTTTAGCAATAGCTGCCAAAATAATGAAGTTATAATTTCTAAAAAATAAAAACCTTAACGATTTTAACATAAAAAAATAGCAATAACAATAAAGAAAATGATGATAGTAAAAATAATAAATTAAACAGTGAAAATAGTAACGGCAATAACAGTAATATTAGTAATAGTAGTCATAATAGTCAAATTCAAAAAAAAAAAAACTAGTGCAAATTTCAAATACGCAAACTCGATTAAAGGAGACGCAATAAACTTGGAAAATAATAACCAGAATCAGGAGAGTAAAAATAAATTCATTGATCCTATGCTTCCTCCGATTGTTAGGATTACAAAAACAGCAGTTTAAAATGGTGATAGTATTTATGTACTCTCGAGATTTCGTGATAACAAAATATACAACAACGTGGGGCTATATCTGTCATTTTTCCATGATAAAGATGATATATGTTATGATGGTATAACAAAAACAAATATTATAGTTCTTATCAATCAGAAAGGACTACCGACTGATTATGAAGAATTAGGTAAATTGTACGATAATTATCATGAGAATATAGGAATCACAGTCAAAGATGTTTGAAAAGATTTTAAAACATATAGAAGTCATATTCATAATAAGTACAGAGAGCATTTGCAGAAAATAAGAGAGTCTTGGCAGAACTGATTATGATTGGTAGATGATGGAACTTACAAAAGATTTAAAGAATGATCGTTTTTATTCTATAAAATATATTTATATATATTCTATACGTAAATATATGTAGTTTAAGAAACAAATTCTGTGAATTAGAAGCAACTATTCAGGAAATTACCAATGTAGATATAGTTATACAACTTTACCATTATTGAGTTACTAAATACAACTCCCAAAATCAAAATTGGCGCGTTTTACAAAGTACCAAACGAAAACGACAACTATAAAGTACAAGGACATGTTATAAAGTTCGGGAAATAATATTATAAACAAAACTGAAGGTAGAAGAGAATCGTTAAATACTAATACTTTGATCGATCATATAATTTCCAATTGCAATGATAAGATAAATATTTCATATAAATTAGAAAACACTGACCTCTCTGATCACAAAATAACTACTGTATACATTAAATCAGTTATGCTTATCAAGAAATCAATGATAAAGATAACTAAAGCTAAAACAGATTACAACAAAATGCTCGAAATTGTAAGCTGTAAAATTCAAGAAGAAAATGTGGATGAAATCGAACACTTGCAAAAAATTTTACAATCAGCTAAAGAAATAAGTACTAAAACATTTAACATAAAAACTAGAAACAATCAATGGATGAATACAACGATACTATACAACATGAAAATCAGAAGAAAACTTGATGATGCCTATTAAAAAGATTAAAATAATTTAGACAAAAAAATTAAATACATAAGATCCAAAAAATAAATTGTAGAGTTAATAAAGAAAGCAAAATAAGACTACTTAGTGAGAAGCATACTGCAATTTATTCAAGAAAAATCTGGAAGGTGATCAATAACACAATAAAAATAATAATAGTGTTGAAAGAAATGAATTTATAAAAAGTATATAAAAGGATACAAGAGGTTATACTGAAAATTATAAGAAAATAGCAACAATCATAAATGAATTTTTCAACCAAATAGGGGAAAATATAATAAAGGAACACAAAATAAATAACACCAATACAACTACGATAAGGAATATAATGAACTATAAATCAATATTCTTGGACCCTGCAAATTAAAATGAGATATATAACACAATAATGGGACTAAATAAACATTCAGCCGCCGGAATGGACAATATCACGGTTAAAGAATTACAAGTAATGGTCTTTGTAAAAAAAAGGCCATTAAAAAACATAGTAAACAAGAGTTTTTTGATGATTATATTTCCAAATTGCCTAAAAGATACTATAATAACACCGATTTACAAAAGTGGTTCGAAAACTGATTGTGGAAATTACAGACCAATATCATTGTTAATTCGATAAGTAAAATTTTTGACAAAATAATAAATATAAGAATAAGAGCCTTTATAAATAAAATTATTGGATTTGATTACAATGAACAATCAGTATTATTTTATAGAAAACTAGTAATGCGTGCTTGCATTGCAAGCGTCAAACAAATGATTCAATCGCATGATGAAAAAGCATGTTGAAAAAGCATTGTATCACTGATTTTTATAGTAAGGGATCATAAAGGCTCTCATCCTCCAACAGGACGGTCTTGAACCATGATCCACAAACAAAAGTTGTAGAGCTGTTCAAGATCTTTTTAATGATACCCCACATGATGATATACCCTTGTCTTTTATATTAAGGGCTTATAAACAGTTTAAGGAACCAAGCAGTGCATGATAGAACAATAATCCCCACTAAAGTTGAAGAGCTCGCCAAGATATTTTCAATGATACCCCCACATAATTATTTATATATAATTAATTATATACAGCTGATTTTATATGCAGGGCTTATAAAAGCTTTCTGAAGCGGGCCCTGCGGAAACCAGAGTTCCTAAACAAAATTTGTTAAGTTCACCAAGACCTTTTTCATGATACCGCACATTATAATATACAGCTGATTTTATATCAAGGGCTTATAAAAGTTTTCTGAGCTCAAGCAGGGTATCCTAAATCCGGAGTCCCCAAACTAAAGTTGGAGAGCTCGCTAAGATCTTTTTAATAATAACGCACATGATAATATACCGCTTACTTTTATATGAAGGGCTTATAAACAGTCTCAGGAACCAAGCACGGCGTCCTAGAATACTGGTCTCCAAATAATAGTTGATGAGCTCGCCAAGATCTTTTGCATGATACTCCATATGACGATATAGGGGTATAAATATTTAAATCCTCATACAACATATAAAGGGCTAAAAGGGCTCTTTTGGAACCAAAATAATGTAATTTCAGATTTTTGTGGATGAAACTCTATCAATTCTTTTTGCAGCTAGTCTCTAGCACATCTAGAAGTGCTTCATCTTTTTGATACGAAGTCAGTGAGTGAGGGAGTGAGTGATTTCATGCATTTGTTAAGAACAGCTTTATATATATAACTAGTAAAGTGTGCTTGCATTGCATGCGTCAAACAGTTGAATAAATCGCATGATGAAAATGCATTGTATCACTGATATTTATAGTAAGGCCTCATAAACGCTCTCATCCTCCAACCGGACGGTCTTGAACCATGGTCCACAAACAAAAGTAGGGCTGGTCAAGATCTTTTTAATGATACCCTACATGATAATATACCGTTGTCTTTTATATTAAGGGCTTATAAACGGTTTCAGGGATCACGAAGGACGCCCTAGAATACTGGTTCCCAAACTAAAGTTGAAGAGCTCGCCAAGATCATTTCAATGATACCCCACATGATCATATACAGCTTATTTAATATCAAGGGCTTATAAAAGCTTTCTGGACCCAAGCAGAGTATCGTAAAACCAGAGTCTCCAAACCACAGTTCTTAAGCTCGCCAAGAGCTTATGGAAATGATATACAACAAGTAATACAACATCCTAATAGTAATGGTAGAAGGTTAGACCTAGCTTTTTCAAATGCTTATGATGATGTTGTGCTTCATCCTGTTAATGATACAGATAATCTTTTTAGCAACTCACTCCATCATAATGCAATATCAATAGAACTAACTCAAGCTAACCAACAATTTTCGAAGTCCTACAATAATGAAATTGTATATGACCTATATGACCATTAACAATGCCTTATCTAATATAAACTGGGACGAGCTGTTAATGCAGCGGGATTTAAATTTAGCAGTTCTGGATTTTCATACAATTTTATCATCTATAATTAATAATAACACGGCAAGGATACTAAAAAAAGATAAATTAATGGAACCTTGGCTTGATAGGGAACTCAGATCTTTACATGATCGTAGAAATAATTTATATAAAATTATTAAATCATCAGTTGATCCAAGTTCCGAAACTATTAATGAACATAAAAAATTAGCTGATGAATTTAAAATAAAATGCATTGCATTGTACGATAAATACGTTCAAAATATTGGTAACTCCATTTTAAGTAACCTTAGAAAATTTTTTGAATAGAAAACGTAAGTCGTCAGGTTACCCAAACTCTATGTCCTTAGATGGTAAAGTCTCATTCTGCCCTGATGAAATTTGCAATTTTTTTGCACACAAATTCCAAAACGTGTACCGTCAGTCGCAAACAGGGCATCGAAACGTGAATTTCCAGACCTTAAATAACACTATTCCTCTCATTCAAAATTTAAACTTATTACTAGAAGATGTTTTTTCAGAAATTAGAAATTTAGATATTAAAAAAAGATCTGATCCTGATCTTTTTCCAACTATTTTTTTTTACATAACTGTATTCATAATTTAACTGTCCCACTTACATTAATTTTTAACAGATCCCTTATGTCAGCTACGTTTCCACAATTTTGGAAACCCTCATACCTGATTACGATGCCCAAAAAAGGTAACAAAGCATTAATAGACAATTATAGAGGTATAGCAATTCAGTCGACTATACCAAAATTATTTGAAAAACTTGTTACTGATGAAATTACACCTATAATATATCCTTATTTTAATCAAGAAGAACATGGGTTGTGAAAACGTTCAACCACCACCAACCTGATGGCTTTCACATCAGATATATTACCTTGTATGGAAAAAGGTCTTCAGGTAGAAGCAATATATACAGATTTTAGTAAAGCATTTGACCGAATAAATCGTAGCTAGGTTTCAGTGGCTCCATATTAAAATGGATTAAGTCATATGTTACTGAAAGAGTACAATTTGTTAGATTTCAACGCACTATATCTTAGCCCATTTCTGTCTACTCTGGGGTAACCCAAGGTAGTCACTTACGACCAGTTTTATTCAATATATATATAAGTGATCTTTCGAATTTCTTATCAGGCGTTGCCCACCTTACTTATGCTGATGATCTTAAGATGTATAATGTAATTAAGAATGATACTGATTGCTGTTTTCTTCAATCAAAATTGAAGTGCTTAGAAAAATGGTGCTCTGACAACATGCTAGATCTCAACATTAGTAAGTGCTATACTATGACCTTTTCACAAAAAAGATCCAAATTGATGCATAATTATTCCATACAAAACTGCAATCTAGAATGTGTGGATCATACTACAGATTTGGGAATGATTTTGGATAACAAACTGAATTATAATCTCCACTATGAATCAATGTTATGAAAAGCTAACAAAATGCTAGGTTTTATCAAAAGAAGAGCAAGAGAATTTAACAATATTTGGGTAACAATAACTTTATATTTCTCACTTGTGCGCTCAGTTTTAGAATACGGTAGCATTATCTGGAATTCAGTCTTTCTTATTCATAGTACAAGAATTGAATCAATCCAGAAGCAGTTCCTCCGCTTTGCTTTAAGACATCTACATAATCCCAGAGACTTTCATAACCTTCCATCATACAATGACAGGTGCAGTAGAATCTTACTATCTAACAGCTTTACATTTGATGTCTTATCCAATAATATTAATGTCGATTTTATTAAAGATAAAATCAAAGTCAGCAATAATGTCAGACCTACAAGATATACCAAATTCTTAATTGAAATAACACATAGAACTGAATATGGGAAAAACGAACCCACAAACAGGTGTTGTATATTATTTAATTGATTCGACAACCTTTTCTGTGACACAATTTCAAAAAATGCTTACAAATCTAAATTACACAACATTCTTAAACAATCGTAAAACGTTGACATAATTTATTTCTAAATGACATAATTTATTAATTATAATATTTCCTTTGTTTTTTTTTCTTTTTTACATAATTAACTAACTATAAACTCTAAGTAATAAAAATTTAGCATAAATATTATGTATACCGCTTACTTTTATATTAAGGTTTTATAAACGGTCGCAGCGACCAAGAAAGGCGTCCTAGAATATTGGTCTCCAAACAAAAGTTGAAGAGCCAAGACCTTTTTAATGATACCCCATATGACGATATACGGGTATAAATATTGAAATCCTCTTACAACATATAAAGGGCTAAAATGGCTCCTTTGGTACCAAAAAGATGTAATTTCAAATTTTTCTGGATGGTTTCACACCAAACTCTATCAAATGCCTTTTTCAGCTAGTCTCTAGCACATCTAAAAGTGCCTTATCTTTTTGATACGAAATGAGTGGTTTCTCGAATTTATTAGGAACAACTTTATACTGATACATATATAAAATAGTGGAACAGAGGCAGCTATAAACACAACATTATATCAAATATATGAAGTACGTGATGAAGGAAAATTTGTAGGGCTGTTTGTTTAAAATTTGTAGATTTAACTAAAGCGTTCGACGTGGTAAATCATGAAAAACTTATAAACATCATTGAGGATAAGAGGAGTAACCAAAAATCTTGTAAAGGATTATTTAACATATAAAACACAATGTACTAGAATCAACTAAGAACTAGTATACTAAGTGGTAAACTTCCTATAAAAATATGTGTACCATAAGGCTCACTACTCAGACCTCTTTTATATCTACTATACATCATGAACATCTCAAATTGTAACATTTCATCTAAATATAATATTTGTATATGTTGATGACACTAATATTGTTGGCAAAGTAAACACACTAAGGGAATTTGAAACTGTATTAAATAACGACATGAGGGCTTACAGTAATTGAATGTTAATGAACTTATTATGAAAACAAAAAAAATTAATTATAAAATATTCAGATCAAGACTAAAAAAAACAAGGTGAGGAAAATAACATAAACGTTAACAATATTTCTCTTCGCAGAGCACAAAATATAAAATATTTGGGAGTCACAATTGACGAAACCCTTAAATGGGGCAATCACATCAAAAAAATAAAAAACAGTATACTCCCAATAATAATGGCAATAAGAAGTTCAGGTGGTACAACTAAAAGGTTGGCTAAACTTATTTATAATAGCCATATTTTATCAAAGATAAAATACAACATTACAAGTTGGGGTCATTGTTCAAGTTTTCAACTAAAGCAAATAGGTACAATAATGAATAAAGCACTAAAAATATTATTTAAAATAGATATGATATGTAGCACAAAAAAAGTATATAAGCACACAGAAGAATTGGATATTAATCGGTTGATTTATTTCGAAAATTGTAAATATATTCATAAAATAGTGAATAAACAATTAAAATCAAATTGGATGCTAAATACACAAGAAAAAATACACAACTATAACACAAGGAATAGATTTAAATTGAATGTGCCTCTTATAGCTAAAACGTCCACCAAACATAAAAGTCTTAAAAATAGTGCAATAAAATTATATAATAAATTATCTAAATACATTAAAGATTGCAAAAACATAAGTTTAAATTTTCACTAAATCTTCACATATGCAATTTCAGAAATTAAAAATTAATTGTTTTTATTTTGTATTACTTAATTTGTTTTTTTTTTTTAGTATACATTATATACTTTATTTAATATGTAGATGTATCTTAATTTTACATGTAGTTTTATATAAAATAAAAATTTTTTAAATTAGAATTTTCAGCAATGGAAAAATAATTTGAGAAAAACTCGTAAAAATTCAGGAAAAATTGGAAAAACTATACATGAAAAAAAAATAAAAAAGTTTTATACTGAGCACTATTTTAAATTCAATGTTCAGCAATAACAGAACCAGAACGTCAGACGATATTTAAACAACTTTGGGACCCTCGTGACCCTTTTTTTCTAATTATGTATCTAATGTTACACCAAAATACAGGTACACCCATGAGGGCTTAAAAAGAATTGGTATGGATCTTGCATATAGTTTTTGTAATTCTTCAGGTGACAAAATTAGAGTCTAAAATTAATTTATGAACTTCTACAGGGTGATATATTTATTCGAACAACTGTTGCCAAAACGTCCAATGTTGAAAGTGAATTAGGAAGAACAAATTTAATGCATTCTCGAATTGATACAGAAGTCCTAAATTAAAATAAAAGATCGTATAAATTCTTTCTCAACTATCGAAAAACATTACTTGAGAAATCAAACAGAAAGGATACACATATCAGGAGATTTAACTTTGACCAAAATGTACATATAAATGTAATAAAATGTGAAAGAGAAAATATTATGCTAGCAAAAGTATGTACCTATAGAAATGTTTTTAATACTGATTTAATATAGAATTCTTTGTGCCAAAAAATATCAATGCGCTTTTTGTGAAAAATATAAAAATAGGAGTAAGGATGTGTTGAATTTTTTGAGAATTATAAGATATACATAGAAACAAAATTACGAAGTGCCGAAAACAAAAAGAAACAGACAAAAAAATTTCAATTGATGATCTTGAAAATTTTACCACAATTTGTTATGATTTGCAAGCGGTTTAGCTAACCACATTCGCAGATTCTAGCTTTTTTTATACAAGGAAATTTTCTTTATATAATTTTACATTATTTAATTTTGCAAGCAAACGAGATTATTGTTATTTATGGAATGAGGACCAGGGCCATAGAGGAGAAAACGAAATCGAGACTGACATATATGATGTTTTAATAAATAACTGTATAAACAAATCGGTGTCACACACAACGAAGGTGAGTGCTTGCACTTGGTAATAGAGAAAATTATTAAAAGAACAATTAGAAGTGGTTCAATATATTCTCCGCTGCAATGGCGTATTACTGTACAGAACGCTAAAACATGTTGTTCTTGACAGCGTTAACTTTCAATTAATTTTTGGAATTGAAAAATTTATCACGAGAAACAAGAAAACGTTTTAATATTAATTCTCAAGGCGAAAAAGATAATAGGAACAATATAAAAGCAATTAAGATAAAAAAAGAAAATCATTTTACAATATGTTATACCTCATACCTGATTCCGATTCACAAAAAAGGTAACAAAGTTTTAATAGGCAATTCTAGAGGTATAGCAATTCAGTCGACTACACCAAAATTATTTCAAAAACTTATTACTGATGAAATTACACCTAGAATAGATTCTTATCTTAATCAAGAACAACTTGGTTTTAGAAAAGGTCGTTCAACCACCACCAACCTGATGGTTTTCACATCAGATATATTACCTTGTATGGAAAAAGGTTTTCAGGTAGATGCAATATATACAGATTTTAATAAAGCATTTGACCGAATAAATCGTAGCTAGGTTTCAGCGGCTCCATATTAAAATGGATTAAGTCATATGTTACTGAAAGAGTACAATTTGTTAGATTTCAACGTACTATATCTTAGCCCATTTATGTTTACTCTGGGGTAACCCGAGGTAGTCACTTAGGACCACTTTTATGCAATATATATATAAGCCATCTTTCGAATTTCTAATCAGGCGTTGTCCACCTTACTTATGCTGATGATCTTAAAATGTATCATGTAATTAAGAATGATACTGATTGCTGTTTTCTTCAATCAAAATTGAAGTGCTTAGAAAAATGGTGCGCTAACAACATGCCAGATCTCAACATTAGTAAGTGCTATACTATGACCTTTACACGGAAAAGATCCAAATTGATGCATAATTATTCCATACAAAACTGCAACCTAGAATGTGTGGATCATATTACAGATTTGGGAATGATTTTGGATAGCAAACTGATTTAAAATTCGACTATGAATCAATGTTATCAAAAGCTAACAAAATGCTAGGTTTTATAAAAAGAAGAGCAAGAGAATTTAACAATATTTGGGTAACAATAACTTTATATTTCTCACTTGTACGCTCAGTTTTAGAATACGGTAGCATTATCTAGAATTCAGCCTTTCTTATTCATAGTACAAGAATTGAATCAATCCAGAAGCAGTTCCTCCTCTTTGCTTTAAAACATCTACATAATCCCATAGACTCAAAATCTTCCATCATACAATGACAGGCTGCAGTTAGTAAATTTACTTAGTTTAAGTTCCCGTAGAGCCTTACTATCTAACAGCTTTACATTTGATGTCTTATCCAATAAAATTAATGTAGATTTTATTAAAGATAAAATCAAAGTCAACAATAATGTCAGGCCTACAAGATATACCAAATTCTTAATTGAAATAACACACAGAACTGAATATGGGAAAAACGAACCCACAAACAGGTGTTGCATATTATTTAATTGATTTGACAACCTTTTCTGTGACACAATTTCAAAAAATGCTTACAAATGTAAATTACACAACATTCTTAAACAATCGTAAAATATTGACATAATTTATTTCGAAATGACATAATTTATTAATAATAATATTTCCTTTGTTTTTGCTTTTTTTTTTACATAATTAGCTAACTATAAACTCTAAGTAATAAAAATTTAGCATAAGTATTATGTGATAAAAAAAAAAAACCATATTAAAAACATTGACTCATTTTACATACATAAAATAAAAATAACTTTTGTCTTTATTGTATCTATCATAATTAATTTAATTTTAACGAAGTACAAAAAAATTATTGTATCATCATTTTTTTTTTCTCTTTCTTAATAGTAAAACTAAGCTAAATGCTTAACTTAGCTTCTTTATATTACTCTGAATGATTCATAATTCATACATATAGTTTTTAAATGTATCTAAAAAAAGAAAATAATAAAGAAAAAAACAATAATAAAGAAAACAAAAGAAAAAACTAAAAATAAATTGTAATTTTTTTTTGTAGTCTTAAGTCAGCAAAATTATGTACTTTCTTTTTGCATTGTATTGTGTTATAATAATTTTAAGTTTAACTTTAAGAATTTTTGTAACGACTTTGCTTTGGTTCTAAAATAAATAAGACCTTTTTAATGATACCGCACATGATAATATACAGCTTACTTTTATATTAAGGGCTTATAAACGGTCTCAGGGATGAAGAAGGGCGTCCTAGAACAATGGTGGCCAAACTAAAGTTGAAGAGCTCGCCAAGACCTTTTCAATGATACCCCATATGACCATATACGGGTATAAATATTGAAATCCTCATACAAAATATAAAGGGCTAAAATGGCTCCTTTGGAACCAAAAAGATGTAATTTCAGATTTTTCTGGATGGTTTCACACCAAACTCTATCAAATGCCTTTTTTTGATACGAAATGAGTGGTTTCACGCATTTGTTAGGAACAACTTTATATATATATAAAATAGTGGAACAGAGGCATAAACACAACATTATATCAAATATATGAAGCACTTGATGAAGGAAAATTTGTAGGGGCTGTTTGTTTAAAATTTGTAGATTTAACTAAAGCGTTCGACGTGGTAAATCATGAAAAACTTGTAAACGTCATTGAGGATATGGTTATAAGAGGAGTAGCCAAAAATTTAGTAAAGGCTTATTTAACAAATAAAACACAATGTACTAGAATCAACTAAGTACTAGTATATTAAGTGATAAACTTCCTATAAAAATATGTGTACCACAAGGCTCACTACTCGGACCTCTTTTATATCTACTATACATCAAGAACATCTCAAATTGTAACATTTCATCTAAATATAATATATGTATATGCTGATGACACTAATATTGTTGGCAAAGCAAACACACTAAGGGAATTTGAAACTGTATTAAATAACGTCATCAAGGCTTACAGTAATTAGTTTAATCTCAATGAACTTATTATGAACACAAAAAAATTAATTATAAAATATGTCAAGACTAAAAAAAATCAACGTGAGGAAAATAACATAAACTTTAACAATATTTCTCTTCGCAGAGCACAAAATATAAAATATTTGGGAGTCACAATTGACGAAACCCTTAAATGGGGCAATCACGTCAAAAAAATAAAAATCAGTATACTCGCAATAATAATGGCAATAAGAAGTTCAGGTGGTACAACTAAAAGGTTGGCTAAACTTATTTATAATAGCCATATTTTATCAAAGATAAGATACAACATTACAAGTTGGAGTCATTGTTCAAGTTTTCAACTAAAGCAAATAGGTACAATAATGAATAAAGCACTAAAAATTATTATTTAATTATTTAATTATTTAATTATCTATTATTTAAAATAGATATGATATGTAGCACAAAAAAAGTATATAAGCACACAGAAGAATTGGATATTAATCGGTTGATTTATTTCGAAAATTGTAAATATATTCATAAAATAGTGAATAAACAATTAAAATTAAATTGGATGCTAAATACACAAGAAAAATACACAACTATAACACAAGGAATAGATTTAAATTGAATGTGCCTCCTATAGCTAAAACGTCCACCAAACATAAAAGTCTTAAAAATAGTGCAATAAAATTATATAATAAATTATCTAAATACATTAAAGATTGCAAAAACATAAGTTTAAATTTTCACTAAATCTTCACATATGCACTTTCAGAAATTAAAAATTAATTGTTTTTATTTTGTATTACTTAATTTGTTTTTTTTTTAGTATACATTATATACTTTATTTAATATGTAGATGTATTTTAATTTTACATGTAGTTTTATATAAAATAAAAGTTTTTTAAATTAGAATTTTCAGCAATGGAAAAATAATTTGAGAAAAACTCGTAAAAATTCAAGAAAAATTGAAAAAACTATACATGAAAAAAAATAAAAAAGTTTTATACTGAGCACTATTTTAAATTCAATGTTCAGCAATAACAGAACTAGAACGTCAGACGATATTTAAACAACTTTGGGACCCTCGTGACCCTTTTTTTCTAATTGTGTATCTAACGTTACACTAAAATACAGGTACACCCATGAGGGCTTAAAAAGAATTGGTATGTATCTTGCATATAGTTTTTGTAATTCTTCAGGTGACAAAATTAGAGTCTAAAATTAATTTATGAACTTCTACAGGGTGATATATTTATTCGAACAACTTTTGCCAAAACGTCCAATGTTGAAAGTGAATTAGGAAGAACAAATTTAATGCATTCTCGAATTGATACAGAAGTCCTAAATTAAAATAAAAGATCGTATAAATTCTTTCTCAACTATCGAAAAACATTACTTGAGAAATCAAACAGAAAGGATACACATATCAGGAGATTTAACTTTGGCCAAAATGTACATATAAATGTAATAAAATGTGAAAGAGAAAATATTATGCCAGCAAAAGTATGTACCTATAGAAATGTTTTTAATACTGATTTAATATAGAATTCTTTGTGCCAAAAAAATATCAATGCGCTTTTTGTGAAAAATATAAAAATAGGAATAACGATGTGTTGAATTTTTTGAGAATTATAAGATATGCATAGAAACAAAATTACGAAGTGCCGAAAACAAAAAGAAACAGAACGGTGCCGAAACGAAAAGCGGTTTAGCTAACCACATTCCCAGATTCTAGCTTTTTTTATACAAGGAAATTTTCTTCATATAATTTTACATAATTTAATTTTGCAAGCAAACGAGATTATTGTTATTTATGGAATGAGGACCAGGGCCATAGAGGAGAAAACGAAATCGAGACCAGAGGGCCATAGAGGAGAAAACGAAATTATATATGTAAGATGTTTTAATAAATAATTGTATAAACAAATTGGTCTCACACACAACGAAGGTGAGTGCTTCCACTTGGTAATAGAGAAAAATATTAAAAGAACAATTAGAAGTGGTTCAATATATTCTCCGCTGCAATGGCGTATTACTTTACAGAACGCTAAAACAAGTTATTCTTGACAGCGTTAACTTTCAATTAATTTTTGAAATTGAAAAATTTATCACGAGAAACAGGAAATCGTTTTAATATTAATTCTCAAGGCGAAAAAAATAATAGGAACAATATAAAAGCAATTAAAATAAAAAAAGGAAATCCTTTTACAATATGTTCTAAAACTAGTTATGACGAGGTAGAATTTGCAAAATGTATTGAGACTGTGGCGTATTTAGAAAAAAACAATTTCAAATTGAAACAAATTAATAAAGTTTTTCAGAGCCATCAGGAATTTCAATAGAAAAAAAAAGATTTAGGTTCATTATGCAATGAAAAGTTAATATCGAATATGTATCAGCCTATTCACCATAAAATGTTTTTTAAAATTTCACCATTTTACTATAAAATGTTTTTTAAAATTTATCAAATTTATTATTTTCAGATATTTTCATTCATATATATTAGATTTAGAAGAATTTTATTTATAACAATAAATATTATAAACAAATGTATAACAATAAATATTATAGACAATTGTATAAGCCCTTTTCCTATTGAATGTGGTCACTATTTCGATACCCGTCTTCCTTTGTTAAAAGTATAATTGTTGGACCTACTATTGCTGTTATTTTGGTAATTTCTTTGGTTTGATTGTTTATACTATTGTTGTTTGAATTTCTATTATTTTTAAAGTTGTTATTGATATTATGTGTGGGGTTGTTCTGATTCATGTAGTTTTTATTATTATTACTATTATTATTCTCAAAGTTCCTATATGCGTATCCGTATACTATACAATTTTATGCAACTTGTTCTGAATTACTGCGTAACTCGTCGAAGAGTTCTTCTAAACTGGTACGATCCATGAAATTATTGATTAGTAATTCTTTAATTTCTAATCAACCTGTAACGTTGTTTATTTCGACTTGCCTTCCCTTGCGGCTTTCCTTTTAATTTGGATTTAATTGTAGCGGAGAAGTTACTCTGGCTTAAATTATCGTATCTTAACAATAACGAATGCGAAGTTTTGTAGTTCCCTGAAATTTCCATAGAAGTCGGGTAATTTCCATATATATTTTAGGGGGTCAATACTGAAAATAAGGAGTTGAGGCTCATTTTGTCCTGGATTTGGATTGAATATTGAATTTTGGCTATTGTTATAATTTAATTTTATTATTAATTTCTCTATATTTTTCTTATGTTTTATTTAATAAATTTAATATAATAAAAAAACTTTTATACTATATAGTTTGTTAAAATATAAATATTTCTTAAAGGTAGTTTGCGAATTATATACATTTTTTTTTTTATATATTTTTTTCTTTTTATAATTTTTTTTCTTTTTTTTCTACTTATTACAATATAATAGTACCAGAGACAATTACATAGATGTAGTTTTCCATACAAAATTTTAAGCACTTTTTATTTTGCCATTCTCAGTTTTTAACTGTCATAAACTGAGAACGGAAATGGTATAAACGGAGAAAAGAAATTGGTATAAACTGAGAACGAAAATGGTATAACTAGATAATATACGAACGAGATATAATTATAGATAATATGTGTAAATTCTATTTCTATGTAAGGAAATGTATGAATATATTTAATTTAATGTTGTTTGTAATTGATTATGCATGTGTATGTGTTCTATTTACTACATCTACAAAAATTGAACTTATTGATAGTAAAGTGTGGTATCAGGTGCTATGTAGTATGATAATGTAAAAAAAAAACAAATGTGTTAAATCACGTTAAATTTTAAATATATTATTAAATAAAATTCAATTTTGTGTTTTTTAATTTATGTAATTGTAATTCTCTCTGATATAATGCATAAAAAGAACATTTTTCGAATTTTCAAATAAAATCAAAATCTTCAAAAGGTAATGAATGTGTTTTGTACTTATTTTGTTGTTAATAATATAGAATATGCATATAAGTAGCATTTTCCTTTATTATATTTTATTTTAATCTGTTATTATGTAGGTTACTATATTTTTTATGAAGTTAGATAAGTTTTTAGAACTTTTTAATTTTCCAAAACAAAAATAGGTGCAATTTATGGGATAGAATTTGTGGACCATTCATGAAACCAAAGAAAAGATATTTTATTTGCGCTCTTCATTTTAAGAGTCGCGATTTTTCAATTAAAGGCAATTTTAAAAAAATGTGCTGTTCTTATATTCAATACAGCACATTTAAATACTGCAAATACACCCATTATTGAAGTTAATAATACAGTAGATAATAGCAATAGTCCTTCACTCTGGCAATTTAATATAAATAATGCTTCAAAATTTTTTTAAAAACAATCAGAAATTTATGATAATTCTGATTTTACAATAGAACAACTAAATGATGCTTCCAGATATGAACCTATAAATTTCGAAAATTATAGTTCTGTTGATAAAATTTGTTGCTCACGTTGCAATCAAAACGTTCAATACTATCAGAAAAAAAATTATGAACTTCAGCAACGTATAAATTCACTTGAGAAAAAATTGGTAATCGGTTCATAAGCAGTTAAAAATTACATCTCGCACAGCACGCAAATAGCTGATTTAGAAATAAAATCTCGCAAATTGAATTTACCACATACAACTTCTTTATATAAATGGATGCCAATTAAATCTATACAACCAGAATGTGAGTAACAAAATACAGGAATATATAAATATTTTAAAACCAGGGGAGAAACAAGTCACCCTAATGTTTGACGAAGTGTCAATCCAAGAAAATTTTTCATATAATGAAGTTCATGATCAAATTGATGGGTTTGATACTATGGTAATGGGGAAAGATGTAATGTGTGACTATGGTAATGGGGAAATATGTAATACACAAAACATGTTTGTGTATTTATTGTTCGAAGCATTTTAGGTAAATTCAAGATACCCTTATTTTATATTATTGAAGTTTTAATTAAAAAATTTTTATTTAGTAAAAATAAAAAGCAAATTGCAATTTATACAGCAATATTTATAAGAAAAATTGTTCGATTTACTCAATCGGCGTCCTCCTATTTGCTTTAAAGATTTCATTCTTAAATGAAATGAAACTTTAGATTTCTGCGATTTCTTCTACCGTGAAAAGCAAAAAAATGTATTGCTTTCAAGGTATGGTTAAAACAATAACGGCAATAATGGACTTGTCGAAAGAATTATTTACAAATCTTAAAGTTGAGAAATTCAATGTTCGAAGATTGAACCAAGATCCACTTGAGAACCTCTTCTCACATATTCGAGGAAGAAATTCAAACAAAAGAAATCCAGACGCTAAGGAATTATGACGCTGAAATTTTACTAAGAAAAATATTACCTATGCAAATGCAGTAGGAAATAATAATAGCAATAAAAATACTTTTAATAACAATAATAATACTAAAAATAACAATAATAGTTTTAATAATGATACTAATAGTAACTTACTAGAAAATTTAAATAATAACATACTTGTACTTATACAAAAAATGAATTCTTTAGAAAAAAAAATTACACAAAATTCCAATGATATAAAATATATTTTTGATACATTTAACATACCCAATAATAATTAGACATGTCATTAACAACAAATAACGTTAATTTAGAAATAATTACAATTAATGTTAACTCACTTCTCTCATATAACAAAAGGTTTTCTCTGATGGATTTCGTAAAAGAAACAAAGGCAGATATTCTCTGTCTTTGCGAAACTAAATTACAAAATAAACACTACCTTCAATTGGATGGATACAATATAGTACGACAAGATCGTTCCAACCAAGAAGGTAGTGGCACAGCAATTTGTATAAAAAAAAATATACAATACAATTTGTTACAAAAAAACGTTTATGACACATAAACGAGTGTCATAAAATTAAATTTAAGAAACTTAGAAAAATTATTCGTAATTTCAATTTATGCTTCCCACAGAAACCAAAACAAATTTGTAGAAGAATTTCAAAAAATATTTGAAGCTTTAGATCTGGCTAATATTAATCATTATTATGTTATAGCTAGAGATTTCAACGCCAAACACATCTCTTGGCACAATGATAATAATAACAATCGAGGGGTTGCGTTATATAATTGGTTGTGTGTTAACAAAATACAATATAAATGTAACTTGTTAACACCAAATTTACCAACATATCCCAGATGCAACTCTTATTTAGATCTAGCAATAATAGATATAGGATTAGAATCTGCACATAATAGACTATTGACCTTACCTTATGACAGTGATCACAAAGCCATATATGCCAACTTATCGGTAGTTAGAGAAAATATAATAACCGAAAATCAACATCGATCCAGAAAAAAGTATTTATTTCACAAAACTAATTGGAATAAATTTAGAAAAAAACTGGATTACAATTTTGACAAAGAATACCAAACTGCAAACAACTACATAACAAGTGAAAATAACATTACCATAGACAAAATAGACATGCATATTAACAAAATAAACAAAATTCTAACGCAGACCATGGACGAAACCATACCAATAGCCAAACAAGTAAACCATTTGAACAAATACACTTCTACTAAACTCAAAAACTTACTAAAACACAAAAGCAAATTGCTAAACGATATACATAACATACACAAAAGAAATTTAATATTCTTCCCACAAGAACATACTCTACTTAAAAGCTTACTAAATAACATAAACAGCCTCATCAAACAAGAAATAAATAACGAAAAAAATAAATACTGGCATAATAGAATAAGAAATATTACTCCTAAAGACAATCGAAACATGTTTCCTGAAATTAAAAAACTTTTTCGAAATAGCCCAGAGAACAATATAAAGCACGTACATATTGACAATAATGACATGGACATTTTAATAAATAACAATATTGACTATACAAAACTAGACAAAACATCTACAAATAAATACGTAGTGAAAAATAAAGAAGACATTTGTAAAATATTTGGTACATACCTGGAAAGAAGCCACAATGTTACAGTATCAAATAACAATCATTTTCATACTAGAGTACGCCACAAAATTCAATCTTTTAGACGAACAAGCAATTAACTAAAGCGAAATAATATCAGCTTATTTACATTTGACAGCACAAACACAGCCTACAATACACTAAACAGAAACAGCTACCTTACAAACTTTAATGAACTAGACTCAAAAATTAAGAATTTGAAAAACAAAACTTCAGCTGGCATAGACGGTATTCCCAATGTGGTTCTAAAAAACTTATCAGTTAAGGTCATACAAAAATATGTTATTTTATTTAACAATGCATTAAACTACTGCTACTTTCCTATACCATGGAAAATAGCAAAAGTGATCCTGCTGAAAAAACCGGGTAAAGACCCTACAAATCCTAATAACTATAGACCAATAAGCTTGCTACCAAACATCAGTAAAGTTTTTGAATCTATAATTAATGACAAAATAGTAAATTTCGTAAATGAAAACCAGCTGTTAACTGAAAAGCAATTTGGTTTCAGGTACAAACATAGCTCTGTACATGCTATTAATAAATTAACATCCGATATATGCTGGCACATAAACAAAGAAGAAGCGGTAGGCGCGTGTCTTATCGATTTAGAAAAAGCATTTAATAGTGTTTGTATAGATGGCTTGCTTTACAAGCTATTAAACTACAATTTTCCTAACCCATTAATAAGATTAATAATGGATATGATATCCAACAACGAATTTACTGTAGCCAATAGCTCAAATATCGAACACAAATTTGTGATAAATAACGGTTTGCAGCAGGGCACAGTAAACTCCCCGATACTGTTTTCAATCTATTTAACAGAACTGTTAAATTTACTTGGAAGTAGTAAAGGAAGCAGTTACTCGATTGCATTTGCTGATGACCTTATAATTTATTTCGCTGGTAATAAAATAGCGGAAATTACAGCAAACGTTCAGAAACAATTCAACCTTGTCATTGATTATTGCAAGGTTTGGTTACTCAAAATGAACGTAGATAAATGTGAAGTAATACTATTTCGTAATACTGTTGATAAAACAAACAGTAATATTAGAAAATACTGGAAAAATTTCCACATAAAAGCTTTGAACTCCACCAAAATTGACAGAAAAAAATCAGTCAAATATCTAGGTGTTGTTTTAAACCAACATTTAAACTACATTGATAATGTTAAAACAAATTTAGAAAAGGGGACAAAAGCTTTCATGGCGTCCAAAAAACTTTTTTATAATAAAATTATCGATGAAAGAGAAAAAATTTTAGCATATCAAACTCTTGTTAGACCTGTCATCTCATATACTGGACCCATTTGGTTCAACATAAGTGCAAGTCTAATGGATAAAATAAGAAAATTTGAACGAAAATGCATAAGAGCCTGCGTAAACCTACACAGAAAACGCGAAACGGATTACAAGCATTTTTACTCCAATAAATGTTTGTACCGTAAAGCAAATATAATCAGATTCGACAATTTTTTAATAAAAATTGTTCGCAATCATTTTGAAAGATCTCTTAACATAAATGAAAATGGTCTAATATCCAAAATTTATTACCACAATGAAGAGTATATTAAAAATAGTTTAAAAACGGGTTTTTTTGCTCCCCAACATTTTATATATCTGGATTCTAAGGGGTATATTCAAAACCACGAACATGTCCCGCTATTATATCACTATAATAGACGGGCCACATGCAAGTGCATAGAATATAACCCAAACAACATTGAGACTAGTTTGTTAAAATATGATATGTTTATTCCTGAAAAGGACAAACATTTATCTAAGAATTTTTGGTGGTTGGATACTTTGTGAAATGTATAATTAATAGTTGTTTTTTGTTGTTAAAAAAATTAATAATAGGATTAGGTTTATATTAAGTTAGTTAGGTGTAGATTTAGTTTTAGTTTAAGTAGTATAAGTTTTAATTTAACATAAGTTTTAAATAAAATAAAAATGGAAACAAATTTTGGTTTTTAATACAAATTTTCCAAAACATAATTATTATAAAAACTTTTTCGACATGAAATATTAAATAAACAAAAGAATATTAATAATGTTACTAGATAAAAACTAAAAAAAATAAAAATATAGTAGTTAAGGTTTTAGTCATAAATAATGTAAGAATAAATATTAGTTTTGTAAACTTTTTTTCCTAATTGTAAACTCTGAGATAATGAATAAAATAAAAAAAAGTAAAAAAAAAAAAAATAGGACGCTGAAATTAATTTATTTCAATCAATTTTCAAGCTGTGAAGAAGATACTGGTTCCATCTCAGATGTCCATTGTACAACCTTAATCGATGAAAATCGAGATATTGAAAATAGTGATAATATAAATAATGATCAAAATCTAGTAATAGTCAACACTCACGCTTGTATTGATCACTGTAAATTTATGTTATATTTCATGATGTTAGTGCTGTTACGAAAAAACACTAAATGGCACAAGGAAAGGGTGCACAAATATAAAAGAACTCTAAAATATGCAAAGGACAAAAAAAAATTAAATTATTAGAATCAAAAAAAAAAATTATCCAACTCCTATAAATAAAAATACTAAAGCAAAACAAAAATTAAGAAATATTCAACATAAATAGTAATATCTGGTAATATCAGGTAATGTATGTGTATGAAAGAATAATTTAAAATTTAAATTAAGAATAATTGAGTTATGTTTACAATAAAAACATGTAATAATACATGTAATAATGTAAAACAATAAAAATAAGGAAATATTTCCAAAGATTAAAAAGACATAAATATTAAAAAAATAAGATTAAAACAAAACAAAAAAGAAAATAATAAACACTAACTGAATAGTATAAAAAATAAATTTGTAGGATTAGGAAAAATTAGAATAAGCAAATGAATTTTGAAATTTAAGTTAAAATTAATAGTTTAAGTATATTTTTGATTTCGATTTGACAAAAATAAATAAAAGTGATAACAAAATAAGCAACTAGCCTGGGTCATTTCTTCGAGAGTTACTCGAAGTAATCGGGTAAATCGGTGATGTAGTCGAGGTGGGCATTGACCCAGGCTTTATTAACGGGCGGTAGACTCCAGTGGTGTAAGAAGAAAGACAAACTTTTGATAAATTTTTGATTTTGAATTAAGATATTTAAATTTGAATATATTTTTGATTTTGAATATAATTAGAATAAAAATTCATTTACTGCGTGGGCAGTTTCTCATGTATTTCACAGGAGGAGGTCGTTTTAGTACGTAAAAACCTGACACTACCAAGGGGGTATTCTTGGTGTCTTTTGAAGATTAGAAGATTTTCCCTTAGGAAAAAAACAACAGATCTGATTCAATGCTTCCAGATTGTACTTTACTTACTAAATATTATTAATGAATGTATACAATTCAACAAAATATTGAATAAAAGAACCAGAAAGAACTATTTAATTTACTGCCTACCTAATAAATGCCTCCCAAAACTAATTCACATGCAGGTATTTAATTTGCCTTTTCCATGTTTTTTCAAATAAAAAATTTGATTCGATTGAAATAACGAATTTTACTCTTTCAAATCTGCGAAATGTAGAATATTTTTAGCATTAATTCATTGCCTATGAATATTGTTATTGAATAAAAAAAATGTTATATTGTTTAAAACAAGTTTAGGTATATTAAATTTTATATGGCAACCTTAAGTATTAAATTTTTCCAAATTAATCTCTTTTTTCACAATTAAAATTTAAAAAACTTGTAAGTAGGTACCTAACAAAAATTTCTTATCTTATTAAGAAAAATTTCACTCAAAATTTTCTTTCCTATATTAAAATGCATGCAAAGAAGATAAGTAAAATATGTACATATTTTCTAAAAAAATATTTTCTGAGCTTTAATATTCTGAATACTGTATCTGTATAGTAAAATATGTACATATTTTGTAAAAAAATATTTTCTGAGCTTTAATATTCTGAATACTGTATCTGTATAGTAGTATAGTGCATCTATAAATAAATACATACATTAGTTTGCATCTTTCTGGAACTGGTACTGTAGTTTTTTTTTGGGTTAATTTGTGTAATTGTTTTAGTTGCAAGAAATATTGAAAAAGTAGGCAAAAATGTTTAAACCAAAATTATACGAAACAAAATGTACAAACGACAAAAAAATAATTTTTAATTGCTTTTAATACAGCAGGCGCCTTTTCTACGGGTAAAGTCATCGAAACTACATCTATGTATGTAATTGTCTCTGATAGTTCCTACATATAAAGTAAAATATAATTATTATACATATATTATATTATACATTATAAATTATAATACAATTATTATATTATTATACATCATACATTCATATTTATAATTATTATACATACATGTAGTAATAATTATTATACGCTTAGTATTAAATGGTCTTATGGCATATTCGGAAAAGTTTTGGATTGAAAATCATTATGTGAAAGGTTAGAATCTGCTTTTGAAGAATATGCAAACATATAGTTTGAATATATGTACAACCCATAGTCTAGAAATTATAAAATTCATCCAAATTATCTTAAAATACTAAAAAATTAAAAAAATAATATTATAAGCAGAGTGACAGGCTATGAACATACTAACGGTTCGTACGGGTATCTAAGAGTTGACAAAGGCAACCGTACTCTTTTCATTGACACGTACTCTTCCTCGTTTTCAATGAAAACACTTATATTTTTTAATTTTAAAATTATTATAATATCAACATTTATTTTTAATTTAACAATTAAACATTTTTCTCTGTGCTTGATTTGTAATGTAAACATTTATGTATATTTTATAATTTGTTTTCTATCATTCTTCTTGTTCTGTTCTTTGCTGTCAAAAACGCCTGATCAATTAAAATTTTATAACTTTATTAAGCTTATTGGAATACCATATTTGCATATATATTCGAGCGTGTCATAAATAAGAACAAAAAAAAAAATTCTAACTAATTTTTATTTTTCTCAAATGAGTGTCGATGACATTAATAATGTTAACGGCGACATAAGGGTAAACCATTACGTAAACTTTGATAAAACTTCAACAATAAATAAATATAAAAATAATCTAAATATTATTATTTAAATATTCAAAGTTTACGCAAAAAGTTGTATGAAACTGAAAATTTTGATAGTGATGTACATATCATAGTTCTAACAGAAATTTGGTTGCATATTTCAGAAAATAAATTTTTCAATCTTCCCGGATTCAAATCTTATTTTAGAAAAAATGCATACGGTGGAGTTGTAATTTACGTAAGAAATGATATAAATAGTAATATAATTTTTAGTGAAGAATTGGGAAACAGTAATTTGATAGGAGTAAAATTATTAAAAGTTAATTACAATATTATAGGCATATACAGATCTCATGATTCACGAATTTCAGATTTTGTAACTAAGGTCGATGAATTAACCTCAAAACACAAAAGCTTAATTTTAATTGGTGATATGAACATCAATTTAATAAACAGTTATTAAATTGAAAACAGTTAATAAACACTAAACTTTTCATTAATCTGTTGTTAAGCAACGGTTTTATAATTTTGAATAAAATCTCCGAAAAATATGCTACCAGAATAGGACCCCACTCTAAAACGGTTATTGATCACTTTATAAGAGACTATAGACTCTAACACTACTGCCGCTTGTTTAACTCTAACCGATTTTATATCAAGGAGTATAGATGACGGAAAATATACAGCTTGTTTATTTTTAGACTTGCAAAAAGCTTTTGATTGCGTCGATCACGATATACTTCTCTTCAAATTAAATCAATTAAAGTTCAAAACTAATCAATTATATCTGTTTAGATCATATCTATCCAATAGAAAGCAGCTCACGCGATGTAATGATACATACCATGATATCAAACATATAAACAAATGTGTCCCCCAAGGGTCAGTTTTGTGGCCGACATTATTTAAATTTTGTATAGATGATATAGCCACGCTAGAATTAAAAGGATCATTACAGCTTTTTGCTGATAATGCAGTGGCGAACAAGAAATAAAGGGTTTAATTATACATAGCTTGGGTAATATTGAGGAGTGGCTGCTAAAAAACAGAATGTCATTAAATATTAACAAGTCAAAAATTTTAATATTTAAAAATAAAATTATTAGTTTCACTAGCATTATCTATAAAAATATTCAAATTGACTTATCGATAGCAAACTTAGATGACAAGAACATATAAATTACATTATTAAGAAGGTTGTGCCATATGATTTTATCTTAAAAAGATTAAGAAAATACTTTAATAAAAAAAAATTATATGTTATATATTCGTCCTATATTTGTTCAAATTTAATCTACTTAAATCCCATATGGAGTAACACTTCTCAAATCTATATAAAAAAATTAGATATAATATATAAAAGAGCAGTTAAAACTATTAATTAAATTAATAATTTCCCAATCAGGTATCACACAAGTTTAATTTTTTTTTTCCTAAGGGAGGTGGGAATCTTCCAAAGACACCAAGAATTTCCCCCTTGGTAGTGTCAGATTCTTACTGACTAAACCCACCTCCCCCTTTAGCCAATATAATGAGATGAAACCCTTACCTCCGAACGCAGTACACTGGCTAGGGAGTAGAGATAGGAAATAGATACGGAAACATTGAATTGGGAGTGGGACCGTAAGGAAAGAATGAATCCGCCTATTATTATTACTATTTTTCCAACAGTGACTATAGCCGTTACAACAGTTACAACATGTAGTAGTATATAACACCCTACTACATGAGGTAATTATTGAAGGCAACAGCCACTGTCACTGTAGCGACTGTTATTATTGGTATTAGTATTCTTATTAATATTATTATTATTTTACTACAGAATCAGGGCCATCAGTGGATTACAAAGTGCAACAGTATATAACACCTTACTTGCATGATATAACCAAAGATAGCTACACTGTAGCAGCTATTATTATTGTTATTATTACTATTACTATCATTACTGTTATTGTTATTATTTCTATTACTATTAATATTACTATTAATATTATTATTACTATTATTATTACTATTATTATTATTACTACTATTATTATTATTATTATTATTAGTATTATTATTATTATTATTACTACTATCAATTATACGATATACATTATTACGATATAAAAGTACAACATAATTTTTATTTATATGACCTGACCGGGGTTTGATGAATAAAAAATGTAACTTCCTACATGTTATTTAAAAAGAAAATTAAAGATTTTGTTATAATTATAAATGTAAATGTAGTAAATTAATTAATAACATAAAAAATAAAAAATAAAAAAAAAGACTAATTCTAGTATATTGAAAATGTAGCTTTAAGAATATAATTTGATAATTAAAGAGAAAAATGAAATTATTGTTATTTAAGAAAATGAAATTTAGGAATTTCAGAATTGTTGTGATTAATGATATATTTTTTTTTTTTTATAATTATTCAACTACAACCAATACGACCACACAGCCACTTAATGGCTAGAGTCTAAAAATAAAATATATGTAAAAACCACTTGTTATGTAAATAAAAAAAAATTTTAATAAAGAAACAAAAAAAAAAAAAAGAGATATAGTAAAAAACAAATATTATTTCCATATCTTAGACACATGCCTTTTTGATCACCAGATGTTCTTTATTAGTGTAGATCACTAATAATAAAATGCTGGAGCATCCAAATGATATTTCGGAATGTATGAATAATTATTTTATCATTGTTATTAAAGATATTAAAATTCCGAATGACTCTATTCATCTCAATTACATGAATCAATTCGAGCGAACAATTTTTTCTAATTTTCAGTTAATCTTGACTAATGCTGATGAAGTCAGGTCTTCAATCAATTCACTAAATTTGGCAGCAGCGACAGGATGCGATGGCATATCGACTAAATTCCTTAAACGTTTATCAGACCAACTAATTACCATTATGGTCAAATTTATTAATAAAACTTTCCAAACTGGAATTTTCCCTTCTAATCTAAAAAGAGCTATTGTTACCCCTATTTTTAAAGAAGGGATTGCTCTAATTACCATCCAATTTCAATCTTACCATCGATTTCAAAAATTTTATAAAGCATAATGAAAAATAGACTGAAAATTTTAATGAATTCCAATGGGATTTTAAGCGAAGAACAGTTTGGTTTTTAAAAAAGATCAAATACAACAGCTGCTTGTCTTAGTCTAACGCTGTGTTTTCCTAGATCTCTTTGATTGTGTTGACCATAAAAGTTTGAAAACATATTCATCATTTAATAATAAGGAAGTATTTAACACTATTTTAGAAGTTGATGGAGAGTTATTTAAAAAATTTATAACTTTAAGCAAAATAAGAGTGGGTTTTATATACTGGACAATTGGAATATATGTCCAGTATATAAAAAAAAAGTATTTTAAGGTGCTATAAGTGTCTTGGTTTTAATCATACAAGTAATAGGTGTAAAGAGGATGAGCAGCGTTGCCATAACTGTGGTGAAAGAGGCCATAGCAAATTAGATTGTGTTAAAAATGTAAATGAAATTCAATGCATTAATTGTTTAAAATTAAAAAAAAAATTAAATTTAAGTGATGATGATTGCAACACTTTCCATTTACCTCTGATTTCCGACTGCAAGGTGTACCAAAGAAAAATGAAACAAGAATCGGATAGAATTTGTTACTAGCAATTAAATGAAATTGTGTGTTTATCGTTGAATATCCAAGGGCTAAGAAATAACTTTGATCAACTGGAGGTGCTAATAATTAATAATAAGTGTGAGTTTGTGTGTTTAACAGAAACGCATTTAATTGATGATGATGAGGATTCTCTATTACAAATCGATGGATACAGATTAATAAGAACGGATAGTAATTCAAGACACACTGGGGGTGTAGTATTTTATATACGAGATTATTGGAATGTTGAGGTTATTAAAAGAATTACTATAAATAATGAATTATGGGTTATTGGTTTTGAAAACATATCATGATAATAGAATATTTTATCTCTGTGGGTTATATAGAGCATCGAAATACCTAAATATAGAGGCAGATTTTTTTCGTCACCTGAATAATCTAATGGATGAACTTTTTGAAAAGGATAATGTTTTAATAATGGGGGATTTTAATGTGGATTGGAAAACGGAAAATAGTATTAAAATTAAAGCTAGCCAAATATTAGTTGATAATGCGTTCAAACAAATAGTTAGTGAATACACAAGAATATAGTTAGTGAATACAAAAAACAGTAAATCTTTAATTGATTGGGTTTTAACTAATAAGATTAATAATATTGAGATACAAATAGAGGAAAAGCTTACAATCTCTGATCAGGAAACAGTGAAAATAATAAAAAAAGACGATAATAATGTAAAAAGACAAAAGACTAAAATTAAATTTTTGAAATATACCAAAAACTTATTTAGAAATAGAATAATTTTTAATGATATTGCAACAACTTACTTTGTAGACTGTAATAGTAAAGCAAATATATTTAGTTATAATTTGCATAATATAGTGAAAGACTTTGTGGTAGTAAAAGATATTAAACAAAATCAAATTAAATTGTATACAAATGAACTAAGGTTATTGAAAGCTCAAAAAATTAATTTGTACACTAAAGCAAAATTAACTAATAATAATAGTGATTGGCTTAATAATAAGCATATTAGAAATTTATATAAAAGCGACTTAACTAAAACAAAAAATGCTTATATCAGTAATAAAATTCAAACTAGTGATCAAACTGTAATGTGGAGAAATATAAAAAAGTATGTTCTTAAAAAAAACCCACATGTCATTAATTAAGTAATTTTTCATAATGAAAAAATAATTGAACCTAAAAAGATTGCTAATAAAATTAATAATTTTTTTGTTGAAAGTATAAATGAAATAAATAATAATATAAAATCAGTACAATTTATAAATATAATTGAAAATAATAACATTAATCCATTTAAATTTAAATCTATAAATATAAATCAACTTAAAAATATCTTAAATAAAATGAATAATAAAAAAGACTTTTACTTCGTAAATAAACAGATTATACTGGATAACCTAGATTTTATTGGTAACAACTTTGTGTCAATTGCAAACAGCTCATTGCAGAGTGGACTGTTTCCTGAGGTATGGAAAGAAGCGGTAGTGATACCCATTGAAAAAAAGAAAGGTACTAACAAGGCTACAGAATTTAGACCGGTTAGTAATTGGAGGCAAAAATTCTTGAGAAAATAGTCTATGACCAGTTGCTGAATTATATGGAAAGATATAACTTCATAGCTAAATATCAATCAGGATTCAGAAAAGATAATAGTTGTGAATCTCTGTTGAACTTGATAATTACAAATTGGAAAATATCGGTGCATGGTAACAAGGTCATAGTGGCTGTATTCTTGGACTTGAGAAGAGCATTCGAAACGGTTGACTGAAATTTGTTATTAATAAAATTAGAAAGCTATGGTATAAAGGAAGTAGAATTGGAGGGGTTCGTTCTTATCTATCTAATAGGAAGCAAAGAACTAAATTTAATGATACTTTATCAGATGCTGTTGATGTTTTGCTAGGTGTGCCGCAAGGCTCTATTCTTGGTGTGCTACTATTTCTAATATATGTTAATGATATAGAACGAGTGGTATTATCAAATATTGTTTTATTCGCAGATGATGTTCTGCTTTATTCTGTTGCCGATACCGTGGAAAAAGGTATACAAAACATTAATAATGATTTAGGTAGTTTAAGTATGTGGTTTAGAATGAATAAACTTAGTTTAAATATTGAGAAAACCAAATGTATGTTTATTAATGGAAACTCAATTGACAATGTTAAAATAGAAAATGAAATAATTGAAAAAGTAGATGAAATAAAATATTTTGGTGTTGTATTCGATAATAAGCTAGATTTTAAAAAACATATTGATTACATTTGTAGTAAAATTTCAAAAAAGATTTATTTTTTTTCAAAAATAAGAAAGAGTTTAAGTTTTACAAGTGCAATAAGAATTTATAATACAATTATTAAATCGCATTTTGAATATTGCTCAACCATTTTATTTATGATGAGTAATATTAATAAAATTAGACTGCAAAGGCTACAGAATAGGGCAATGAGAATAATTCTCAAAGCAAATAGATTCACATCAAGTGATTTTATGTTAAATACTTTAAAATGGCTAAGCGTCAATCAAAGAATTTTAATGAATGTGTTAGTAATAATCCAAAAGATCAAAATAGGTAAATATCCAAATTATTTAGGTGAGCGTTTAGTTTATGTATCAGATATTCATAATTATAGTTTAAGAAATGTAAATTGTTTTAGATTAAATCTATTTAGAAATGAAAAGACTAAAAATATGCTGATGTATAATGGTTTAAAGCTTTTCAATGAATTACCTTTCGAATTAAGTAATGAAATAAATACAAATATATTTAAAAACAAAATTGTGGAATATGTAAGAAATAAGTTTATGTAATAATAATTGTAATGAAGGAATTTTGAAATTATTTAATTGTAAAGTAGTTATATTAACTAAATAAATAAATAAATAAATTATTTAGAAAAGGCGATGATACCCTTCTGAATAATTAATTATAGATCAATTTCTCTTTTACCTGTCTTTTCTAAAATTATTGAAAAGTGTGTTAAGCTCAGAATGGTTAGTTTTTTAAATAAAAATAACTTTTTTTGTAAATACCAATTTGGGTTTATTTCAGGTGTGTCGACAGATGATGCGCTTTTAAGATTCTGTTCTAAAATTTGGGATAGTATGAATAGTAAAAATTATACTGCTGCTTTATATATTGATATAACTAAAGCGTTTGACTCAGTAAGTCATAGGCTACTACTAGAAAAATTATATTGTTGTGGGTTTAGAAGTATTATGCATAATTAGTTGAAATCATACCTTTCAAAAAGAGTACAAAGAGTAAAAATTAAAAATGTTTTAAGCGATCCGTTAGAGTTAAAAATTGGTGTTTATGGACTCCAATTTTTATGGTGTTTATGGACACCATATGTTTCATGTACCAGATTGTAACAAATATTGTGTCAGTTCTGAAAATTGTGTGTTGTCAGAAGAAATAACTACGTATAAGACTGATAAATCTTGTTCCATCAATTGTTTTAAAATTGAAGTATAGGGTGTTCAAAATTGAGGTATCATTTTGATTTTGCCGCCTTTTTTTTCTACGTGGAATTTTTATACGAGGTTTCTTTAGGTATATTCTAAATACATTCTGGTTAGTTAATATGGAACGTTACACGAAGGAACAACGTGTTTTTGTTATTATAACATTTTTTGAAAATGGTAAAAGTTTTCAAGATGTAATTAGGAAATTTCGAACAAAATTTGGTAGAGAAAATGCTCCAACAAATCGTGCCATCAAGCTGATGGTTGATAAATTTCTAGAAACTGGATCTGTTCTTGATAACAGAGGCAACATTTATCAACGTAGTGGCCGTTCAACTGAGAATGTAGCAGAAGTGTTGAAGAAGATCCCAAAACTTCCATTCGTCATCGTTCGCAGCAATTAAACATCAAACCATCCACATTATTCAACATTTTGCATCGTGATCTCCATTTAACGGCTTATAAGATCCAGCTGACGCAAGAATTAAAACCAACTGACCATGCATTACGTCGGCAATTCGTTTCTTAGACAATCGAAAAACAAGAAGAAAATGAGAATTTTTTTAACAAAATAATCTTCACCGACGAAGCTCATTTCCAGCTCAATGGCTACGTCAATAAACAGAATTGCCGCATTTGGGGTGAAGAGAATCCAAGGGTTATCTTAGAGCAACCAGTACATCCACAAAAAGTTACCGTTTGGTGTGGTTTGTGGTCAGGAGGAATCATCGGACCATATTTTTTTGAAAACGCAAATGGAAGTGCGATTACGGTCAATGGAAATCGCTACAGGGAGATGATCCGAAGCTTTTTGTGGCGGGAAATTGATAATTTGGACGTAGAAAATATGTGGTTTCAACAGGACGGTGTCACTTGCCACACAGCAAGAGAAACAATGGATCTTTTAAAGGAAAAGTTCGAAGATCGCATTATTTCTCCTAGAGGAGGAGTGATGTGGCCAGCAGGATCGTGCGATTTGACACCGTTGAATTTTTTTTTGTGGGGTTTTGTGAAATCGAAAGTGTACAGCAATAATCCCACAACAATTCTAGAGTTTAAAAACAACATTATCGAGCAGATTTCAACCATTGAGAACAGTTTATTGAACAACGTGATTCAGAATTTTGGTAAAAGATTGGAAGCCTGCCGAAGTAGTAGAGGGGGCCACAAGATGATACAATAAATTTTTTGTACTTCGTTAAAATTCAATTAATTATGATAGGTACAATAAAGACAAAAGTTATTTTTATTTTATGTATGTTAAATGAGTCAATGCTTTTAATATGGTTTTTTTTTTTCTTTTTATCACATAATACTTATGCTAAATTTTTATTACTTAGAGTTTTTAGTTAGTTAATTATGTAAAAAAAAAAAAAAAACAGGAAATATTATTATTAATAAATTATGTCAATGTTTTACGATTGTTTAAGAATGTTGTGTAATTTAGATTTGTAAGCATTTTTTTAAATCGTGTCACAGAAAAGGTTGTCGAAAATTCAGTGTGTTATCCAAAATCATTCCCAAATCTGTAATATGATCCAGACATTCTAGGTTGCAGTTTTGTATGGAATAATTATGCATCAATTTGGATCTTTTCTGTGAAACGGTCATATTATACCACTTACTAACGTTGAGATCTAGCATGTTGTGAGAGCACCATTTTTCTAAGTACTTCAATTTTGATTGAAGAAAACAGCAATCAGTATCATTCTTAATTACATGATAGATCTTAAGATTATCAGCATAAGGAAGGTGGGCAACGCCTGATAAGAAATTCGAAAGATCACTTATATATATATTGAATAAAACTGGTCGTAAGTGACTACCTTGGGTTACCCCAGAGTAGACAGAAATGGGCTAAGATATAGTGCGTTGAAATCTAACAAATTGTACTCTTTCAGTAACATATGACTTAATCCATTTTAATATGGAGCCACTGAAACCTAGCTACGATTTATTCGGTCAAATGCTTTACTAAAATCTGTATATATTGCATCTACCTGAAGACCTTTTTCCATACAAGGTAATATATCTGATGTGAAAACCATCAGGTTGGTGGTGGTTGAACGACCTTTTCTAAAACCATGTTGTTCTTGATTAAGGTAAGGATCTATTATAGGTGGCATCTGTTAAAAATTAATGTAAGTGGGACAGTTAAATTATGAATACAGTTATGTAAAAAAATAGGTGGAAGAAGATCAGGGCCAGATCCTTTTTTAATATCAAAATTACTAATTTCTGAAAAAACATCTTCTAATGATAAGTTCAAATTTTGAATGAGAGGAATAGTGTTATTTAAGGTCTGAAAATTCACGTTTCCATACCCTGTTTGCTACTGACGGTACACGTTTTGGAATTTGTGTGCAAAAAAATTGCAAATTTCATCAGGGCAGAATGAGACTTTACCATTTAAGGACATAGAGTTTGGGTAACCTGACGACTTACGTTTTGTATTAACAAATTCAAAAAATTTGGTTATTTAAAATGGAGTTACCAATATTTTGAACGTAATTATCGTACGATGCAATGCATTTTATGCACGTTCATGCAACAATGAAACTATGTTGGTTAAGCGTTAAGACTTAATACATGTACAAAATTTTTGAATAATAATGCGTTAGCTAAACGGCATGTTAATAAATTTTTATTTTTGCCGTTTTTTAAAATCAATCGATTTAATTGTAGCATATAAAATTTAAAAAAAAATGTTGGATCCAAACAATACTATTAATAAAAACGAGGAATTCTGTTTTAAACCATTTGTAAAATATTTTGAACAACAATGGATCAAAAAAGTAATTTCTTGTTAAGTATCTCTTTGGCGTTCTTATTGTAATATACATTTAAATTGTAAGAAGGAGTAGATACTATTTCAATTTATAAACAAAAAACGAAATCTACAAGTCCAGTTGAAGGTTTTCACAGTCAACTAGCATCAAAATAGCTAAACATTTATTAATTAATTCTCAGAGACTAATTTTGCGCGTACAGAGTATATAAAATATAAAAATATTAAGAGAATGAAATTCAACGTAAGATTCAGTATAACAATATTAAAATTAAAAAAATTAGAACTATTTAAAAATTAGATTAGATGTAGAGTTCAACTTTGTTTTTTTTTCTTTCTTTTTGTACAAAAGTTCCTATTAATAATTATATTAATTACAATAGTTAATATTTAATAGTTATCATGTTATGATTAATATTTGTGTATTTCTTTTTTAAAAACCCTGTTATGGACATTTTTCAAGGTGCTATTCTATTAGTTTTCATTAATTGTGCTGACCATGTATTGTCTGTGTGTATTTCATTTCTAGTTATTAAGATTGTGTTGGTATTTATGGTCTCATTTCTCATTCTGTGAACTTTGTGTACATGAAACCATTTGTATGTACAAGTTCAAGGGTAGTATGCCGTAGCTTTGGTGTATTTCTAGTTAAATGTTAAAATACTAAACCTAACCTAAACTGGCGCACACCCAAGAGGAAAAAGATTTATAAATTTGTTTATAATATTTATTGTTATAAATAAAAGTTTTCTAAATCTAATATGTATGAATGGAAATATCTGAAAATAATAAATTTGATAAATTTTAAACAACATTTTATGGTGAAATTATCATGACTCTGTACAATGGCTGATACATATTCGATATTAACTTTTCATAGCATAATGAAACTAAATCTTTTTTTTTATTGAAATTCCTGGTGGCTCTGAAAAACTTTATTAATTTGTTTCAATTTAAAATTGTTTTTTGTTCTAGTTGATGCGTCCTAACTCGTCGTCCTGACGTCCTGTCATTCTGAGTCGTCCTAACTAGTTTTATAACATATTGTAAAAGGATTTTATTTTTCTATTTTAATTGCTTTTATATTGTTCCTATTAAGTTTTTCGCCTTGAGAATTAATATTAAAACGATTTTCTGTTTCTCGTGATAAATTTTTCAATTCCAAAAATTAATTGAAAGCTAACTCTGTCAAGGACAATTTGTTTTAGCGTTCTGTAAAGTAATACGCCATTGTAGCGGAGAATATATTGAACCACTTCTAATTGTTCTTTTAACATTTTTCTCTATTACCAAGTGCATGCAGTCACCTTCGTTGTGTGAGAGACCGATTTATTTATAAAAAAATCATATTCGTAAGTCTAGATTTCGTTTTCTCCTCTATGTTCGTGGTCCTCATTCCATAAATAACAATAATCTCGTTTGCTAGCAAAATTAAATAATGTAAAATTATATGAAGAAAATTTCCTTGTATAAAAAAAATTAGAATCTGGGAATGTCGTTAACTAAACCGCTTGCAAATCATATCAAATTGTCGTGAAATTTTCAGGATCATCAATTCAAATTTTTTTGTCTTTTTCTTTTTGTTTTCGTCACTATGTATATCAAATAATTCTCAAAAAATTCAATACATTGTTACTACTATTTTTATATTTTTCACAAAAAGCGCATTGATCTTTATTTGGCACAAATAATTCTATATTGAATTCGGTATTAAAAACATTTCTATAGGCACGTACTTTTGCTGGCATAATATTTTCTCTTTCACATTTTGCTACATATAAACGGTATATTTCGGCCAAAGTTAAATCTCCTGATATGTGTACTCTTTCTGTTTTATTTCTCAAGTAATGTTTTTCGATAATTGAGAAATAATTTATATGATCTTTTATTTATTTTATGACTTCTGTATCAATTTGAGAATGCATTCAATTTTTTCTTCTTATTTCACCTTCAACATTGGACATTTTGGTAACAGTTCTTCAAATAAATATATCACCTCGTAGACGTTCTTAAATTACTTTTTACAGACTCTAACTTTGTCACCTGAAGAATTACAAAAACTATATGCAAGATTCATACGAATTCCTTTCAAGTCCTCTCGAGTGTACCTGTAGTTTGGTGTAACGTTAGATACACAATTAGAAATAAAAGCGTGATGTAAATTTAAATCACGAAAACTGTTTAAATCTATTTCATTGAGTACTAATTCTAATTAACTAATTCATGATTGTTCAATCAGTCTTCATTGTATAAATACGTGCTTTTTGTTACGCTTAACTTTTTTAAAATTTTAATTTTTTTAATTTTTAATTTGTAATTTGAAGCTATCACCAAATTATACAACAATTAAAATATAATATTAATATACTTAAACTTTTTAAATTAAAAAATCTTTTTCTTGTCAATTTTGCTAGAAGTTTGTGAGTTGACCTAACCCAATTAAAATTTTTTTAATAAATGTCAAATTGTGAAATAAATTTAATTAATTAATTATACAATATGGAATTCAAATGCTGTGCTAAAATTTGTTTGACTAATGATGCAAAAACTGAAACTGTTTCCTGTAGAGGTTTTTGTCATCTTAAATTTCATGGCGCTTGTATCAATGCTCCAAGAAATTGGTATAGTTCGTTTCTTGCCAAGCATTTTGTTTGCTATAATTGTTTAGAGCAAAATAAAACATTTGAACAGTTCTACAATAAAATTAAAGAACAGATGATAGGTTTGAAAAAAGAAATCTCATCAATTAGAGCTGTTGTTGAGCCTTTGTCAACTCCAAATAACAACAATAATAATATTAATAGAAATTTGAATGAATTAAAAAATGTGACGAATAATTTGAATAAACAGTATTCATCATTTAAAGAAAATAATGTACCATAATATGAAAATATGTAAAAGTAATATTATATCAATGAGTTTCAGAGATGTTATTTTAGCAGATTTAGGTATTGTTTGATATTATTTGAAGAATTAAGGATAGCAGATACCTTGGAGAACTGATACTAGATGAAGCACCATGTGCAGTATATCAACCAAATTTCAATTTAAGAATTTCAAATTTACATATTAATATTACAGAAAAGTTTTTAACTGATTTTATAAAAAATAAATTTAATTGTGATGACGTTTATTGTAAAAAGATTACTTATACTAAATTCAATACTAAATATTTTAATTTTAAAATTAGTGTCCCACCATTTGTAACTAAAAAAATCAAGAATTCTATCGTGTGGAAACCTGGTACGATAGTGGCAGATTTTAATGATTTTAGTAGGAAAACTGTAATTAATAAAGCTAAAATAAATAATAAAAATAATAAAACTAGAATTATAAATTTTGATAATAAGAATAAGAAAAATAAAAAAATTAATAAAATTAATAATAATAACAATAAGAATGTAATTAAAAATAGTAAAATTAACAAAAATAATAACAGTAGTAGTAAAAATATTAGTAAAAATAATAATATGAAATATAATCAATATAACAAAACAGATAATAATAAACATGTTAGCTTTAGTAAATCAATGAAAAAAACACAAACTAGTACCAAAACACACACACTATTAAATTCACATAATAGTAATATTGATTTAAATAGTTAAATTTTATCTAACGAGAATTTTACGTTCCGTACATCACCACTATACAAAAAGCATTCTTTACTACCTTGTTTTAATAACTCTACTGATTTTTCGAACAATAAACCTTATTTAATGTTTCCGATTAATAAAAATAATAATAATTATACACAGTACAATGACAATAATGACAGTATCCATAGTATTAACGAGGTTGATAATATTAGTGATAATAATAATGACAATAGTATCAATAATACTAGCTCGTTAATCTCTGGTACTGAACCGGCATCTTCTTCAGATTTGGGCAATAATGATTATCCTAATTTCGTTTATGGGGGTACTAATAAAACAATAGTAATAATAATACTAGCACTTCAACTGGTACCACAAGTAAATCATTTGTCAAACCTTTTATGCCGCCAATTATTAGAATGACATATGAATAGCTGCAGGGTGATAGCACATATGCTCTTTCAACATTTAGAGAAGAACGGGTCTATAATAACGTTAGGTTAATTTTAGCTTACCTTCACAATGATTCTTATAACATTGTTCTAGAAGGTAAGACTCGAACTAATCTAATAGTTTTAATTAACAATGAAGGACTTCCAACTAAATATGAAGATCTGTATAAACTGTACATCAAATTCCATAATTCGATAGATATTTCGGAAAAGGATGTAAAAGAGGATCTTCGGTCTTATCGGAGCCATTGTGAAAGTAACTACTATAAGCACTTGAATTCATCTCGTGAAAGTTATAATAACTTTTTTCTAACAAGCTCCTCGAAATAATCTTATTAATATTCCTATTAAAAGAACCACACATACCACAAACAATTTAAATAATATTAATATATTTTATCACAACTGTAGTGCTATGAGAGGCAAGCTCAGTAAACTTTATCTTAATGCTAAGTCATGTAATTTCAGTGTTCTTACTATTACTGAAACATGGCTTAATGATTCTTTTAAAAACGAGGAAATGCTTGATGGAAATTGCTCCATTTACAGGAAAGATCGTGATTATCTATCTGTGAATTGTTCGCGAGGAGGTGGCGTGCTACTTGCCGTTAATAAATATATATCAAGTGTACCAATATTTACCGATACATATCAATCTTTCGATCGTCAATTTATTAAAATAAACTTAGGGACGAATAATTTATACCTAGGTATTGTTTACTTTTCTCCGAATTCTGATAATTCCGCATATTCTGAATTTTATAGTGTATATCGCAATATTATTTCCGATATGCATGAGGATGATTCAATATTTGTTTTTGGCGATTTCAACCGTCCTTCTCTCTCTTTTATTATAGACGAAACGGATAATTTGTTATTACGATTTAATTTTCAGGACGAAATTGACTTTAATTTAATTAGTGAATTCTATGGAAACGATCTACAGCAAATTATTAGTTATCCTAATAGTAATAACAAGTGGTTAGATCTTGCATTTTCGAATGCATATGATAGAGTGATGGTTAAACTCGCTGATGATGCAGATAATCTATTTACTAACACTAATAATCATAACGCAATCATTTTCAAGTTCTCCACTTCTATTCCACTTTTGACCACATCTTACAATAATGAAATTGCATATGATTTTTTTAACGCTGACTATCAAAGTATTAATACAAAGCATTATTTATCCTGTGGGACGAATTGTTAGTACAATAGGATATCAATTCGGTAATTTCTTTCTTTTACTTAAATCTGTTTCAAATTATAGACGCTTTTGTTCCTAAAATTCGCAAAACACATAAAACAACAGAACCATGGTTAGATAGAGATCTTAGGAACTTGAGAAATCGGCGCAATAAAATATACAAAAAACTTAAACAATATCAAGCACCATGCGACGGCTTATTGAATATGTATAGGGTGTTCAAAATTGAGGTATCATTTTGATTTTGCCGCCATTTTTTCTACCTGGAATTTTTATACGAGGTTTCTTTAGGTATATTCTAAACACATTCCGGTTAGTTAATATGGAACGTTACACGAAGAAACAACGTGTTTTTGTTATTACAACATTTTTTGAAAATGGTAAAAGTTTTCAAGATGTAATTAGGAAATTTCGAACAAAATTTGGTAGAGAAAATGCTCCAACAAATCGTGCCATCAAGCTGATGGTTGATAAATTTCTAGAAACTGGATCTGTTCTTGATAACAGAGGCAACATTTATCAACGTAGTGGCCGTTCAACTGAGAATGTAGCAGAAGTGTTGAAGAAGATCCAAAAACTTCCATTCGTCATCGTTCGCAGCAATTAAATATCAAACCATCCACATTATTCAACATTTTGCATCGTGATCTCCATTTAAAGGCTTATAAGATCCAGCTGACGCAAGAATTAAAACCAACTGACCATGCATTACGTCGGCAATTCGTTTCTTGGGCAATCGAAAAACAAGAAGAAAATGAGAATTTTTTTAACAAAATAATCTTCACCGACGAAGCTCATTTCCAGCTCAATGGCTTTATAAGCAACTATCTATCGAATTTAAACAAAAAACCAATACAGCATATGAATACTATGTCACTGATATTGGCAACAAAGTTGTTACTAATTTCGAAACATTTTTTGATTTTGTTAATACTAAACGAAAATTATTTGGGTATCCCAATTCAATGATTTCTAAGGACAATGTGTATTCTGCTGCCCAAAAGAATTTTGCAACTTCTTTTCTGATCATTTTCAACAAGTTTATCGTCCAACAGCACCAGTTACAACTTCGGCTAACTCTTATCTAATAGCTCGAATTTGCTAATTACAGACGTGTATCTTTCTGAAAGTGAAATTCTTGAAGCAATTTTGAACCTTGATATAAAAAAGGGTGCTGTTCCGGACTTAATTCCTCCAATTTCTCACAGTCTAATTTTCCCTCTTCATTTTATTTTCAATAAGTCACTTTCAATTGGGATTTTTCCGCAAGAGTGGAAATCGTTCTACTTAACCCCTATCTTTAAAAAGGGGGATAGAGCATCGGTGGAAAACTATCGAGGTATAGCAACCCTTCCGACTATATCGAAATTATTTGAAAAAATTGTCGTTGATAGAATTACTCCTATCATTAATGCAAAACTCAATGAACAACAACATGGTTTCAGAAAAGATCGTTCTACTACAACGAACCTTATGGTTTACACATCTGAAATCCTGAATCAAATGGAGAAAGAATACGAAGTTGATGCAATATGCACTGATTTTAGCAAAGCTTTCGATCGTGTAGATCACTTTGCTAGGCAAAACTATCAAGTTTTGGCATTTCGGGTTCATTTCTTGTGTGACTTAATTCTTATCTTTCAGAAAGAACTCAAAATGTTAAATTTCAAGGTGCATTATCCAACACAATTGGAGTTACTTCCAGGGTTCCACAAGGAAGCCATTTAGGCCCACTTCTGTTTAACGTATTTATTTCAGATCTTATATATGCAATATATTTCACATTTCGTTTGCTGATAAAATATATCAAGTTATTAAAGATAATTCTGATGCAGCTATAGTTCAAGCTTATCAGTGTCACAAAATTGGTGCACGTCAAATAAATTGGAACTCAACATACAGAAATGTAAGCAGAAATTTACGCGAAAACAATTTTCTTTGATATACGATTACAAAATAGATAACGTAACTTTGGAAAGGGTTTTTAGCATTACAGATTTAGGTATTCTTCCCGATAATAAACTTAATTTTAATCTTCACTATGACCAATTAGTTTCAAAGGCTAATAAAATGTTAGGTTTCATTAAGAGAAGAGCTGAAGAATTCAATGACATAGTTGTGACTAAATCTCTCTATTGTTCGCTAGTTCGATCTATCTTAGAATACGGTAACATTATATGGAATCCAGCCTTTCAAGTTTATTCTAATAGAATCGAGTCAGTTCAAAAGCAATTTCTTTTATTTGCATTAAGAAAGCAATATAATCCTTCTGATTTTGCTAATCTTCCTAGTTATACTACAAGACTTAATTGATTATACATGCTTTCTTTATCTTTAAGTAGACAATTATTGTCTTCATGTTTTACTTTTGATATTTTGAATAATATTATTTCTATCCAATCTCTTACTAACAAGTTTAGACTTAACGATAGTGTTAGGCAAACTAGAAATACTAAATTTTTAATGGATTACAAACACAATACAGAGTACGGAAGAAATGAACCCATCAATAGATGTTGTACTACTTTTAATAAAATTAGTCATCTTTATTAGATAGTGACCGCTGATTATACGCATTGTCATTCCAATGTCTGCCCTTTTAAGAGGAAGCAGATCATTGGATCGTCTTAAATCGGTATTGGGCCATGTCAATTTTGCGACATTGCACGAGGTCAAGTTTGATCATTTGTTATTTACCATATCCGTTACTTCTTTTCAAAGTAACGTTTTGCTTGTGGATAGAGGTATCCCCAGTCTTCCCTATCCGGCAGGACTTGTAAGGTTGTACTAATTCTTAATAATAAGATATCCAATTACATCTTATATGTTAAAAAAATTAATATTCAAATCAGATTTTCCATTTTCCGAATCAGATTTTTCATTTTCCGAAATACTTCGATGACCTGGCAGAGCTAAATGCAAACTGGCTGGCCATCTCGTTAGAAGTTTTCGGCAGTTTATTACAGTCTTCGAGGTTGTATGTGGTGATTCCAGGACTATCTGACATAATGCGTACTTGCTGTACATTCAAGACGCTTCTATTCAGTAGAGTCAAGGCTTCTTGAATTGCCATAATTTCCGCTTGGAAGATGCTGCAATGGTCTTGTAATCTGAAATTATGACTGATATTCAGATTTTCTGAAAAGACCCCGCATCCTACACTGTTGTTTATTTTTGAACCATCCGTGTAGAATTGTACTCCTTCGAACGTCATCACTGTGTTCGAGTTCCAACTCTCACGGCTTGGTATGCTCGTCAGGTAAGATTTCCCGAAGAAGTCAGTGGGGGACGTGTAGTCTACCAAAACGGGAGTGGACTTGAATTGATTTATGATATCCGAGTGACCTTCTCGTGAATTGATCCACTGGAATGTAGCTTTCAATCTTACAGTTGTGCAGCTGCAAATTTGTTATAATATTTCTACAGGGATTAGATTAAACATGATGTCTAATGCCGCAGACGGGGTTGTTATTAAAAAGCCACTAATACATAGTGGGGCAGTTCTTTGAACGCTAGCGATTGCCTTGCAGTTGACCTCTTCTCTCAACCATACTAGGACTCCGTACATAAGAATGGGTGTTATTACGAATGTTTATTGTAATAAGTTTGGTGTATTGTCATAAATTAATTTTATATACCCTAACACTTTCTGATCAGAAAGATAAGAGCATACTTAGATGCTCACCAAATTTTTGATGCAGAAAGTTTCTTCTCTTATTTTAAAGGCAAGAAGAAATTGCCTGTCACCTGGCAAAGCTAATTGCTTACTTTTCCGTATTATAACGGCAAGGCATGCCAATATTAAAAATGATATATTTACATAATATATAGCTATTTAATTTGTACGTTCCTGCAAAGTGAATTGCTGGTTTGTACAAATTAATAGTATAAAATAATTAACTATTTCGTTTTTTGATATGAATATATCTGATTTTATTTTACAAAAGTAAAGCCTTATATACTATTTGGATTTTACCAATACAATACAAATTGTTATGAAAGACAATAAATTATAATAATTTTTTGCATTGTTACAAAGAATTTTATTTGGGATAAGAGAAAACAATATCTTGACCTAGAATTCATTTACAATATGTATACAATTACCATATGTACAAATTATCAATCAGAATATTATTATCGGAAATACATTATTTTCATGCAATCGAATTACTTATTTAAAATATAGTACAAAATTTGTAACCCGATCATCTTTATTTATTTTCATTCGATATTCATACTAAACAAGTGAATGCACTTGTTATTTTAAAATACAAACAGATGTTAGCAATTGAAAATTATGACCACACAAAATGTTAGGTCAACATTATTGTTATTAGATAATAATTTTATTTTTAAAGTTATTTTGGTGATTGCAGTTTTGGTAATTACAGTATAGTCAAGATATACTACAGTATAGCCAGTAGGTCATATATGGTTGAAGCCCCCATTTCCTACCAATGGCTTTTTTGCACAAGTAAAGTGCTATAGAGGCATTCTTTACTCTTTCTGAGATGTTAGCCTTCCAGCTTAACTTCCTGTCTAGAGTTAGACCTATAAATTTCGCCGTTTCACTAAAGGCAAGAGCGGAGCCATTTAACGAAGGCAGCTTTAATTTATGAGTTTTATATTTCCTTGTAAATAGGAACAGTTCGATTTTCTGTGCATTTACTGACAGTCCACGGTCTGTAGCCCATGTTTTGACTTTGTTTAGTGCAAGTTGCAAAACGTCCCCTGCAAACACAAGTAAAATCCTTTTTGCAGAAGCGTTACCTATGCTGGCACTGAAGGTCCTGCTATTTAGAATTTTAGCTATCAGTGCTCTTAGCTCCGGTTCTACTCGTAGGCTTAGGAGTGCGTTTTCAATTGCTGCCTGATTGACGTTATTAAACGCTCCCTCAATATCTATAAATGCTGCAAGAGTATACTCTTTGCAATTTAAAGATCTTTCAGTCGAGCTATCAAGGTGTGAAGTGCAGTATCCACTGAATACTTTACCCAATAAAAGTGTAAGTAGACTGATAATTAATTTTAAAATAATGCAAAAAGGTACGTTAATAATTGAAGAAAGTTAGGACAATTGTTTCAATAATTACCTATACCCACTTATATGAGTATTTAATATGAATACAGTACTTGAAAAATAAGGTTGTAGATTTGCTAGAATTAACATGGAAAGGAATGAATATTACATTCAAAACTGAATATAAAATGTAAATTTAAACCATAAAATTAAGTGCATTAATGCATAAAATATTTTGTTTAAATACTTAAAATTCTGAAAGTGAAGTTCAGTTGTTACTAAAACTTTTCATTTACTTAATGAATAAATTTTATCTATAATAATATTATAGTAAATTTTTTTAACCAAGCAGGTTTAACAATGCTTTTAACTAATATGGCAAAATAAGAAAGAAAAATGAAGCGGACAAAATTATTATTTTTAAATTTTATTTTTAATTGTTTGTTGTTTCTCTTTATATAATATGTATGTATATGTATGTATTAAAAAAATGTGTACCTCATAAATTAACCATGCATTAATTCACATTAAATTTACTCACACAAGTAATTTTTTTGCAATATTGTATTTTATGTATGTGTATTAAAATCTATAATTCGACAAAATATTTTTTGTAATAATACATACATGTGACCTCGGTGGCCTAGTGGCTCAGAGCGTATAAAATACGCTGTAAGCACCGAGGTAGTGCGGGTTCCAATGAACTGAATTTCGTACATTTTTTATGCCACCTTTGTTTTGATCAATTACAGTTTTTATGTTTGAACGAGATGCTATATCATTTAAAATATTTTTACTTGTGTTTACAGTCTTTTCTTTAATTAAGTCCCAACTTGATGTAAAAACTGTTTTCAAGTAACGAATTAAACTTCCAAATATATTTCCAAAATCCCGACCTCTCTGTATAGCTGGATAAAATTGTAATAGAGGTCGTGGAGAACCCGTCCTATTTGAGATAAATAATATCTCACGTAAGCTCGCTGCATTTTTGATAGGATATCATATTTGAATACTAGTATTTATATTGTTTTTAGCAATCAATGTAAAACTATTTTTGTTGAATAGAAGCTTGGAACAAAATTTATTCCATCACCATATTGATTGCAAATTTTAATCGCTATAGTTTCAAAAATATTTTTTTCTATACGTATGTAATGGACATTTCCAAATTCAATATTTGTAGGTATTCTACAATTTTCTATGTTGATAGCTCTCAATACACGCACTTTACTACTTCCAAAAATAGATGATTGAAGTATATCTGAATAAATCATCACCATTCCATTCAATTCATCTTTATTTTCAGCAACAGGTAATTTGAATAGTTCGAGTAATTTTGAAATTTTTTATATTTTTTTTTTGTTGAAATAATAATGTATTTACATTATGACTATGATTAACTTTTATATAGAAACTATCTTCATAAAAAGTTTGCGATATTCGAATTAAATCGTTCCATTTAGCTTCTGACACTTTTTTAAATGTTACATTATCATAATTTTTTGGATTAGAGATATATGTCAAAATTTTTCAAAACTTGTTTTCGAGTAAATCCTGGATTAGGAGTGATATTTTTAATAAGCGCTGGCAAAAAATTAAACTTCCAATAATCCAAATGAAATTCCAAATCATCATATGAATAACATGTGTAGCCTATAATATATTATAATCTTCCACCATAATAAACCATTATAACAGTATTTTTGAATTTAAAAAAACTTATGAACTTTTAGCAACTTATTTTTTAAAACAGTAAATCTTTTATTATAACAAAAGTAAACACTTTCTATAAATCTACACAAATACTCAGTTAAAAATAGTATTTACCTAGGCCCGGCTTTACCGATGAAGCAGAAGATGCAAAGCATCGGGGCGCTACACGAACAAAGGGCGCTAAAATCCAAAATTTAAATGATATTATTTTTTTTTTCAAATTTAAATTTTTTTTTTAAATGAGAGATGAAAAGTAGGCGATTTTCTAATTCAGATTTCAAAAAAGCTTTTGGTTTTTTTCTTTAATTGTAAGTACTTGTTTTCAGTTTTTTATGTGTTCCAGTCATGTTTGGACATTGTTAATATTTTCAATTTTTATTGAAGACCAATTTTTGTGAATTAAAAAAATGTAAATTTGTTGTGTGAAATATTTATTAAAAAAGTTTAAAAAGAGTAATTTCTTGAATAACAAAATATTTGTGAATGTAAGTATATTATAGTGATTTTTTTATTTTTACTTAGAGTTTATTATTTTTCAATAAAGTATCTTAAATATTAATTGAGGAATGGTGAAAGTAAGTATCACTAATAGTACTACTTTTTACTTTCATCATAGCACATGGTTTTACCCTCATCACCACTTTTATATTTAATTTTAAATTCTTTTCAGTATAAGTAAAAAATGGAGAAAAAAAAATTATCTGGAGCAGAGTACCGCAAAAGAAAAGCGATTAGGGATACGGAACAAAAGAAGTTAACAGGTCAAATAAACAAATTCTTTAAAAAAACGGATGAAATTTCTGCGAACAGTAATGAACCGAAAGAATTACATTCATTCACAGTCCAAAAAGTTATTGCTTCACCTTCCTTAACTTTACCACATCAACACGAAGGACATAACAATATCGCTACCACGTCGACCACAGAATGTGAATCTAATTTAGATTTATCACCCCAAACAACTTCAGGAACAGTAAGTGAAACAGTGAGGGAAAATGAAGTATTGATTTCATTTAAATCAAAAGATCCAGCTACTTGGCCCAAAGTTATAAATGACAAACTTCAGAAAATTATTGTTGAGCTTGATTATTGAAGGTTCGATGATACCGATAGAACAAAAATTATATCCTCGAGACGATTGTGGTCGTAGTTTTAGTAATAACTATTACTATCGTAAGATAGCCAATAAAGATACTGTTTCACGAACATGGCTTATATATTCATGTTCTATAAACTGTGTTTTTTGTTTATGTTGCAAATTATTTGCAGGTGGAACAAGTTCTTTGACCACAGATGGTTACTGAAATTGGCAAAATTTATCAAAAACTCTGAGTAGTCATGAAGTAACTAAATCCCATTTAACATCATTTATAAAGTGGGTTGATGTAAAAAAACGATTAGAAAAGTTTAGCACAATAGATAGTGAACTTGAAAAAGTATATGAAAGAGAAAAAAGACATTGGCGCGGTGTGTTAGAACTAATTGTTGAAATAATAAAATATCTCGCTAAACAAAATTTAGCTCTTCGAGGCTCGTCAGATATTATTTTCCAAAATAACAATGGTAATTTCTTAAAATTAGTTGAACTATTCTCTAAATTTGATATGGTTATGGAAAACCATAATCTCGCAAAAATTCATAATACTCAAAAGGACATAGTGCATTATTTAGGAAAAAATATTCAGAACGAAATAATATCCTTAATTTCAAAGAAAATAGTCGACGCTATTGTCCAGATGGTGACAAATGACAAATATTTTTCCATAATATTAGATTGCACTCCTGATATCAGTCACACTGAACAAATGACTATTATTATCAGATTTGTCCATAAAAACGAAAGCAATCAAATTACTGTAGAAGAACATTTTTTGGGTTTCGTAGAAATAGCTGATTCTACTGGAGAAGGTTTGTTTAAAAGCATAATTGCTAAGTTAGAAGATTTAAATATAAATTTAAAAAACTTACGTGGACACGGCTATGATAATGGCTCTAACATACGTGGTAAACACAGCGGTATTCAAAAACGCATTTTGGATAAGAACCTCGAGCATTTTTTGTACCATGCGCAACTCACACATTGAATCTAGTAGTATGTGATGCTGCTAAAGTTAATACAGAAACTATAATTTTTTTTTGGCATTATACAAGAACTTTATAATTTTTTTAGTGCTTCCACAAAACGGTTGGATGTTTTAAAACAATATAGCAAAATAACGCGTAAACCTTTATCGGATACACGATGGGAATCAAGAATTGATGCTCTTAGCCCATTAAAAAACAATATTGGTGATTATTTAGACGCTTTACTTGCCATCCATGATAATGACAAAAATGACAACAACACAAAATCTGAACCTAAATCTTTGGCACTGAAGCTTGACTACGAATTTGTTTGTTCGCTGATAATTTGGTACGACATTTTAAGCAGGATTAATGTTGTGAGCAAGATGTTTCAATCTTCAAGTACCAACCTAAATGAATCAACAAATAGTTTAAATAATTTAATAACTTTTTTTAAAGAATTTCGTTTAGATGAAAATTTTAATAATATAAAGCTACAATTACGTAGGCGTAGGCGTAAAAAACGTATGTTTAACTACGAATGTCGAGATGAAAGACCGATAGACCCGGAAAAAAACTATAAAATTTCATTTTTTCTTCCAATTGTTGATAGTGCAATTAACTCAATAGTCGGAAGATTTGAACTTATGAATACATAGTCATGCCGAAAAGCTTCAATTTCTCATAAATTTTAATGAAATTTATAATTTGGATAATGAGATACTAAGAAATAAATGTTCAGATTTACATAATGTGTTAACTGATGGTGAAGATATAGATATAAGTTCTTCAGAATTAAGTAACGAACTGTGTATATTTAAAGACACCATAACTCAACTTAATAGTTTTGATCCATTAGATATATTGCAGTATATTTATTCAAATGATTTATTTGATATATTTTCAAATATAGTTGTATCTTTGAGAATATTATTAACACTACCAGTCTCAGTAGCAGCTGGCGAAAGATCATTTTTCAGACTTAAACTAATTAAGAATTATTTACGCTCAACCATTTCTCAAGAAAGACTAGTTGGCCTGTCTTTGATTGCTATTGAAAGCGATATCTGTGACAAAATCAAAATTAATGATGTATTGGATGAATTTACTTCCATAAAAGCAAGAAAAATAAAATTTTAAATGAAACATTGTGGTTTTCTAATTTATATATATAAGATTTCTGTTTATTTTTTTTTATGAATTAATGTTTAATTATACGTAAATCTTTTTAATAATAAAATTATAATACTTTACTGTGAAATTTGAGTTTTATTTCTGACATAATTTCCTATAAAAGGCGCTTAACAGAAAGTTGCATCGGGGCGCCAGCACCGCTAGAGCCGGGCCTGCTTAGAACAACTATGAAAACTTACTGCACTGAATAATAATAATATGTATAATATTTTTACTTCTGTAGTTGTAATTTGCAAATTTGTGACAAACAACAAATTTTTCTTTGCAGCTATGATGAATTAACCCAAATTTTTTTTTCATTTTATTTTAAATAATGCCATAAATTATTTTAAGTTTCGAACAATATCTAACTTGTAAATTATAAAGGCCCATAATAAAAAATAAAGCATAAATTTGTTAAATAATTATATAGAAAGGAGCCATTCGCTCAAAATACCGCTACAAATAATTTAAAAATCATTTTATTTCTTCAGTATAATAAAGAATTAACTACAATTAAGAACACAAAAAAAATTAAATACAGATCAAAATCGCAACATTAGGAAACACTGTAGTGTTCTATAGAAAGCATCAGCTAATATTTATAATTTAGCAACGTTAACACAATATGAAGCAGTTTTCAATTTAAAGTGAAACATCCATATATAAACACCAGAACAGCATATTTCGAGATAAATCTGTCAAATATTGTCGTAGGATAATGGTGAAAAGACAAAAATAAAGCTAATGAATGTAATATAATGAATGTAATAATAACAAAAAAATTTTAATTTCCCAGGCTGGCACATATACAAATGCTATATTGAAATGCTATATAGAAATTTCTATTGTAACAATATAATTTAGAAAATTACAGAAAAATTCGCAGTTAAAAATTTATTTTCTACTTTTAAGTTCAAAAAAAGCTGTTTTTTTAAAATTTATGATGCCTCTAAAGAAGCTAACGGATTGTATGCTATCTCTTCTGAACGCAATAGGTATACTTGTTTGTACTGGTAAAGTCGTAAGAAGATCATGTTCGGATTTCATGTACTCCATTTTTAATTGAATATATCGGAGGTTTTACTTTGCTTTTTCCGCCGCTTCGACTTTAAATGTGTCTTTTTATAAACTGCTCGTCTTTTTATACATACCGCTTTCCCTTGTTATGGCGCTTCGTCTTCCACCATACATCGAATGCAGTTGATTAACTACTGAATTTCGTAAATTTCTTATGCCACCTTTGTTTTGATCAATTACAGTTTTTATGCTTGAACGAGATGCTATATCATTTAAAATATTTTTACTTGTGTTTACAGTCTTTTCTTTAATTAAGTCCCAACTTGATGTAAAAACTGGTTTCAAGTAACGAATTAAACTTCCAAATATATTTCCAAAACCCCGACCTCTTTGTATAGCTGGATAAAATTGTAATAGAGCTCCAATGTCGTAGAGAACCCCTTCTATTTGAGATAAATAATATCATACGTAAGCTCGCTGCATTTTTGATAGGATATCATATTTGAATACTAGTATTTATATTGTTTTTAGCAATCAATGTAAAACTATTTTTGTTGGATAGAAGTTTGGAACAAAATTTATTCCATCACCATATTGATTACAAATTTTAATCGCTATAGTTTCAAAAATATTTTTTCTATACGTATGTATGGACATTTCCAAATTCAATATTTTACAATTCAGTATTCTACAATTTTCTATGTTGATAGCTCTCAATGCACGCACTTTACTACTTCCAAAAATAGATGATTGAACTATATCTGAATAAATCATCACCATTCCATTCAATTCATCTTTATTTTCAGCAACAGGTAATTTGAATAGTTCGAGTAATTTTGATATTTATTATATTTTTTTTTGTTGAAATAGTTCTGTTAATAATGTATTTACATTATGACTATGATTAACTTTTAACTATTAAGAATTAAGAACTATTAAGAAACGATTAAGAAACTATCTTCATAGAGATATATGTAAAAAAAATTTCAAAACTTGTTTTCGAGTAAATCCTGGATTATTTGATAAAGTGATATTTTTAATAAGCGATGGCAAAAAAATTAAACTTAAAAATTAATCATCCAAATGTAATTCCAAATCATCATATGCATCATATGTGTAGCCTATAGATTTAGTTACTTTGATTTTTTGAAGAGGCTTTTTAATGTTTCTTACATAAACGTTATACTGTCCAAAATTAATAAAAGCACATTTCTGTTTGTTAAATTCTTCTCTTTGTAGCAAATCATTCAGATAAATTTCTGAGAGGCCAACTTTCCAATTTCCATTTCTTAAATCAAAGTGAATAGGTAATTTATTTTCGAATGAAGCTAAAGTGTTGTCTGGAAACAGTTTTAAATTATCATTACGAAACAATGTTACATAGAAGTTATCTTGACAATCCATTTTTGTTAACTTCTTCCGAAACATAAAATTTTGTACTATGTATATGTTGTTCATTCCGGTGTTGATGAAGTTCCTAGTTTTGGACTTCTAAGTAATGGTTTTAGTTTTCGTTTTTTTGTTTCCGGAAACTGTGAAAGTGTAGTGGAGGAAATTGTAGTATCGGCCGATCTAAGTGTCTTCTTCTTTTCAGAAGATGGTACAGCAACGGTAATTACATCAACACTTGGTGTTTCAAACATTCGATAATCAGAGCTTAGAGGTGATCTTCTACAAATTTTTCATCTTTCAGTTTGAGCTAATTTTTTAAATGAATTTTCATCATCCAAATCGTAATGTGTTAAATCGTTATCCATATTTGAGTGTCCTTTTTTAGCGTCATATTCAAACACATCATTCGTAGCTAATGGTACAAAATTGGTTTGTGCTGATGTTGCATTTAGTTGCTGTATATGCATTTCGTTTAGAAAAGAATTTGGTTTGAGTGCCTGTATCTAATGTAAGATTATTAGCCTTTTCTGGTAATTTTTGTACGTGGCTTTTGTTAATTCAATATTTGAGGAGATGTTGATGATTTAAGTACCATTTTTGCAATGGTTTTAATTTTTTATCATATAAAACTTTTTTCATTGCTTGATCTAATAGATCCAAGTTTTTATCATCTTGAATTAATTTACTAAATTTAAAAAACATTTCTGATGACATAACAATCATTCGCTGCATTATGATGCCTTACTGAGTAGTTTGCCTATTACACCAGATAATATAGTCCCAATTAAAGTTGGTTAGAATCCACCATGTTAATTTTCTTTTGACTTTTATACTTTTTTTTGGACAGGCTAAAAATCTTAATTGTTTTTTATGTTTTTTTAGTTTAGCCTTTTGTGTTAGTGATATTTTATTATTGCCATTTAATACATTGATAGCAATTTCAGCAATAGTTTTTATAATATCATCATCACAATATTTAAGAATATTTTGTCGAAATTTCTTCCTTTTGCAATCTCCTAGTACTTGTAATATATGTTGGTATTTCTTCAATCATACTTTTAACAGTTATTTAAATCACCCGTATCATAAAAACAAATACAATATTCTTTTGAAAAAATATTAGTTCTAATTCGAAATAAATCGTTAATGTCTTGTGCTAAATCCAATATGCGGCCTTGATGTTGACTCATTATATTCTCTCAAGAAACTTTTTACATTTTCAGGGTATAGTTTCCAGGTTAGTGGAAAAATTTCCGATTTATCCCGGGGGTTATTAAAAAGTACCAAATCTTTACAATTTAATGAAATATCTCTTGAAAATTTCCACTGATGAAAAACGTTTTGCGTTAATAATGTAATAGACAAATTACGGTGGTGCGAACCTTTAGTAAAAAGTTCACATACTTGTTTGTTTGCTGAATCTAACATTAAATCGTCAAAAACAATTAAAGTAGGTTTATTTCCATTTTCATTAAGCTCTTCCGGAATGCCGGCATAAAAATCTATATTTTTTGGAAGAGCAGAAATTTCTGGGTTACACCATTTTATTTTTTCAAATTTTGGATGTATCAATCTAGTAATATTTTTAATTAAGTTGCATACAAATGTTTTTCCACAGCCAGATGGCCAAGCTAACATCATTGTAAATGGATGGTTGAAATATATCATTATCAGTTCGTGTTTTAAAAATGATTAAGAGATAAAATAGTTCCGTCTTGAAATATATGTAAGCGGCTAAAGTGTATTATAACTTGATCTCAGTTTAAAAGATGAAGGTGAAAGATGTATAACTTCTTCTCATTTTAAAAGATGGAGTTGAAAGAAATGGAAGAAAATTATAAAATAGAATTGGAAAATCTGATTAAATGGTACAAGCATAACAAAGGCAGAAATAGTATCGGAAATACATAGACCAGCCAGACGAAAGTTTCGTCGAAGAAAATTTATTCAAAAAGGTTTAAACGATACTTGGAAAATTGATTTAGTAGAAATGACTCCATATGCAAAGTTTAGCAAAGGAAATAAATATTTATTAACTGTAATAGACATCTTTTCGAAATATGTTCATGCTGAGCGAATTAAAACTAAAAATGCTAATAACGTTTTACTTGCCATGCAAAAAATTTTCAAAATTGCTGGAACACACCCAAAAAATATTTTTTGTTACTTATATTATTTTTAGTTATTATAGGCATTATTCTACTTGTTACTGCCTCTTTTTTGTAAAATTTTTTATTACCCGGTATCATTGTACGTGCTTGTCTTCCCATTAACAACTCAACAGGCGAGAGATTAGAATTCTTAATGGACATACTTGTATTTGTCTCCTCACTTTTCAGAATAATTTTCTTTGCAATTTGCACCATGCGCTCTGCAAACCCATTATATTTTGGGTAAAGAGGGCTGGTTGTGGTAATCTTAATGTCTAAAGTTAAACACCAATTTAAAAATTCTGAAGAATTGAAAGGGACGTTATCTGCTATTATTTCAATTGGGTTACCATGAATCGCGAACAATACATTTAATTTGTTAATCACTGTCTTGGCTGTTTTATTAGTTACAAGTATAATGTCTAAGTATTTAGAGAAGTAGTCTCCTACTATGGGATAATTTTTTCTATTATTTTCCATGAAATCCTTTCCTATTTTAGTATAGGGGTATTCCGGGATTTCGTGATTGATAAGGGGTTCTTTTATGTTGGAACTTCTATATTTTTGGCAACTCTTACATTTCATGATCATGTTTTCAATATCATAATTCATTCTTGGGCAATATAATAACACCCTAGCTCTTTTTTTTGTTTTTTCTATTCCAAGATGCGATTTATGAAGATGCTGCAATATTACCGGGCGTAATGTTTGAGGGACAAAAATTTTATCATCGAAGAATACTATATCATTATCTATAAATAAATTATTTCTAAACTCCCAGAAAAATTTAATTTTATCACTTAACTTTCGCTTTTCGGATGGCCACTCTTCTTTTATTATGTTTTTTATTTGAACTAAAACTTCATCTTTATCAGTTTTCCTTTTAAATTCTTTCAATTACTAATCACTCACATTAATACTATGAATTATTTAATTTATATTTGGTATTTCAGCTTCTTCTTCGACCTTTTTATTAAAGTTCCTAGAGAGCCAATCAGCTAAGTACATAAATTTACCTGGTAAATAAATAAACTGTAGGTTGTACATATTTAATTTTAACTTCATCTGCTGGAGTTTTGGAGATGGAAATTTGCTATAATCTTTAGCCATTAATCCCAGCAAGGGTTTATGGTCTGTTATTAATTCTATATCCCTTCCGTGTATATATGTGTGAAATTTCTTAACAGCAAAGACAACTGCCAGCATATCTTTCTCGATTTGGGCATAATTTATTTCAAGATCTTTCAAACTTCGAGATGCGAAACAGACTGGCCTACCATTTTGCAATAACGCACAACCCACTCCGTACTGAGATGCGTCGCTTTGAATAGTAATTTTTTCATTACCATTAAATGGTTTTAAAGTCGGGGCATTTATTATTAATTTTTTTATATCTATTAGACATTGTTCGTGAATAGGTAACCATTCAAAATTAATATTATTTTTTAACAATTTTTTTAACGGGGTACTAATTTCAGCTAAATTTGGGATATAATCTCTGAGATAATTTATGAACCCCATTAGCTTCTGCATTTCTTTTTTATTTTTGGGTGCTCCTAGATTTTCTATACCTTTCACTTTTCTATCACATTCAATACCGTTTTTTGAAATATAATGCCGTAGGAAGCACACTTTTTCTTTTTTAAATTGGATCTTATTACTATTAAATTTAATATTTTTCTTAAGTGCTCTTTCCATTACTAACTTTAACGTTTAATCATGATCATTTTCATTTTCCGTAACTATTATTATATCATCAATATAAACTGTTACATTTTTTATATCTCCAAAATTCTCTTCATTTAACTTTTGAAAAGCTACTGGAGTAACTTTAAGTCCAAAAGGAAGTTTTTTGAACCGAAAACAACCGAAACGTGTATTAAAAGTACAAAGTTTTTTTGAATAATCATCTAATTCAATCTGCCAAAAGCCCTCTTTAATATCTTTTTTTTTTATACCCTACACATTAAGTATAGGGTATATTAACTTTGGTATGGTGTTTGTAACCACCAAAAGGAAGCGAGTTAGGTATAGACATGTATGTATATTCTGAATCAGGATCACCGCCGGAGTCGATTTAGCGATGTCCGTCCGTCCGTCCGTACGCACGATAACTCAAAAAATAATGATGCTATCTTGATGAATTTTATACTGTAGGTTAACAATGACTAAGGTAAGGCGGGGATTGTAAATGGGCGAAAACGGACCATGCGTTCGAGTACCTCCCATACAACTTCCAAAACCTATTACGCATATTTTCGAAATTAATAAAGATAGAAACTTAAAATTTTGTACGAGGGTGTGTTTTTCTGAATCCCTGATATCCCCAAAATTTGAGATGAAGTGGAGTGGTTGAAGTGGAGTGGTTGAGATGAAGTGGAGTGGGTACCTCCCATACAACTCCCAAAACCGAACATGCATATCTTCGAAATTAATAAAGATAGGAACTTCAAATTTGATAGGAGGGTGCTGTTTCCTAAATCCCTGATTTGTCTAAAATTTGAGAGGAATTGGAGTGGTTGTTCGGGTACCTCCCATAAAACTCCCAAAACCGAACAAGCATATCTTCGAAATTAATAAAGACAGAAACTTCAAATTTGGTACTAGGGTGTTGTTTCCTGAATCCCTATTTGTCCAAAATTTGAGATGAATTGGTGGAGCTGTTCGGGTACCTCCCACACAACTCCCAAAACCGAACAAGCATCTCTTCGAAATTAATAAAGACAGAAACTTCAAATTTGGTACAAGGGTGTTGTTTCCTGAATCCCTGATTTGTCCAAAATGTAAGATGAATTAGAATGGTTGTTCGGGTATCTGCCACACAACTCCTAAGACCAAACAAGCATATCTTCGAAATTAATAAATATATAAATTTGAAATTTGATATAAGAATGTTCTACCCTGTTGATGTCTCTAAAATTTGAGATGAATTGGGTTGGTGGTTCGCGTGCCTTCACACACTTCCCAAGACCTAACAATCATATTTTCGAATTTAATAAAGATAGAAACCTGAAATTTTGTACAAAGGTTGTAACAGCATTTATTTTTTTTAGCTTGTATTAAATACCTAACTAAAATAACTTATGGATTTTTAATTTAATTTGAATGTTTTAGGTGTAGGGTATAAATAAGTCGGTTGCCTCGACTTACTGTTATTTTTACTTGTTTTTTATTAAACTTTATTTATTCCAATTTATCAAATTTACCTTAACCTAAAAAAGTTTACGAAAAAACACGTTTCTTATTAATAATTTTTTTTTTTTAACATCTAAAAATTCATTTTTTTTTTTTTTTATGTTAAGTTATGTCAATGTTAAATTAGCTTTTTCTTATTTTTAATATGCATACACATTTAAATAATTTCATATCTTTAACTTTTCATTGAAAAATTGTTTTAAAAATCAATGTTTTTTTCTTTTTAAAAAAAATCTTATCCTACCTTACACTAATATACATATTAAAAATATGTTTCCATATATTTCATGCTGCACCTAACCACCAACAGTTTTTCCTAATTAATGTATCCTTATGAGGAATACTCATGTCATTTTTCAGGAGATCTCTATTAATGTTATCAGGATCATATTCAATAGTTTTACATGTAGCCCGTCTACTATAGTGATATAGTATAGGGACACGATTCAGGTTTTGAATATAACTTTTTTATCTAGATATATAAAATGCTTAGGGGCTATAAAACCCGAGAGCAAAGTTTTTTCAATGTACTCCTAATTGTGGTAAAATATATGGGATATTAGACCATTTTCTGGAGTATTTGTTGCTCTAACATAATGATTTCGAATTAATTTTAACATAAAATTATCGATTCTGTTTATGTTTGCTTCTTTGTACAAATATTTATTTGAATAAAAACATTTGTAGTCAGATTCTGGTTTCTGTGATTTGTTAATGCATACTCTTATGCACTTTCTTTCAAATTTTCTGATTTTTTCCATGAGACTGGCGCTTATATTATACCATACTGGTATACCATATGATATACTGGTCTGATCAATGTAAGGTATGCAATGATTTTCACTTTATTGTTGAGTGCCTTATTATAAAATAGTTTTTACATACATTCATAGCTTTGGTGTCTTTTTCTGTTGCGCTTTTTACTTGTTGTATGTAGTTAAGATTTCTATGTAGGTGAACTCCTAGGTACTTCACTGTTTTTTTTGTTTGCTATCGCGTTACTGTTAGGTGCTTTTACACTGAACCTTTTCCAGATTTTTCAATTAAGGTTATTATACGTGTTTATATAATTAATATGCTTTCGCAAGTGTTAAAATTAATTTTTAACAGCCATATTTTACAGAAATCTATGATGATGTTGAACATTTTTTGAACCCCTTGCTAAGCTTCATCTACCCGCTTACTGGCAGAATAAATAATTATTTCATCCGCAAAAGCTATAGAATAATTAAACCCTTTAGAAAATTCTAGCTTTTTTAACATGTCGATAATATAAATCGAAAATAGAATCGGTGAATTTACTGCGCCTTGTTGAAGTCCATTGCAAAATTGACTAATTTTTGGAGGAATTTCGGTTTCATGTGTTTCTATATAAAATTTATTGTCGCTAATTATATCTTGTATTAAAGCTACTAGATGTTGTGGGAATTTATACTTGTATAGCAGTTTGTACATTAGGTCATCAATCCAAACAGAGTTAAAAGCTTTTTCTAGAGCGATGAGACACGCTCCTACTCCATAATTTTTGTTTATATGCCAACAGATGTCAGAAGTTAATTTTGTATTCTTGAATGTTTGAATCGAAATCCGAATTGGTTTTCGGGTATAATGTTTTTTGTCTTAAGATGGTTTGTGATTTTACCATTTCTTAGGACTTCATAAATTTTACTTATGCTTGATAGCAAGCTTATCGGCCGGTAATTACTGGGGTTAGTTGGATCTTTGCCCGGTTTTTTAAATTATCATTACACGAGCTAGTTTCCAAGTTGCAGGATAATACGAGTGACTTAGCGCGTTATTAAATAATATCACATATTTATTTATTAATTTATCGCTCAAATTCTTTATAACAAGATTCGGAATTCTATTTGCACCATGTGAGATTTTGTCTTTTAAATTTGTCATTATATTTTTTATTTCATCAAAATCTGTGAAATAATTGTTTTTATTTTTTTGTTGTGAAGATTTATTGTTAACACTAAATTTACATATTGTTACATTATTTTGTTTTTTGATTTTGTTCATATTTTTAAATTCATTTATTTTATTTTTTATACGATTATGGAAGATATTATCTGGAATATTTATTTTGTGTGTATTTTCGATATATGAACTAAATACATTTAAAATATCTTTTTTTTCTTTTAATGTATATTTATTGTCAATTGTTCTGCTGAGTTTAGCCCTATCTATATTGTTTTTAGTTAAGAGTTCGTTGTTATCTATATGCAAACTTTTGGTATTTGAGTTGGCGTTTTTTCTAAAAATTTTGTTTATTTCAGGAAACATATTTCTGTTATTAATTTTACTAATTCTATTGTGCCAATATTGATTAATTTCCAATTTTTTGCGCTGTTTTATTAAAGTTTTAACGTTGTTAAGGAGGCTTTTAAGAAAGTTTATTTGATGATTAGAAAAATTTAGGTTCTGTGAACGTATTCGATGAAGATCGTTAAGCAAGCTTTTTTTTTTGTTAGTTTTTATTAGTTTTTAGCACATTTCCAAAAAAATTTTGAAAAAATGTGCTTATTAGTTTTACTCTGTCCGTCCGTCCGTCCGTCTGTTTACTAAACTTCTACATCGTTAAAGATGGAGAAAAAAAAATTTAACCATGGGTAGGTCTTATAAAAAAAATAATTTTGTGGAACAACTTTTTCATGTAGCCCCATCCATTACGGAGCTACAGCCCCTCAAACTTTGAAAAAGCCCTATTTTTAAATGCATATATCTTATGTTCTGCTTAAAATTTTTTCAATCTGAAGACCTTATTCGACAGGTATTAAATTTTTTTAAATTTAGTATTTAAATTTACCGTTATGTAAAAACCAAATTTTGCATGATTTTTTTACTTTCATAACTCCGGCACGCTTTTAGATAGAGGCTTGAACTTTTGAGGCAAGAAAGAACTTTTAGAATTAGTATAAGTTTGCTCAGAAATTTTTTTTGGACCACCCATGTTTATGAGCTATTAGGGCTCAAAAATTGAAAATTTGCTATTTTTAAACACCTGTAACTTAGGAACCTGTACACATTTTACTTCTGCAAGATATAAAAATTAAAGCTACAGTACTATAGTTTTACGTGTGTTAAAGGTTTATTTTAGTTGTAAAGGGTTCCAAAGTTGCAGCTCTTCAAAATTGCGAAAAAGCCCCATTTTAAGATGTATATATCTCAGGCTCTGCGTAATAGTTTTGCAATCTAAAACCGCGAGAAGACCGGGCATTTTATCTATATAAAACAATATCAAAATTATGTAATATTTTGTTATTTACTATTTAAATTTACCGTTATGTGAAAACCACATTTTGCATGAAATTTCTTTTTTCATAACTCCGGCACGCCTTTAGATAGGAACCTGAAATTTTGAGACAAGAAAGAACTTTTAGAATTAGTATAAGTTTTCTCAGAAAATTTTTTGGTAGCACCCCCTCTTTAAGTGTTATTACGCCTCAAAAATTGAAAATTTGCTATTTTTAGACACCTGTAACTTAGACACCTATAAAAATTTTTCTTCGGCAAGACATGAAAATTAAAGGTTTAATAATATATTTTTACGTGTGTTAACGGCTTTTCTTAGTTATATAGGATTCCGGACTTACGGCCCCTCAAAATTTCAAAAATGTCCTATTTTCACGTTTTTTCTTGAACATGAAATTTACAAATTTTTGTGCAAGTCACAATTCTAAACAGTTTGTATTGAGTTTAGGAAATGTGCGCTTTTAAAAACTGTTGGTTTATATTCTACCTTGTTTAATTATCGGAGAATTTATTTTGTTCATGTTATTAAATGTTCCTGTTTTTTATATTTAAAGTGCTATTATCACAGATCTGATTTCTGGAATTTAAATATTCGTTATCAAGATTTTTGTCAAGTTTTTTCTTAAACTTATTCCAGTTGGTGTTTTTGAAAAGAAATTTATGTTGTTCTGTTAATTCTTGGATACTCAAATCATTATTTGTTCTTGAAAATTCGAAGTTAATCGCATTGTGGTCGCTTTCATATGCCATCGTTTATATGCATTTTTATTATATGCAATTTATTATATGCATTTTTGTAAAAAAAATTTAATCGAACATCGGTTATTACTAAATCAATATAGGAGTTAGCTCTGACGAAAGTAGGGCCGTCTGTTTTATGTAATTTTAATTTGTACTTTATATCAGTATTTTTTATCCAATTATTTAATAAGTTCCCTCTTGTGTCATTATATGTATTAGACCAGTTTTTATGTTTCGCATTGAAATCACCTGCTCTAGTATATAATAATTGTTTGTGTTAGCTAAATATAGTGTAACAAACATTTTTTCTAATTCTTCAATAAATGTATCATTGTTTCTATCTGGCACATAAACAGAAATAATAAATAGTTTTTTTGCATTTTTTAATTTAATAAATGTTATACCCACTCCAATGCTTTTAAATTCATCAAAAATTTTGTTGTTGACATAGTGATATTTATATTTTTTTTTAATAAATATGGCAACACCACCCCCTTTTATATTGCATATTCTATCTCGTATAATTAATGTATAATTGTCAATATTAATATTGTTGTTTGCATTTAACTTTGTTTCGCTCAGACACATGAAGTCAGGTTTATAATTATCAAGAAAGTGTAAAAGAGAAAGTTTTTTATTGTAAGAGACTAAAGAATTGACATTTACTGAAATTAATTTAAATGTTTTTGCTAAATGTGACATGTTGTTGGTTAGTTTTCATATTAAGTTTTTGAAAAATTAATTTAAAATTGTTTTTGTTTTCAATACTTTCTTTTTCTAGTTTTAATATTGAATTTTTTATTTCTAATAAAATATTTAAATAAGAATCAGTGCCATTATTAATAGAATCAGTGTTAATGCTATTACAATTATTGTTATTTCTAAGTTTAGTGTTAGTATAATTATTATTATTGCTTAAAACCTTAACATAAGATATATTTTTATTAATAAAACTATGTGACATGTTATATTTATTTACTATTTTATTTTTTTGTGTTTCTTTGGTTTTTTCACGAAACTGTAATTTCTTTTGATATTCAGACCATTTTGCGTAAGAAGCTGGGTGTCCATTTTTACCGCACAATATACAATATAGCTTTTCTTTAGGATCATCCGGTGTAATTGAACATTGGCTTGGAGCATGGTTTTGGCCGCATGTAACACAACGCAGTTCCATAGAACAATTTGCTGAAGAAAGCGAGAACCGCTGACATTTGGTGCATTGTACTAAATCTCGTTTAATTATTTTTTCCCACCGTACAATTTGGTAGTCAATGGCTTTTATTTTTATTATCTCTTCTTTTAAGCTACCTGGTGTTGCTTGGATAATATAATGTGGTAGTACGATATTATTATTTACTACAAATTTGGTGTTTTAAAAAATAAATAAATAATTCAGCAATGCTTTGGTTTTAGTCAAATTATCTATATTGTAGATATATAGTGCTGCTGATTGGTTGACTGGATATTCTTTCACAAAAAAGTTTTTTACCTTGAGCTTATCTTTCATGAGTTCTTTTAGTTGGTGGCATTTTTTTTTATTTTCCGTATCAGGGGTTTGTTCGGCTTTTTTATTGGAATTCGATTTTTTTTTATTTTTATAAAATTTTTTTTCTGGAATTATGAGGTTATATTCCATACTTTCATTTTCTTCAATTTTTTCACGTTCTTGTTTAGATTCGCTTTCACTGTCCTCACAATGAGTGTCCATCAGGGGGTTAGAATAATTGATGCTCTTCTTAATCCTTTCTTTTGATGTATTTGGAAGGAGCTTTTTCATAGCTTCTTTTAATTCTGCATTTTCTTTTTGCAGTTTAATAACTAAATCTTGCAAGTCATTCACTTTTTGTTCATTTTTATCTAAGATATTGCATAGTTTATCATTTATCGATTCTTTTAGTGGATTTTTTTTTTCATATTACTTTTAAGAGAGGATGTAATCAAAAAATGTTTTGCACGCTTTTATAAAATTTTATTTTTTTCAATGTTATTTTGTATCAAACTTATATATTTTTTTTTTATTTATTCTTTTTGAATTTTGAGTTTTAATAGTCTGTTTTACTTATTTTTAATTTAGTATGAGCTAGAATAGAACCGCATCGGGCGACGGTTACTCTGCAGCTAAAAAGCATTTTTCCTACAAGATTAGTTTTCAATTGGCTAAAAGTTGGAATTTCGTAGTAGTTATTTTTTATAGCTTTATTTAACTCTTTAGGGTTGAGACATATCCTAATCTTTTTATTAGATTTTTATACTACTACAATGTTTGAAACCCAATCAGTTGGTTCTTTTACAGGTTCAATTATACCTCTTTCACATAAATTGTTATGTTCATTCCTCACTGGTTCTCTTAAAATTAATGGTATTCTATTGGAAGGTTTAGCATAAGGCACAACATTATCTTTTAATTGTATATGGAAATTCTTTTTAAAACATCCTAAACCCGTAAACACGTCTTTATAATTATCGAAAATATCTATGTTTGTAATTAATACGCTATTAATTCGTTTTATTAAATTTAATTTTTCGCACGCCTCAAGTCCTAAAATTGGTGTAAAACTTATTTTATTGTCAACAACAAAAAAAAATTGTTTCGATATAGTATTATTAGCAATACATGTAAGACTACACATGCCTTTGTTTTTTATTTCAGCGCCGTGATAAGCCACTAATTTTTCACTTTCATTTATCAATTTTATATTTGTTAATAATTTCAAAAAACTGTTGGGCAGTATATTTACTGCAGCTCCTGTATCTAATTTAAATTTAATAATAGTGTTTTGTATTCTTATATTCTCATACCAAACTTTTTGTTTTAAATCTGTATTTATTGAATCAATGTGAAAATTTTCTTCTGAACTACATAATTCGTTATTTATATTAATTTCACTTACCACAGGTTTTTTGCACACAGCAGCGTAATGATGAATGATGTTTTTTACAATTATTGCATTTTTTCCCGTATGCTGGGCAATTTCCATATGAATGATGTTAACCACAAAATTTACAATTCAAGTTTATGTTTTTTTAGCACATTTCCAAAAAATTTTTGAAAAAATGTGCTTATTAGTTTCACTCTGTCCGTCCGTCCGTCCGTCCGTCCGTCCGTCCGTCTGTTTACAAAACTTCTACACCGTTAAAGATAGAGAAAAAAAATTTTAACCATAGGTAGGTCTCATAAAAAAAATAATTTTGTGGAACAACTTTTTCATGTAGCCCCCCCCATTACGGAGCTACAGCCCCTCAAACTTTGAAAAAGCCCTATTTTTAAATGCATATATCTTATGTTCTGCTTAAGATTTTTTCAATCTGAAAACGTCATTCGACAGGTATTTCTTTTATCTTTGTAAATTAATATCAAAATTATACAATTTTTTTAAATTTAGTATTTAAATTTACCGTTATGTGAAAACCAAATTTTGCATGATTTTTCTACCTTCATAACTCCGGCACGCTTCTAGATAGAAGCCTGAAATTTTGAGACAAGAAAGAACTTTTAGAATTAGTATAAGTTTGCTCAGAAAATTTTTTCGGACCACCCCCTGTTTATGAGCTATTAGGGCTTAAAAATTGAAAATTTGCTATTTTTAAACACCTGTAACTTAGGAACCTGTACATATTTTACTTCTGCAAGATATAAAAATTAAAGCTACAATAATATATTTTTACGTGTGTTAAAGGTTTATTTTAATTGTAAAGGGTTCCAAAGTTGCAGCTCTTCAAAATTGCGAAAAAGGCCCATTTTCAGATGTATATATCTCGGGCTCTGCGTAATAATTTTGCAATCTAAAACCGCCAGAAGATCGAAATTTCTATTATCTAAATAAAACAGTATCAAAATTATGTAATATTTTGTAATTTACTATTTAAATTTACCGTTATGTGAAAACCACATTTTGCATGAAATTTCTTTTTTCATAACTCCGGCACCCCTTTAGATAGGAACCTGAAATTTTGAGACAAGAAAGAACTTTTAGAATTAGTATAAGTTTCCTCAGAAAATTTTTTGGTAACACCCCCTCTTTAAGAGTTATTACGCCTCAAAAATTGAAAATTTGCTATTTTTAGACACCTGTAACTTAGGCACCTGTGCAAATTTTTCTTCGGCAAGACATGAAAATTAAAGGTTCAATAATATATTTTTATGTGTGTTAACGGCTTTTCTTAGTTATATAGGATTCCAGACTTACGGCCCCTCAAAATTTCAAAAATGTCCTATTTTCACATTTTTTCTTATTACATGAAATTTTCAAATTTTTGTGTAAGTCACACTTCTAAACAGTTTGTATTGAGTTTTGGAAATGTGCGCTTTTAAAAACCGTTGGTTTACATTCTACCTTGTTTATACATATTATCATTCCTAAAATTAAAATTTTTAAAATTTACATTAGTATGATTTTTTTTCGAGTTATTAGTATTATAATTAGGAGAAGTTAAATTTTTATGATTGAATCGTTTTCGATTTTTAAACTCTGTCGGTTTATTGATAACATCTACTGATGAACTTGTCTTTTGCATTACATTGGTCTGGTCTGTTTGTTAATTGCTTCAGCTGTTCTGGCCTGATCTAGTGCTGTTTGTAATGTAAGTGTTGGTGTTTCTATTAATTTATTTTGTAATTTACTATCGTTGGTTCCAAGAACTATTCTGTCACGGATGATTATTTGATCTTCATCTGTAGGAGCACATCTGTTTGCCATTGTCTTTAATTCCATTATGAAGTTATCAAATGATTCTTCAATATCTTGCTTGCGATTGTAAAATAAGAATCGCTCATATATAACGTTGCTTTTTAATTTACAGAAATTTTCAATAGCTTTTGAAACTTTATTATATTTTTTGCGTTCATCTTCTGATAAGTTAAAAGAATTATAAATTTACAATGTCTCTAACCCAACTGCATTAAGGAAAATGGCGACTTGAACTTCTTCTAGTTTCTTTCCAAGCTCAATCGCAATTACAAATACTTTAAAATTTTGGAAAAAACTCGCCACTTTTCCGCTATATTGCCTTGTAGTTTAAGTTCTTCCACTTTTCTGACATAATCCATATTTGTATTTATATATATGTATTTTACCTCTTTGCGTGGTCTGCCACGTGGTCGTTGTACATGTACTTCTTTTGTTCATATGCCCATAAATTTTTATCGCCGTTATGTGCACATGTGTATTTATAATTATTTATTTTTAGAATTTTATTATTACTGTATTATGAATGTATGTATTATGTCAGGTATTATTATAATTTTCATATTTTTTTACAATTCTATTTTATAATTTTGTTATAATTTTTTGGTTCAAGTAGTTTGTTTTATAATTATTATAATGTTGTTCGCTTCGGCTGTGCCATGTGTTATTAGGTTTTGTCTCTATGACTGTCTTAGTTTTACTGATCATATTTTATTTTAGATAATTAATTTTATACAGCTGTAATCTTGACTTACATCTATAATATAATACATACACAAGATGTTGGCGAGACCTTGCCAACATGTAAAAAAATATATTTTATATCTATAATAAAACACTCGCACTGAATGTAAACTAAACTGGCAATGATGATATTTCTGTATATTTATTTAATAATTTAAAATTTTATTACCAGAGACACAAATCTGTGACCCAAAGTATTATCAAGAGACACAAACCGTTCATTAAAAATATAAATAAATTTAGTAAATATTATTACGAGTGACCAAATTTTCCACTAGAAGTATTACCAGAGACACAAACCGTTCATTAAAAGTCAGTACAGTCAAAAAAGGAAAAGTACATACTTAAAAAACACATTTTCAATCAAAATAAATTCAGCAAATTTTTAATTTTTAAATTTGACTGCCACGTCCATTATGAACTGGTCGCAGCGGTAAATTAAAAATAAATTATTAATCTTCTGTTGGCGTTTCCAATCTTTGTTTTGGAAAAAAAAAAATAAAAATAGGTACTCTTAATAAAATTAAAACGCCTGAAAGTGAAAAAGTGAGAGTGAACAAAGTTTATAGTAAACCTCATATTTATAAGGAAAAAATAATAGGCCGATTTTATTCCTGATTTTGTTTTCATTAGTATAAAAGCTGGTAAAAGCTTCGTAACAGACTTTAAAATAGTTTTGTTTATTTAGGTTGAAATTTCGATTTTTAAGGTAAATTTTCTGTAGAACTGGTATAACATAAAATATTGGAAATTTTTAATTAATATAAAATTCGGCAGACTTAAAAAATTATATTTCATAAAAGAAGTCAGAAACTTACTAAATATTATAGAAACGGATATTTTTCTTAAAAAAAAAAGAAAAAAATAACATAGAAAATATCATTTCATAAGCCTTCTCTCACAAAAGATTCATAATTTTGTACTAATTTATTATTAGACCATTAATAATATTGTTAGCCATGGAAAAAAATGAGATTTATTAATCAGATCAGATAATATAATACCTGAAATTAATGATTGAATTTCTGATAATATACACAATATAATGATAATACCAATAAAAAAAATATTTTATTTCTATAATAAATCACTCACACTGAATGTAAACTAAACTGGCAATGATGATATTTCTGTATATTTATTTAATACTTTAAAATTTTATTATCAGAGACACAAATCTTCGACTAAAAGTCTTATCAGAGACACAGAGACACAGAGACTTTTTAAAAAGTACTTTCGACACAAAATTTAAAGCTAATTTTTTATTTTTAAATTTGACCGCCACATCCATTATGAACTGGTCGCAGCGGTAAATTAAAAATAAATTATTATTCTTCTGTTGGCAGTTTTCAAATGACACTTTGTTTTCAAAAAAAATAAAAATACTCTTAATAATATTAAAATACCTGAAAGTGAAAAGAGCAAAGTTTATAGTAAGCCTTATATTTATAAGAAAAAACTAATAGGCCGATTTTATTCTTGATTTTGTTTTCACTATTATAAAAGCTGGTAAAAGCTTCGCAATAGATTTTAAAGTAGTTTTGTTTATTTAGGTTGGAATTTTGATTTTTTAAGCTGAATTTTTGATATAACATAAAATATTCGAATTTTTTTTATTAATATAAAATTCGGCAGATTTAGTTAATTATATTTCATAACAGAAATCAAAAACATACTAAATATTATAGAAATGGACATTTTTCTTAAAAAAAAAAGAAAAAATAACATAGAAAATATCATTTTAGAAGCCTTCTCTCACAATAGATTAATAATTTTGAACTAATTTATTATTAGACCATTAAATTAAAAAGCTGTCGAAAACGACCGTCACAAAAAAAAAGGCCCCGAAAATTTATTAAATTACATTATCAGAGACATGAATCTTTTATTAAATATACCAAAGAACTCTTCCAAAGTACATTTAAATAAAATAAATTCAGCAAATTTTATTCAAGCAAAAAAATAATCAACGCAAAAGACGTGAAAGTAGTTTTGGTAATTTGGTAAAGACTTGAAAGTTTTTATCAATTTCGCGGCGAAAACAACTGTTTTTCATCGACATAAAAATTTTTTTTTAAAACTAAAGAAAAATAGAGAGTCTGGTAAAATTTTAACAAATATTAAAATTATTTTGATTATTGGTATTGTTTTAAATGTAACAAAAAAAAAATGTCGTAGCCGTTGGTTGGTTTTTCGCCGGTTTTTATTGTGCACTTTATACATGTGTTTCAAACAATTTTTGAGATATCGGCACGAACTTTTACCCTGAATGTGTTTTTAGCTTGGACCATTTTTTCTCAATGATTAAAAAACTGTCAAAAATTACCGCCACGAAAAAACGGCGAGAAAAAATTAATAAACTGTACCTACCTAAGATTTTTAATTTTGTGTTTAGATTTGTTTTATGTTTTTTTTCTATTACAAGTAAGTAAGTGATTTCAACAATTTTTTAATGGTGCTGATGTAAAAATGAAATTTTTAGGTAGTTTTATTAAGGGAGTCAGTATGATACCGTAAATGTTTTTGAATATATAGAAATTGTTCAATTGCACAGGGCATTTTCTAGTAACTAATATATTATATAAAACTACTGCACTACTACACTACACTACTACATGATCTTTTAACTATTACAATCTGATCATGGTAAAGAGTTTTTTAACAAAGAATTTAGAAAACTTATGGAAAGAAAAACAATTAATCATTATCATACATATTCTGAAATGAAAACATCCATAGTAGAACGGCTTAAACGTACTTTAAAAAATTCAATTTAGAAGCAGTTTAGTTTTCAGGGTAATTATAAATAGATATCTATTTTACCCTCACTTATTGAAAAATAGAACGCAATATATCGTCGTGCAATTAAACTTCAACCTAAAAAAGTTACAAAAGCAATGAAAAATATATTTTGAAGAACATTTACATGCAACCGAAATTTTATCAAAAAGCAAAATATAAAGTTAAAGATTATGTACGCATAAGTAAATATAAAGGATACTTTGCAAAAGGTTATCAACCTAACTGGTCAACAGAAATATTTACAATTAAAGAAGTAAAATTCACAGATCGAATTATATACAACTTACTTGATTATACAAAAACACCGATTTCAGGTTCTTTTTACGAGCCTGAACTTACTCGAGTCAAAAATCCAGACACTTGTCTTGTTGAAAAAATATTGAAAAGAAAAGGAAATCAGGTTTTTGTTAAATGGTTAGGTTTTGATAAAGATCACAATTCTTGGGTAAATAAAAACGATATTATATGAAACTTAATTTGCATTTTTTATTTTCACAATTTTTTTATTACATTTTTTTCCACATTTATAGTTTTCAATAACATACCTCAAATTTACATAATACAAAGCAATTTGCAAGAACACAATAAATCTTGTTCTATATTAAAAATATTTTATATTTTTTAATTTGCATTTTTTATTTTCACAATTTTTTTATTACATTTTTTTCCACATTTATAGTTTTCAATAACATACCTCAAATTTGCATAATACAAAGCAATTTGCAAGAACACAATAAATCTTGTTCCATATTAAAAATATTTTTTCAAATTATTTTTCAATTAAACATAACAATTAATCACTAAATGCAATTTTAAATTAATTTAAAACTAAGATACAATAACAAGGTCAATATCTGGATTTTATTTATCTGATAAATAACAATTGCATGTTTGCCTTAACATTATGTTCCAATAAAAAAACTTTTTATTAAAAAATAACTATTATTTTACAACATTATTTCTTTTACTTACAAACACACCGTAAAAGCTTTTTATTAAAAAACAAAATAAATTCTAGCATATTATTTACATAGTCCACAATAACATCAACACCTGTTTTTAGATCAATATAAAACAGATCAGTGTACTTACTTGTTATACATTATCTAGTTGGACTTCTATATTATTTTCAAAAGCGTTTCGGAAAACTAATTATGCAAGCGCCAATCAGAACATCTAATTTGCATAAATATTTCTACAATATCTAGTTGACCTTCTATATTATTTACAAAAGCTTTTCCGGAAACTAATTATGCAAGAGCCAATCACAATACCTAATTTGCATAAATATTGCTATATCTTTCTGGCACAAAATTCCCACCGCTAATTGCCCCGTATACTACTATTTATGTTTTATACAAAATCTTATACAAAAAGAAATTTGAAAATATTATTATTTGTATTTCAATAATGTATTGTTTCCTAAAGTATTCTAACCTTTGATTATAGCTTGACTTGTCAATGATAAATACAATTAACATGTAATTTCAGATTTTAGAAATATCTCCTGCATCCATTAATGAGGTTCCTCAAGGTACTCGAATATGTGCATATTGGAGCCCACAATATAGATGTTTGTATCCTGGGACAACGGTTGAAACAAATGAAGAAAATAAAAATGGCGTTTTTGTAAGTGTTGAGTTTGATGATGGAGATAGTGGAAAAATATCGTTGGAGGATATAAGATTTTTGTTAAGTAATTATGATGTAGTAGGTGAGTGATATATTATATTTATAAAATTCAATTTTTTATTAATTAGATATTAAAAATGTTTTGGAATATTTATTCGATAAGCCCAGTTGTCAATATCTATAATGTAGATAATATTGCAGCTTACGTGAGCAATCAAAAATAAGAGGCTACCGAGTTATCGGTTGCTAAAAAGTATATGAAATCATTTAACAACTCTCTACCTAGCCATATACTAATTAAATATCCAATAGATATTAAATAAGAAGAAAGTAGAATCGAATACGTGCTTTAATTTTGAAACCTGAACAAAATCACCTAAATTTTAAAATAGTAAGCGAAATGACTAAATTTTGAAAAATAGAATGGAATAAATTAAAATCATTAACAAAAGTTTTAAGTTATTCTGGAAATTCATCAAGGTACTCAAAAATAATAACGTCTTAATACCAAAAGTCAATTTGAAAGTGTTAAATATATTAGCAACTATGATAAAGCTATGATTATGATAACTATGATTATCGATAGTTAAAAATTCGATAGTTAAGTTCAATAGTAATCTCACTAATCTATCGGGAAATAATATTTGTAGTTTATTTGATGATATAAATTCGCTATGTCAACTAATGAATTAATCACTGTAGTAAAAATAAAATCTTTGATTATACCCGTACGATAGGATCGGGTATAATAAAATTACTCCTCCGTTTGTAACACCTCGAAATAAGCGAGCTAGATATACCTTCAAAGGTATGGATCGGATCAGAAAATATTCTCAGACTTTTGAGCCATGTCCGTCCGTCCGTCAGCACGCTAACTCAAAAACTAAGAAAGCTAGAATCTTGAAATTTACATAAAATATTCTGGGAGTAATTTGTAGGTTCCCTATTTTTTTTGGTTGAGTTTGGACCAAAACTTAGAGTAGCTGTCGAACACCTAACTTTTAGATCCCCACATTTTTTTTGAAATAGAGCTATGAAATTTTAACTGCTGATAGATCTCACAAAAATATTAATTTTATTTTTAATAACTTTTTTTTGTAGCCCCACCCGTTACGGAGCCACAGCTCCCCAAAGATTCAAAAAAGCTCTATATTTAAATTGTTATAGCACAAGTTGTATAAGGTATATCTTCATTTTGAAAACGCCAAACGATTACTACTTTCATTAGCTTTAAAAGTATATATACAATAAATATATATTTGTGGCATACGGTGTCTTAATTTACCGTTTTGCGAAACTCAAATTTTGCAAAATCCTTTAACCCTTCTATCTTCTAAACGGTTTAAGTTGGAAACTTGAAATTTTGACAGAAGTTAGATCTTTGAAAATAAGTATGAGTCATTTCAGAATTTTTTTTTGTATCACTCCCGGTTTAGGAGCTGTAGGGGGTCAAAAACTGAAAATTTCCTATTTTTAAACACCTGTAACTTGAACACCTGTTAAAATTTTTTTGAAGTAATACACAAAAATTAAAGCTTCAACATTATACTCTTATTTCTGTTAACAACTTTTTTTAATAATATAGGGTTACTTTATAATTGACGAAAGTGTTACTTGATTTTTTCAAATTTTCTAACAAATTTCTTTAACGAATTTTTTGCATTTTGTTTTACTCGATAATTTGAAATTGTTGAGGATATAATGCGTAGTACAAAAAAATGTAAATAAATAAACAACATAACGGTTGCTTGAAGAATTTTTATTTATATGATATTGATATATATACATACTTATATAATATCATGTTTATTTACATATCGTATATGTCACTAGTGAATGAATGATAAGAGTATAGATGTATATTATATAGCGCCGTATTTACATACATATATGTATTTTATTGTACTTATAAGAAATTATTCTGTCAATGGAGTATTTAAATATAATATAATATAATATTTAAAATTATATTTACTATTTTGTACTAAGTAAATTTAATATACATTTACCGCTTAGTATTAAATGGTACTATAGAATATTTGAAAAAGTTTTGGATTGATAATCGTTATGTGGAAGGTTAAAATCTGCTTTTGAAGAATGTATAAACATATAGTTTGAATATATGTACAACCCATAATTCTAGAAATTATAAAATTCACCCAAATTATTTTAAAATACTAAAATATTAAAAAAATAATATTGTAAGCAAAATGACAGGCTGTGAACATACTAACGGTTCGTACGGGTATCTAAGAGTTGACAAAGGCAAATGTATTCTTCCTCGTTTTTTCTTCAAATAACAAAAAGGCCGTAGGTATCAATAAAAAGTTATACAGTTTTACCATTGTCTAATCGAATTATTTTAAATTCGTGCTTACGACTAAACTATTTTCTATATTAATGGAAAGGAGTTAAAATTACAGCTTTATAACGACAAATAAGTGTCTTGATAGTTTTGCTAGCTGTATAAACTTAATACAACTTTGAATATAAAAAACCTGCCTGCTCCACCACAGTACCGACCGGTATTACACAAAAATCATAATGCGAAATTTCATAGATTTTTTAATCTTACATAATAATTTATTTCAAAACAAAATAATTTAGAATACATAATTGAATAACATTTTGTTTTATTCAATAACAAAAATAGGCAATGAATTTTTTTAAAATACGTACATTCATACATACATATTCATATGCACATGATTTTTTTTCATTCAAAATTATTAGAAGTAAAAAATAATAAAAAGTGTAAACAAATTTATTTATTTATTATAAAAAACAAACATAATTTTTTATATGTATATGCGCATTAACATTGAATCTTCTAAAAAAAATTTTACTGTTTGAATTTTGCGACATTATCAAGAGAATATACATATATAGGTACAAAAAAAAAAAACAAAACAAAAAATAATTGTAATATTGTATGAAATTTAGACTTAGAAAAAAATATGTTATTTAAGTAAGTACAATTTAAAGTTAGTCGGATCAAGAAATTTTCGATGGCAAAGTTTTTGCTCCTTAAGGCTAATTTTCATGAAAAAAATTTCATCCGATATCGGATATTTAGAAAGAGTAAAACAGGAAGAGAAGGGAGAAAAATAATGAATGGAGAGGGAGGGAAATAATGAATTCAAATGTCATGTGTCCATAAGAATGTTAGTAATGTGTTTTACTGTGTTTTAGTACTGTCCATAAGAATGTTAGTACTGTTTAATTTTTTTTGTGTAGCATACATATTTTATACGTATGTGTTAAAAATATCGGAGATAATTATAGAAAATGTAGCTTCCGCGAGCTAAATTTGATCCGATATTATTGCATATCTCCGTTATTTTCTGAACGCTTGTACTATTGTTATTCTTAATTCGTCCGATATTTTGTTTTTTTTCTCTGTCACACAAGTAGTGTTTTTGTATCTTCTGCCAATGCTCTAACAAATAACGCCGATATCGATTCATTTAAATTAGCGTTTACTTGTGTAACAAAATTTTCTTAATAATTTTTCTCATAATATTATTCTGTTACGAAATATTCTTAAATTATTAAAAATTATACTAGTAAAATACAACCTGCAGTTGTCCGATAATAATAATAATAATAAATAAATAATAAATACTAAATAATAACTAATAATTAATAAATAATAAAAATAATAAATAATACTAATAAATAATAATAAATAACAATACTAAATAATAATAAATAACAAATAGTAATAAATAATACCACATTCTGGAAATTTGAAAATAAAAACGAGGAAGAATACAGTTGCCTTTGTCAACTCTTAGATACCCGTACGAACCATTAGTATGTTAACAGCCTGTCACTCTGCTCACAATATTATTTTTTTAATATTTTAGTATTTTAAAATAATTTGGGTGAATTTTATAATTTCTAGAACTATGGGTTGTACATATATTCAAACTATATGTTTATATGTACATTCTTCGAAAGCAGACTCTAACCTTTCACATAACGATTATCAATCCAAAACTTTTTCAAATATTCTATAGTACCATTTAATACTAAGAGGTAAATGTATATTAAATTTACTTAGTACAAAATAGTAAATATAATTTTAAATATTATATTATATTATATTTAAATATTCCATTGACAGAATAATTTCTTATAAGTACAATAAAATACATATATGTATGTAAATACGGCGCTATATAATATACATATATAATCTTATCATTCATTCACTAGTGACATATACGATATGTAAATAAACATGATATTATATAAGTATGTATGTATATCAATATCATATAAATAAAAATTCTTCAAGCAACCGTTATGTTGTACATTTATTTACATTTTTATGTACTACGCATTATATCCTCAACAATTTCAAATTATCGAATAAAACAAAATGCGAAAAATTCGTTAAAGAAATTTGTTAGAAAATTTGAATAAATCAAGTAACTCTTTCGTTAATTATAAAGTAACTATATATTATTAAAAAAAGTTGTTAACAGAAATAAGAGTATGATGCTGAAGCTTTAATTTTTGTGTATTACTTTAAAAAAACTTTAACAGGTTTTCAAGTTACAGGTGTTTAAAAATAGGAAATTTTCAGTTTTTGACTCCTTACAGCTCCTAAACGGGGGGTGATACAAAAAAATTTCTGAAATGACTCATACTTATTTTCAAATATCTAACTTCTGTCAAAATTTCAAGTTTTCAACTTAAACCGTTTAGAAGATAGAAGGGTTAAAGGATTTTGCAAAATTTGAGTTTCGCATAACGGTAAATTAAGACACCGTATGCCACAAATATATATTTATTGTATATATATTTTTAAAGCTAATAAAAGTAGTAATCTTTTGGCGTTTTCAAAATGAAGATATATCTTATACAACTTGTGCTATAACAATTTAAATATAGAGCTTTTTTGAACCTTTGGAGAGCTGTAGCTCCGTAACGAGTGGGGCTACAAAAAAAAGTTATTAAAAATAAAATTAATATTTTTGTGAGATCTATCAGCGGTTACAATTTCATAGCTCTATTGCAAAAAAAATGTGGGGATCTAAAAGTTAGGTGTTCGAGAGCTACCCTAAGGCTTGGTCCAAACTCAACCAAAAAAAATAGGGAACCTACAAATTACTCCCAAAATATTTTGTGTAAATTTCAAGATTCTAGCTTTCTTAGTTTTTGAGTTAGCGTGCTGACGGACGGACGGACATGGCTCAAAAGTCTTAGAATTTTTTTCTGATCCGATCCATACCTTTGAAGGTATATCTAGCTCGCTTATTTCGAGGTGTTACAAACGGAGGAGTAATTTTATTATACCCGATCCTATCGTACGGGTATAATGATAGAAGAATTTAATGCCAGGGAAACTACAAACGTTCAAAAATTCAAACAAACGTTCAAAATGCTATGTACGCATATAGAAACAGTGAAAAATAAAAAAAATTTGAAAACCAACAGCCATTTAAATACAGATGTCAAAGATGCAGAAAAGTGGGCTGTAAAGAAAAAAATCAAAAAAAAAATTTTTTGGATAAAAGTGTATTTTCAAAAATTTTTGAAACAAAGAAAAATATTAAAAGCGAACTGGCTTTAAAACAAACTGACGAACTATGTGGTGATGATTGTTGATGTCTTGAAAACGGATACACATTCCACATGACCACAAAAACACACAATCTTAGCCCGGTCTAGGTAGTCTCGAGGAAGTTAAGGATGAAATTCACCAGAGTGAAATTTGAAAACTGAACACTGAAAACACACAAACATCTGTTCAATAGAGAAAATCAGCCGGCTTCCAACAAATGCATGGCTACGCAAACTATAAAGCACGATCTCACAGAATGACATCACAATGCATCAATCTACGCAAAATAGAGCCAACCAGCAGATGAAGCATTAGCCCGAGATTCCGACAACAAGAAGCAGCAAATCAGAGAACTTTTCATATTCCACGGTATATGGTACGATATTAAAAAAAAGAAAAAATGAACAATAAAGACACTGTAATAACCGAACTAAATAAAAAACAAGAACAAATAAAATAAAATGTTACCTAACTAAAAACAAAAACATAGTAATACAAGTTAAAGATAACAAACATAATGAAGAAGCCTCAAAAAACTAATATAAGCCGAATAATTGAAATAAAACTAAAAAAATAACTAACTATAACCAATAAAAACAACAAAATATTGATAATACAAAACTAATATAAACAATAACAACAACAATAAGAAACAAAACAATAATACAAAACTAATATGAAATAAAACATAAAGCGATAATAGTAAATACAATAATACAAAACAATAAAACAGGCCTGGACTTTATAACAAAACAAAACGCAAGAAATCACATTGGATTGAATGAATGAAGTCGCAGTGGGTGACCCAGTGGGTGACCCATACATCCACCGGGAGCTAGACTCACATTCCAAAAACGCAACATATGATAACGTGAAGGACCGCAAAGGAAAATAGTTCATGGCACAACAATAACACCAAGCAATCAAACGCAAAAGCTAGTTCTACGGCAAAACGGAAGCTCTAGTTGAACTGTTAAAAAGTGTGGATGTATATCTTATAAAAATAATTATCGGTTGAAATTAATATAAAAAGAATAAAAAAAAAAAAAAAGAAACCAAGAACAAGAAAAAAAATATTAAATTAATTAATTAAAAGATTATGCAATGGCTTTGGGCCATAAATGCAAAAGTAAAATTAAAGGTGAAACGGGTATTGTATGTGTGGCAGTATGTAAACAAACATTTCATGAACAATTAAAGTGTTCTGGGTTAGATCCGCCCACTAACATTGTGTATACAAACAAGAATATTAAATTCATCTGTGAAGACTTCGTATTGTATATTCAAAACGTGGATCTAGTTTTACAAAATATGGAGAGTGCAGTAACAAAAAAAAATCAAAATCTTAAAGAATATAAAAATGAATTTGAAGAAGCAATTAAAAAAAATGATACAGAAATTATAAATCTACTGAAAGCTTTTGAAACGAATTATATGAAAAGATTGGAAGAAATTAAAATAGAGCAACAAACGGAATTACTTAAAATGGAAAAATTTACTGAAGCTTTCAAAAACCAAACAGATAAGGTAAATGAAACGATTTTGAGTGCAATGAAAAAATATGATGAGGGTTGCAAAAAAATTAATACAGTTGTTAACGAAAAAAATAAAAATATGGGTCAAATAGTATCATTTGCTGATATGGTAAGAAATACAAAAAAATGTGAAATGACAATGAAAAAAGAATTACCATTAATAGTAAAACCGAAAAATAAGTAAACAAGTCAACAAACAAAAAGTAATTTAAACACGAAGGTTGATCCAAAAAATTTCAAAATTAAAAATATAGAAAATAAAACAAATGGAGCGATTTTAATTGAAACTAAAACAGCTGAAGATCGTGAAAAAATAAAAATTGAATTAGATAAACAATTAAAAGATAGATACGAAATCAAAATACCAACGGACATAAAACCACAAATCGAGATTGAGAAAATTAAAAAGCAAAATTGTTTCATGGAAATGAGTGAAATTAAAGTAGTAAAAACGTACCCGGTTAAAAATTATAGGAAAGAATTATATAATGCAGTAATTGAATTGGACAAAGAAACTTTTCCAAAAATTCTAGTGGTACTACTGACATTAAAATTGATAATGATGCCTCCAGCTTACCAGAATATACCACTAGTAGCTATACTTTTGATGTAAAAGAAACTATAAATAACAAAATTGAATATTATAGCACAAAAACTGAAAAGGTTAAAATACACAAAACTGCAACAAATACAAAATCGAAAAATATATTAAGCTACATTCCCAAAATATGGACTATAAGAAGTTCAACATCCAAACATCGTAATAATATTAACAATAGTATTAAAACTAACTATAATAATGATAATAGTAACAACAACAAAAATAGTAACAGCAATAATAATAATTTTGGCAATAGCTGCCAAAATAATGAAGTTATAATTTCTAAAAAATAAAAACCTTAACGATTTTAACATAAAAAATAGCAATAACAATAAAGAAAATGATGATAGTAAAAATAACAAATTAAACAGTAAAAATAGTAACGATTAAACAGCAATAACAGTAACATTAGTAATAGTAGTCATAATAGTCAAATTCAAAAAAAAAACAAACAAGTGCAAATTTCAAGATACTATAATAACACCGATTTACAAAAGTGGTTCGAAAACTGATTATGGAAATTACAGACCAATATCATTGTTAATTCGATAAGTAAAATTTTTGACAAAATAATAAATATAAGAATAAGAACCTTTATAAATAAAACTATTGGATTTGATTACAATGAACAATCAGTATTATTTTATAGAATACTAGTAATGCGTGCTTGCATTGCAAGCGCCAAACAGATAATTAAATCGCATGATGAAAAAGTATGTTGAAAAAGCATTGTATCACTGATTTTTATAGTAAGGGATCATAAACGCTCTCATCCTCCAACAGGACGGTCTTGAACCATGCTCCACAAAGAAAAGTTGTAGAGCTGGTCAAGATCTTTTTAATGATACCCCACATGATGATATACCATTGTCTTTTATATTAAGGGCTTATAAACAGTTTCAGGAACCAAGCAGTGCCAAGCAGAATAATGGTCCCCAAACTAGAGTTGAAAAGCTCGCCAAGATCTTGTCAATGATACCCTACTTGATCAGCTATACAGCTGATTTTATATGAAGGGCTTATAAAACCCTCTGGATCCTATCAGGGCATCCTGGAGCCAGATTCACCAAACAAAAGTTGATAAGCATGCCAAGACTTTTTTAATGATACCTGACATAATAATATACCGCTGCTTTTTATATTAAGGACTTATAAACAATTTCAAGGACCATACTGGGCCTCCTACGATATTGTTCCCCAAACTAGAGTTGTAGAGTTCGCCAAGATCTTTACAATGTTACCCCATATTATCATATACACCTGATTTTATATATAATATAAAAGCTTTCTGGATCCAAGCACGGTAGCCTGAAACCAGAATTCGCAAACAAAAGTTGATAAGCTCGCCAAGACCTTTTTAATAATATACCACATAATAATATACCGCCTACTTTTATATTAAGCGCTTATAAACGGTCTCAGAGACCAAGAAGGGCACCCTAGAATATAGGTCCCCAAACAAAAGTTGAAGAGCTCGCCAAGACCTTTTCAATGATACCCCATATTACGATATACGGGTATAAATATTGAAATTCTCATACAACATATAAAGGTCTAAAAGGGCTTCTTTGGAACCAAAAAGATAGAATTTCAGATTTTTCTGGATGGTTTCACACCAAACTTTATCAAATTCTTTTTTCAGCTAGTCACATCTAGAAGTGCTTCATATTTTTGATATGAAATGAGTAGTTTCACACATTTGTTAGGAACAGCTTTATATATATATAAAATAGTGGAACAGAGGCAGCTATAAACACAACATTATATCAAATATATGAAGCACTTGATGAAGGAACATTTGTAGGGGCTATTTGTTTAAAATTTGTAGATTTAACTAAAGCGTTCGACGTGGTAAATCGTGAAAAACTTGTAAACGTCATTGAGGATATGGGAATAAGAGGAGTACCCAAAAATCTAGTAAAGGATTATTTAACAATTAGAACACAATGTACTAGAATCAACTAAGTACTAGTATGCTGAGTGCTAAACTTCCTATAAAAATTGGTGTACCACAAGGCTCACTACTGGGGCCTCTTTTATATCTACTATACATCATGAACATCTCAAATTGCAACATTTCATCTAAATATAATATATATGCTAATGGCGCTAATATTGTTGCCAAAGTAAACACACTAAGGGAATTTGAAACTGTATTAAATAACGACATGAAAGCTTACAGTAATTGGCTGAATGATAATGAAGTTATTATGAAGACAAAAAAAACTAATTATATAATATACAGATCAAGACTGAAAAGCTGTGAGAATAATAACATAAACGTTAACAAATAAAATATTTGGGAGTCACAATTGACGAAACCATTAAATGGGACAATCACGTGAAAAAAATAAAAAACAGTATACTCCTAATAATAATGGCAATAAGAAGATCAGGTGGTATAACTAAAAGGGTGGCTAAACTTATCTATAATAGCTATATTTTATCAAATATAAGATACAACATTACAAGTTGGAGTTATTGTTCAAATTTTCATATAAAGCAAATAGGTACAATAATGAATAAAGCACTAAACTTATTATTTAAAATGGATATGAGATGTAGCACAAAAAAAGTATATAAGCAAACAGAAGAATTGAGTATTAATCAGTTGATTTATTTCGAAAAATGTAAATATATTCATAAAATGGTGAACAAACAATTAAAATCAAATTGGATGCTAAATATACAAAAAACAAGTAAATGTAACAGTAAGTCGATGCAACCGACTTATTTATACCCTACACCTAAAAAATTCAAATTAAATTAAAAATCCATAAGTAATTTTAGTTAGGTATTTAATATAAGCTAAAAAAATAAATGCTTTTACAACCTGTGTACAAAATTTCAGGTTTCTATCTTTATTAAATTCGAAGATATGCTTGTTAGGTCTTGGGAAGTGTGTGAAGGCACGCGGACCACCACCCCAATTCATCTCAAATTTTAGAGACATCATCAGAACAGAGTAGAACACTCTTATATCAAATTGCAAGTTTGTATATTTATTAATTTCGAAGATATGCTTGTTCTGTCTTGGGAGCTGTGTGAGAGATACCCGAACAACCATTCCAATTCATTCGAAATTTTAGGCAAATCAGGGATTCAGGAAACAACACCCTCATCAAACTTGCAGTTTCTATCTTTATTAATTTCGAAGATATGCTTGTTCGGTTTTGGAAGTTGTGTGGGAGGTACCCGATCAACCTCTCCCATTCATCTCAAATTTTAGGCAAATTAGTGATTCAGGAAACAGCACCCTCGTATCAAATTTGAAGTTTCTATCTTTATTAATTTCGAAGATATGCTTGTTCGGTTTTGGGAGTTGTGTGGGAGGTACCCGAACAACACTTCCAATTCATCTCAAATTTTGGACAAATTAGGGATTCAGGAAACAACACTCTAGTACCAAATTTGAAGATTCTATCTTTATTAATTTCGAATATATGCTTGTTCGGTTTTGGGAGTTGTGTGAGAGGTACCCGAACAACCACTCCAATTCATCTCAAATTTTAGGGATATCAGGGATTCAGGAAAACACACTCTCGTACAAAATTTTTAGTTTCTATCTTTATTAATTTTCAAGATATGCGTACTTGGTTTTGGGAGTTGTATGGGAGGTGCCCGAATCCATGGACCAATTTTGTTCAGATTCGAACTTAGCCTTCCTTTCGTAATTAGTAACCTACTGTGTAAATTTTATCAAGATAGCTTCACTAGTTTTTGAATTACCGTGCGAACGGTCGGACGGACGGACATCGCTAAATCGACTCACGAGGTGATCCTGATTCAGAATATATATACATGTCCATATATAGCTGGCTATTATCAAATTAAATTAAAAATCCATAAGTAATTTTAGTTAGGTATTTAATATATGCTAAATAAATAAATGCTTTTACAACCTTTGTACAAAATTTCAGGTTTCTATCTTTATTAAATTCGAAGATATGCTTGTTAGGTCTTGGGAAGTGTGTGAAGGCACGCGGACCACCACCCCAATTCATCTCAGATTTTAGAGACATCATCAGAATAGGGTAGAACACTCTTATATCAAATTTCAAGTTTTTATATTAATTAATTTCGAAGATATGCTTGTTCTGTCTTGGGAGCTGTGTGAGAGATACCCGAACAACCATTTCAATTCATCTGACATTTTAGACAAATCAGGGATTCAGGAAACAACACCCTCGTATCAAATTTGCTATTTCTATCTTTGTTAATTTCGAAGATATGTTTGTTCGGTTTTGGGAGTTGTATGGGAGGTACCCGAACAACCACTCCAATTCATCGCAAATTTTAGGCAAATCAGGGATTCAGGAAACAGCACCCTCGTATCAAATTTGAAGTTTCTATCTTTATTAATTTCGAAGATATGCTTGTTCGGTTTTGGGAGTTGTGTGGGGGGTACCCGAACAACTCCTCCTATTCATCTCAAATTTTAGACAAATCAGGGATTCAGGAAACAACACTCTAGTACCAAATTTGAAGATTCTATCTTTATTAATTTCGAATATATGCTTGTTCAGTTTTGGAAGTTGTGTGGGAGGTACCCGAACAACCACTTCAATTCATCTCAAATTTTAGGGATATCAGGGATTCAGGAAAACACACCCTCGTACAAAATTTTTAGTTTCTATTTTTATTAATTTCGGAGATATGCGTATTCGGTTTTGGGAGTTGTACGGGAGGTGCCCGAACCCATTGACCGATTTTGTCCAGATTCGAACTTAGCCTTCCTTTCGTAATTAGTAACCTATTTTGTAAATTTCATCAACATAGTTTCACTAGTTTTTGAGTTATCATGCGAACAGACGGACGGACGGACGGATATCGCTAAATCGACTCAGGAGGTGATCCTGATTCAGAATATATATACATGTCCATATCTAACTCGCTTCCTTTTGGTGGTTGCAAATACCATACCAAAGTTATTATACCCTATATTTTAAGTGTAGGGTATAAAAATACACAAGTATAACACAAGGAATAGATTTAAATTGAATCTGCCTATAGCTAAAACGACCACCAAACATAAAAGTCGTAAAAATAGTGCAATAAAATTCTATAACAAATTATCTAAATACATTAAAGATTGCAAAAACATAGATGAGTTTAAATCTCCACTAAAGAGACACATATGCAATTTCAGAAATTAAAAACTAATTGTTCTTATTTTGTATTACTAAATTAGTTTCTTTTTTAATATACAATATATATTTTATTTATTTTGTAGATTTATTTTAATTTTACATGTAGTTTTATATAAAAAAAATTTTATGTTTTTTGTTTTTCTTTTCTTTTAATTAAATTATTGTTAGTTTTAAAATAATATATTTAATATCTTATACACAATGTAATATTGTCTGAAATTAAATTAAAATAAAACAAATAAAATAGACATAGTTCACGAAAAATTATTATCAAAACTTCAAAAATTACGAAAACGAAAATAGAATTTTCAGCAATGGAAAAATAATTTGAGAAAAACTCATAAAAATTCAGGAAAAACTGGAAAAACTATACCTGAAGAAACATAAATAAGTTTTATACTGAGCACTATTTTAAATTCAATGTTCAGCAATAACAGAACCAGAACGCAGACCATATTTAAACAATTTTTGGGACCCTCGTGATTTAACCCTTTTTTCTAATTGTGTATCTAACGTTACACCAAAATACAGGTACACCCAAGAGGGCTTAAAAAGAATTGGTATGCATCTTGCATATAGTTTTTGTAATTCTTCAGGTGACAATTAATTTTAGAATCTGTAAAATTCCAAAATTCATAAAAAATTAATTTATGAACTTCTACAGGGTGATATATTTATTCGAACAACTGTTGCCAAAACGTCCAATGTTGAAAGTGAATTAGGAAGAAAAAATTTAATGCATTCTCGAATAGATACGGAAGTCCTGAATAAAAATAAAAGATCATATAAATTCTTTCTCAACTATCGAAAACATTACTTGGGAAATCAAACAGAAAGGATACACATATCAAGAGATTTAACTTTGGCCAAAATGTACATATAAATGTAATAAAATGTGAAAGAGAAAATATTATGCCAGCCAGTATGCCAGTATGTACCTATAGAAATGTTTTTAATACTGAATTTAATATAGTTTAATATAATTCTTTGTGTCAAAAAAATATCAATGCCCTTTTTGTGAAAAATATAAAAATAGGAGTAACGATTATAAGATATACATAGAAATAAAATTACGAAGTGCCGAAAACAAAACGGAACAAATAAAAAAAATTTCAATTGATGATCTTGAAAATTTCGCCATAATTTGTTATGATTTGCAAGCGGTTTAGCTAACCACATTCCCAGATTCTAATTATTTTTTATACAAGGAAATTTTCTTCATATAATTTTGCAAGCAAACGAGATTATTGTTATTTATGGGATGGCCTTGGTCATAGAGGAGAAAACGAAATCGAGACTTACATATATGATGTTTTAATAAATAACTGTATAAATAAATCGATCTCACAATTAATTTTTGGAATTGAAAAATTTATGACGAGAAGCAGGAAATCGTTTTAGTATTGATTTTCAAGGCGAAAAAGTTAATAGGAACGATATAAAAGCAATTAAAATATAAAAAGAAAATCCTTTTACAATATGTTTTAAAACTAGTTATGACGAGTCAGAATTTTTAAAATGTATTGAGACTGTGGCGTATTTAGAAAAAAATAATTTCAAATTGAAACAAATTAATAAAGTTTTTTCAGAGCCATCAGGAATTTCAATAAAAAAAAAAAGATTTAAGTAGTTTCATTATGCAATGAAAAGTTAATATGGAATATGTTTCAGCCATTATACAGAATCATGGTAATTTTACCATAAAATGTTTTTTAAAATTTATCAAATTTATTATTTTCAGATATTTTCATTCATATATATTAGATTTAGAAGAATTTTATTTATAACAGTAAATATTATAAACAAATGTATAAGCCCTTTTCCTATTCAATGTGGTCACTATTTCGATACCCGTCTTCCTTTGTTATAACTATAATTGTTGGACCTACTATTGCTGTTATTTTGGTAATTTCTTTGGTTTGATTGGTTATACTATTGTTGTTTGAAATTCTATTATTTTTGAAGTTGTTATTGATATTACGTGTGGGGTTGTTCTGATTCATGTAGTTTTTATTATTATTACTATTATTATTCTCAAAGTTCCTATATGCGTATCCGGCTTCGTGCAATATATCCATTGCTTCATCTAACGCTTTCGGTTTCCTGCAGTATAGGATAGATCTCATTGGTTCTGGTGTGTTTTTTGAAAATATTCAATGCTGAGAGTTTTGCCTTTACGTTGCAGTTTTTATTACATTATACAATTTTATACAACTTGTTCTGAATTACTATGTAACTCGTCGAAAAGTTCTTTTAAACTGGTACGATCCCCGAAATTATTGATTAGTATTTCTTTAATTTCTAATCAACCTGTAACATTGTTTATTTCGTCTACTTCCCTTGCCATTCCTTTTAATTTGGATTTTATTGTATTGGACAAGTTACTCTGGCTTCAATTATGGTGTCGTAACAATAACGGATGCGAAGTTTTGTAGTTCCCTGAAATGTCCATAGAAGTCGGGTAATTTCCATATACACTTTAGGGGGTCAATACTGAAAATAAAGAGTTGAGGGTCATTTTGTTCTGGATTTATATTGATTATTGAATTTTGGCTATTGTTATTATTATTATTGATAGGAATCAATATCAGCCAGGTGCCTAGTTCGTAATGAGATATTGTTCAATAAACTTCTTCATTCCAAATTAAGCTTAAGCTAAGGGAAATTTTAATTATTATGCAAGAACCCACTCTCTGAGAAAATGATACAAGTATAAGCTCAAACTCAAGTTTTTTGCATACAAAACTGAGATTTTGCTAAAAAAAATTAGATTTTTGAGTTCAAGTTCAGATTTTTTATACCCTACACCTAAAGTATAGGGTGTATTAACTTTGGTATGGAGTTTGTATCCACCAAAAGGAAGCGAGTTAGATATGGACATGTATATATATATTGAATCAGGATAACTGCCTAAGTCGATTTAACGATATCCGTCCGCCCGTTCGCACAATAACTCAAAAACTAGTAAAGTTATCTTGATGAAATTTATATAGTACGTTGCTAATTACGAAGGCTATTAGGAAGGCTAAGTTTGAATCTGGACAAAATCAGTCAATGGTTTCGGATCCTGGAAGCTTCCGAATAACTCTGGAGCAAGTGGGATTATTTTCAAAACGAAGAAAGATAGAAACTTTAAATTTGATATAATGATGTTCCTTCATATTTGATGTATGTCTCTGAAATTTGAATGTATTTGGTTCATGGGTTCGGATGTTGGAAGCTTCCGAACGAGCCACAGAGTAAACGAGTATATAGAACCTTTAAATTTGGTACACTGGTGCTCTCTCATGTTTTATTTGTCTCTGAAATTAAAGAGGATTTAGTTCATGACTTTGAATTTTGGAGGCTTCCGAACCAGCCCCGGAGCAAACGAGATTATCTCCAAAACCAACAAAGATATAACCTTTGAATTTGGTACAATTGTGTTACTTCGTGTTTGATTTATGTTTTTAAAATTTGGGAGTATTTGGTCCATGAAATTGCCAAATGGGTTCGGTTCGTGGAAGCTTCCGAACGAGCCCCAGAGCAAACGTGTGTATTTCTATAACCAACAAAAATAGCATGTTTGTTTTCTGTAAAATTGGAAACCGACATTTAAGAGGATTGAACTATGGGTTCGTATTTTGGAAACTTCCGAACGAGTACAATAGTAAACGAGTATATCGCCAAAACTAACAAAAGTAGAAAATTTAGTAGAATGGTGTTCTGGCATGTTTTCTTTATTTCCCTGAAATTTTAGAGGATTTCGATCATGAGTTAGGATTTTATAGGCTTCCGAAAGAGCCCCAGAGTAAACGAACATACCTCCAAAACAAATAAAGATAGAACCTTTATATTTGGTACAAACAAGCGTATTCTGTTATTCCTTTTCTTTAAAATTTAAAACTGGCATTTGAGATGATTTGGATCATGTGTTCGAATTTTGGAAACTTGCGCCTCTTTTACGTTCCTGAAATTCAAGTTGAATAAGGAAGAAAAGGGAAGCGGTTCAAGCAGCTGCCAAAATACATGTGGATTTTTAATTTAATTGGAATTATTCAGGTGTAGGGTATTAATAAGTCGGTTGCATCGACTTACTGTTACATTTACTTGTTTTTTTGTTCTTTATTTTATTATAGTTCAGCTTATATTAAAAATGAATAATTCAGATATTACTTATGTGTGTAGTTATAAATTTATTTTTTGTTGTAATGATCTTAGCCAAAGCTGTCTGATCTAATAAAATGAATAAATGATCTACTTAATTTTAAAACAAACAAAAAGTAAACAAAAAGAATTGAAAAAAAAAAAATAAATAAATAAAATAAAAACATAAAGTATTAAAAATTTAAATAACTATAAAAATATAAACCAATTCGGCTACTACAAGTATCCAAATATATATATATTTTTTTTCCTTATTGCCCCTCTTGCGAGCATAGGATATCTACTAGGCATCTCCATCTCACCCTATTTGGAGCACTAATTTTTGCTTCCTCCCATGTTTTTCCATTTGAGGTTAGTTCCTCTAATATCGTTAGCCTCCGGCTGTTATTGGGGCGACCTCGTCTTCGGGTTCCTTGTGGGTTCCAGTCTAGTGCTTCCCTTGCTATACATTCTTGCGGCTTTCTAAGAGTGTGCCATCCATCTCCACTTTTTTCTTTTTGATCTCTTGCCAGATCGGTTCTACTTTGGCAAGCTTCCATTAGTTATTGTATTTGACCAGTATACTCTTCATATAATTCTTAGACACTTATTAATGAAAACCTGTAATTTCTGTGTGATGTTGTTCGTAACTAACCAGGTTTCACTACCATATGTTAAGATGGTCTTTACGCAGGTTCTGAATATTCTCAATTTTGTACCCCTGGACATTTGTGTATTTTTCCATATTGGCTGCAAGCGACCGAATATTGCCTTGGCCTTTTTTCTTCTGTTTTCAATGTCGGTGTTTATGTTGCCGCTGTTATTTATAATGCAGCCGAAGTAGTGGAAATTATCTGCATATTCGAGTGGTGTGTTGTTTATCACCGGGTGACGTGGCCTGTTGATGTTAATGGCCATAGCTTTTGTTTTCTTGATATTTATTTTAAGGCTCACACTTCGAGCTAATGTTACTAGTTGTTCTATTTTAGCTTGCATGTTCTTTATAGTATGCGATAGTAGGCAGATGTCATCGGCATAATCCAGATCTTCTAATTTCCTGAAGAGATTCCATGTTATTCCATTTCTTTTGAGACTGATCTCTTTCATGAAGTCATCTAGCACTACTGTGAAGAATGGTGACAGTGGTCGACCCTGTTTTACTCCTATGTTGGTGATGAATGGTTCGTTGATTTTACCATTGTGGAGTACTGCGAGTTGTGTCTCTTCATACATGTTCTGTATTATTCTTATTAAGTTTTCCGGGAATTTCGATTTCTAAGTGCTTTCCATATGGCTTTTCCACTTATACAATCAAATGCTTTCTTGAAGTCGATGAACACCAGGTATAATGTGGCTCGCCATTCTATTGATTGTTCAACGATGATTCTGAGCGGATTAACCTGGTCTATTCAGCTTCTATGGGGGCGGAATCCTGCCTGTTCATCTGTTATTTTGTGCTCTAGTTTCTCCTGTAGCCTTGTATGCAGTATAGTTTCCATAATTTTGTAGATCGTGTTTAGCACTGTTATACCTCTCCAGTTATCGCACTTGGTAAGATCACCTTTCTTAGAAAGTTTGGTGATTACTCCATTTTTCCATGTGACTGGTAATCTAACGTCATCTCATGCCATTGACAAGTGAGGTTCTAGTAGCTCGGCTGATTTTTCTGAGTCTATTTTGATAATTTCAGCTGGGAGACCATCTTCGCCTATTGCTTTGTTTATTTTTAGCTTTCTTATTGCCTATTTGATCTCTGTTTTGGATGGTTTATTTATTCTGATATAATAATTATTGTTGTTGTTATTTGTGCGAATTTCTAGTCTGTCTTCTTCTTGGTTAGAATCGCTGATATTACTTGTTTCTGCGAAGCGTCGTCTCAATATTCGCGTTTGTTCTTCTGGCCATGATATTAGTTCACCATTTTGGTCTTTGATTGGGTGATTTTTGCAATTACTTTTGCCAGTGAGCTGATTTAAGATTTTATGTAGCTCTCTTGAGTTATATGAGATAGTTAATGTATGTTCTGTCTCTTCTTGCAGCTCTTTTGACTTGTTTAGCGATATTAATGTATTGTTGTCTTATATCGTTATTGATGTTCAATTGCTGTTTTATCCTGTTTCTTTGTGTGATTAGATTCGAGGTGTTATTGGAAATCCATATTTTTCTTTGCGGCTGAATTGCCTCGAGTTATTCTTCTGCTGTGTTTTTGAGGGTCTCGACAATATGTTCCCATGTGTGTAGGTGGCCTATTGGGAGGGTTTGGCGTATTGTTTCTATCATATTATTTCTTGTTTCAATGTTGCGGAGTTCTTGGAGGTTTATCTTTCTTCTCATATTTCTTCGTGATTTTCTTTTGTATTTCTGCCACATTCTAACATCTCCGGTTATTAATTCGTGGTCACTTCCTACATCTGCATCTCTTTTATTTCTGACATCTTACAATGTGTTTCTCCATTTTCTGCTGATACATATATGATCAATTTGGTTTTTCGTTTGACCGTTTGGTGAGGTCCATGTATGTCTTTATGGGGGAAAAACGAGCCGCCGATAATTAGTTTGAATATTTGGCATAAATCTATGAGTCTTTCTCCGTTATTATTTTTAACTCCGCAGCCATGTGTTCCTATTGTATCTGCTATACCTTGATTGTCTGATCCTATTTTAGCATTGAAATCACCCATTAGTATCGTAATATCACCTTTCCTTATGCTGTTTAACGTTGTTAATTGTTCATAGAAGTCGTCTTTAATCTCATTTTCTGTGTCTTCTGTAGGTGCGTAGCATTGTATTATTGTTATACTTTTAATTCTTGTCGCAAATCATGCCATGAGTATTCGATCTGATATTGGCTTCCAGCTGCTTAGTGAGTTGCGAAAATTCCTTGATATTATGATACCTACTCCGCTTTCGCCCCCTCTTTCTTTCCCACTGTATATAAGCTTATTACCATTTGTTGTTATTTCTTCTCCACTTTTGTTCCACCTCATTTCGCTAATTCCGAGGATATATAAGTTGTATTTGCTCATTTGTTGTTCTACTTGCGCCAATTTGCATGCTTCACCTAGCGTTTTTACATTCCATTGTCCAATTCTTGTCCTTTTGACTGCATTAAATGTTGTTACCGTGAATTCATTTCTGTATCCGAGGCTCTGCCTTGTGTTTGGAATCGTTTTTTCCTTTTTTTCGATTAAGTAAATGATTGGTCTATTGTAATCTACCTACAAGATGTCTCTTCTTAATTTTTTCCCTAGTGTCATCTACCGGTCAAGTAGAGAAAGCGTGTCATGTTCTTTGGAATGCGTGATGCCATTGTAATTGTGTATGACAATTTCAATTACAAATATATAGTATTAATTAAATGCCAACGACTATTATTATGTTTTAATAAGATGAATTACCCGGTTTCATATGTTTCATAACTAGTTATTTGTTGTACATATTATACACTTACACCTACATATTATATTTTATTAAAAATTTGAGACAAAATAAAAATAACAATAAAAAATCAATAATTAGTTTTATGCATACGACCCATTATCACTTAGACCACCGCTACTAAAAGATGTCAGGAATTTATTTTTTCAAATGAAGTTTGGTCAAAGTTAAAAACCAGATACGACTCATGCTGTGCAACTAGAAAAGCCACATTATTAAAAAAGTTAATTTTTACAAAAATTAAGAAAGGTGAAAACAAAATAGAATACATCTCAAAATCTTTTGAAGAAATTATTATTATAAAAGAAAAAAAAGAAAATATTATTATATAATATAAATATTTTGAGAAAGACTTTATCAATAATTTTTAAAAAAAACCGACATAAAAAATTATAAATTCATTTAAATGTTAGTATAATTAAAATAAAATGCTGTTTTTTCGAAACTTTTTTCTAAGCTAAGTTAAATTAAGAGTGTAATTAAAAGGTATAAATAAAAAGTTACAAAAAAAAGAAAAAAAGATATCGTTGATAATTTAAAAAGCATCGATATGAATGTTGATGAAGCCCAACAGAAGAATTTGAGGATTTCAGGATTGCGATAGCATCCAGAAATAGTCTTCCAAGTTTATCATCACTGAAAATAAAATCATCACTGAATGAAAAATACACAAAATATTCAAATCATATACCAGAATCATATAAAAGTCATATAAAATGCTACAACTGTCACAAATATAGACATATTACTGCTGAGTGCAAAAATAAAAATAAATCAGAATCATGTATGTTATTTTCATCCAATGAAGCTTTTCTTTCCATTGGTAACAAAATGCTAACTAAAAAAAAAAAGAGTATTGGATCGAATATGTGCAAACTAAATATAGCCACTAAAATCAAATTGCAATAAAATCAAAAAGACTAACAAGCATATCTTCGAAATTAATAAAGATAGAAACTTATATTTTTCTACAAGGGTGTCAAACATATCCCAAGAAGTAGCCTCTTTTACGTTCCTGAAATTCGAGTTGAATAAGGTAGAAAAAGAAAAAAGTTCAAGCAGTTGCCAAAAAACAGATTTTTAATTTAATTCGAATTATTCAGGTCTAGGGTATTAATAAGTCGGTTGCATCGACTTACTGTTACATTTACTTTGTTTTTATTCCTTTTTTATTATATATTTTTTTAAATTTAATTCAAAGAAAATATTATATTATTAAACTATGCTAAAAACAGTAGAATGGGAAGATGTTCTAATATTTATTACTAAAATTATTTTTTATTTTAAAATTCAGTTGATAATCTCTTAATCTACCTTAGTTTTCTAATTTTGTAATTTTATTTTTTAATGATGCACTTTTTTAAAAATATTTTGTTATCAAATTTCATAATATTTCAAACAATTTTTAAAAATTATATTTAAAAATTATTTACTTATTTTTTGTGTTATAATTATGTATATCTGTCGTTCAATTCAAAATAAAGTGATGCTTTATGTAGTTAGTTATAATTTTGAAAGCTGTCATATAGTATTCACAGATACATATATTTGAGAGGCTCATATATTTATGATCATATAGCATATTTGTTGGATGCGTGTCCGTTATGTAGTGAATTATTTTAATGACTTTTTATGCACGATATTTAATTTATTTCGAGAAAATTGTGGAGCTTTGTTCCACATAGGATTGAGATAGGTATGTTATATTTGATAAAATGTAAGAAGTATATATAATGTACAAAGTATGTCTTTTGAAACATTTACGAAGCCATCGTAAAATGAAAATGTAGGGGGATATTTTTTTAATTATAGAATCGATATGTTTACACCATTTCACCTTACTATCTGCAATTAAGAAGTGATTGAAAGATTTGACCACTTCAAGTTTTTCATTATTGAAATAGAAGTCCATTTTCGAAAATTTTTTGTTATCAAAGTGTTTTAACATAAGTGTTTTTGTTTTTTTAATGTTTAATAATATTTTTGGAGCCACTATTCTATAATTTTCAGATCATCATTAATATTTTTTATTAAATCTAACTCGTTATTACAAGAGTATTTCAGAACAGCATCATCTGCATAAAGCTGGATGCTACCTTTTATATTTAAAAACGAAATATCGTTGACATAAATTTTAAATAAGTCAGGTCCCAGAATCGAACCTTGCAGAACACCCACTTTGTTTGTTTTTGGTTGACTTAGGTCTCCATTAATACGCACCATTTGTTCCCTATTGTGCAACTAAGATTTGAAAAACGTTAAATGGTTTGAATCGAAATGGATTTTTTCCGTTTTTTATAAAAGATCATGGCTGACACAGTCAAAAGCTTTATGGAAATCTAAAAAAACGCATGCTATTTTTTTATTAATTAAATTTACTCAAACTAACGAAGGTGGTTTTAAATTTACAAAAAAACACTAATAAACTTGATCAAAAAAATATCTAAAGAAATGTGTCCGAAAACAACAGAAGAAAAGCAAAGTGTAATTAACATCGCTTATCAAAACTTAATTGGGTTATTGCTATACTTGTCTATTACGACAAGCCCTTCTATCTTATTTGCAGTAAATACTTTAAGGAAATACAAAAACAATTTTGGATTTGGACATTGGATTGCAGTAAAACAATTATTTAGGTATTTAAAACATACAATCAATTATTAAAACATACAATCAATTTAGAAAGTGTTGTGGTGATCTTCTCGGTTTTGTTGACTCTGACTGGGCTTCAAGTTTAGATGTTAATGCTGCTATATCCTGGGAGTTATGACTATGAGACAAAGGTCAGTGGTCATATTATGGGTATGGTTTATGATATTATTTATGGTTCGCATAATCGACAGACTTACAGAGTACATATAGATATAGATACAACAGTATAAAAATTTAAGGAACACTAAAAAAATGTTTGTTCCTTAAATTAAAAAATGTAATGGTAAATGATTTTGTTTTTGGTTTAGAGGAATTTGCTCATGTATATGGTGGAATTTTTGTGACTTTTTTTAAATTGTTCAACAGCTTATCTTACATTTGTAAGATTTGGAATTTAAAATAAAATAACTTAAATTTTTAAGATAATATTGTTGAAAGAGTAGGTATGTATGTTATTATTATTTTAGTAAGTTGTCGTAAAATCGATTTGTATTAAATTGGATAGAGTGTGAAATATTTATTTATTTATTTGTTTAGTTCAAACAATTTACAATTTTTTTTTAAACAGTTTTACAATTTTTTTAAACAGTTTTACAATTTGTTTTCTTAAAGTTACATAATTAAATTAAATTAACAACATTTATTAAAAAAGGTACAAAGTATTTTTACAAAAACGAAATTCATTCACATACACATACACATACACAAAAGAAATATAATTATATCATTCTTTAAACATAGTATTTTATAAATTGAACCTTTATAGATGTTTAAAAATGTTTTGCTTTAATGTGGTTTTTGTTTGAGTGAAATCAATGTGTGATTTGTGTTTATTACCCATTAATAACATCCTGTGAATTGGATCATTTTACCATAGTTTGTTCTGTGGTGTGATGTAATGAATAAGTTAGTCGATCTTAGACGCGAGTTAGAGTTAATATTAATATTTGTAAGGGATATGATATTTCCTTTAATTATTTCGGTTAGAAAACTAACATCCGCAACTTCTCTTCTAAGTTTTAAAGTTTTTAAATTAATTAAATTTAATCTACTTTCAATCTACATTTTTGTAATTTCAGCTGGGAGACCATCTTCGCCTATTGCTTTCGCCTAAAAAACAAAAAGTAAACAAAAAGAATTTAAAAAAAATAAATAAATAAATAAAATAAAAAACATAAAGTATTAAAAATTTAAATAACTATAAAAATATAAAGTACCAATTCGGCTATTACAAGTATCCAAATATATATATATTTTTTTTCCCTTATTGCCCCTCTTGCGAGCATAAGATATCTACGAGGCATCTCCATCTGACCCTATTCGGAGCAGTAATTTTTGCTTCCTCCCATGTTTTCCCATTTGAGGTTAGTTCCTCTAATATCGTTCGCCTCCAGCTGTTATTGGGGCGACCTCGTCTTCGGGTTCCTTGTGGGTTCCTGGCTAGTGCTTCCCTTGCTATGCATTCTTACGGCTTTCTAAGTGTGTGCCCTATCCATCTCCACTTTTTTCTTTTTGATCACTTACGCGACCGGTTCTACTTTGGCAAGCTTCCATAGGTCATTATTAGTTATTGTATTTGACCAGTATACTCTGCATATAATTCTTAGACACTTATTAATGAAAACCTGTAGTTTCTGTGTGATGTTGTTCGAAACTAACCAGGTTTCACTACCATATGTTAAGATGGTCTTTACGCAGGTTCTGAATATTCTCAATTTTGTATCCCTGGACATATGTGTATTTTTTCATATTGGCTGCAAGCGACCGAACATTGACCTTTTTTTTTTTTCCCAAGGGGAGGTGGGAATCTTCCAAAGACACCAAAAATTACCCCTTGGTAGTGTCAGATTCTTACTGACTAAACCCACCTCCCCCTTTAGCCAATATAGTGGGATGAAACCCTTACCTGCGACCGCAGTATATTGGCTAGGGAGTAGGGATAGGAAAGGATAGGAAAATGGATACGGAAACATTGAATTCGGAGTGGGACTGTAAGGAAACAATGAATCCGCCTATTATTATTTTGCTAACAGTGACTAAAGCCGTCACAACAGTTACAACATGTAGTAGTAGTTATATATTACTTACATGAGGTAATTATTGAAGGCAACCCCCACTGTCACTTTAGCGGCTGTTATTATTGGTATTAATATTCTTATTAATATTATTATTATTTTACTACAGAGTCAGCGCCATCAATGGATTACAACGTGCAGCAGTGTATAACACCTTACTTGGATGATATAACCAAAGATAGTCCCACTGGTAGTAGCTATTATTATTATTACTATTATTATTATTATTATTATTATAATTATTGTTATATTATTATTGTACTATTTATTATACTATTTAATTATTGTACTATTATTATTACTATTATTATTACTATTTATTATTATTATTATTTTACCACAGAGTCAGCGCCATCAATGGATTACAACGTGCAGCAGTTTATAACACCTTACTTGCATGATATAACCAAAGATGGCTCCACTGTAGCAGCTATTATTATTATTATCATAATTATTGTTGTTATTATTACTATTATTATTATTATTATTAATATTATTATTGTTATTATTACTTATATTAATTATACGATATACATTATTACGATATAAAAGTACTACATATTTTTTATTTATGACCTGACCGGTGTTTGAACCCAAGACCCTTCGATTGAAAGGTTGGCGACTTAACCACTGCCACTGGCAGTCAGACCTGGCCTTTTTTATTCTGTTTTCAATGTCGGTGTTTATGTTGCCGCTGTTATTTATTATGCAGCCTAAGTAGTAGTAAGTAGTTATCTACATATTCGAGTGGTGTGTTGTTTATCACCGGGTGACGTGGGCTGTTGATGTTAATGGCCATAGCTTTCGTCTTCTTGATATTTATTTCAAGGCCCACACTTCGAGCTAATGTTACTAGTTGTTCTATTTTAGCTTGCATGTTATTTATAGTATGCCATGTCATCGGCATAAGTAGGCAGATGTCATCGGCATAATCTAGATCTTCTAATTTCCTGAAGAGATTCCATGTTATTCCATTTCTTTTGAGACTGATCTCTTTCATGATGTCATCTAGCGCTACTGTGTAGAGCCGTGACAGTGGGCAACCCTGTTTTACTCCTATGTTGGTGATGAATGGTTCGTTGATTTTACCATTGTGGAGTACTGCGAGTTGTGTCTCTTCATACATGTTCTGTATTATTTCTATTAATTTTTCCGGGAATTTCGATTTCTAACTGCTTTCCATATGGCTTTTCTACTTATACAATGAAATGCTTTCTTGAACTCGATAAACACCAGGTATAATATAGCTCGCCATTCTATTGATTGTTCAACGATGATTCTGAGCGTATTAACCTGGTCTATTCAGCTTCTATGGGGGCAAAATCCTGCCTGTTCATCCCTTATTTTGTGTTCCAGTTTCTCCTGTAGCCTTGTATGCATTATAGTTTTCATAATTTTGTAGATCGTGTTTAGCACTGTTATACCTCTCCAGTTATCGCACTTGGTAAGATCACCTTTCTTAGAAAGTTTGGTGATTACTCCATTTTTCCATGTGACTGGTAATCTAACGTCATCTCATGCCATTGACAAGTGAGGTTCTAGTAGCTCGGCTGATTTTTCTGAGTCTATTTTTATAATTTCAGCTGGGAGACCATCTTCGCCTATTGCTTTGTTTATTTTTAGCTTTCTTATTGCCTATTTGATCTCTGTTTTGGATGGTTTATTTATTCTGATATAATAATTATTGTTGTTGTTATTTGTGCGAATTTCTAGTCTGTCTTCTTCTTGGTTAGAATCGCTGATATTACTTGTTTCTGCGAAGCGTCGTCTCCATATTCGCATTTGTTCTTCAGGCCATGGTATTAGTTCACCATTTTGTCTTTGATTGGGTGATTTTTGCTATTTCTTTTGCCAGTGAACTGATTTACGATTTTATGTAGCTCTCTTGAGTTATTATATATTGCAGCCGTTTCAGCCTTGTTGCGAGATAGTTGATGTATGTTCTTTTGTCTCTTCTTGCAGCTCTTTTGATTTGTTTAGCGATATTAATGTATTGTTATCTTATATCGTTATTGATATTCAATTGCTGTTTTAGGCTGTCTCTTTGTGTGATTAGATTCCAGGTGTTATTGGAGATCCATATTTTTCTTTGCGGCTGAATTTTCCCGAGTTGTTCTTCTGCTGTGTTTTTGAGGGTCTCGACAATATGTTCCCATGTGTGTGGGTGGCCTATTGGGAGGGTTTGGCGTATTGTTTCTATCATATTATTTCTTGTTTCAATGTTGCGGAGTTCTTGGAGGTTTATCTTTCTTCTCATATTTCTTCGTGATTTTCTTTTGTATTTCTGCCACATTCTAACATCTCCGGTTATTAATTCGTGGTCACTTCCTACATCTGCATCTCTTTTATTTCTGACATCTTACAATGTGTTTCTCCATTTTCTGCTGACACATATATGATCAATTTGGTTTTTCGTTTGACCGTTTGGTGAGGTCCATGTATGTCTTTATGGGGGAAAAACGAGCCGCCGATAATTAGTTTGAATATTTGTCATAAATCTATGAGTCTTTCTTCGTTATTATTTTTAACTCCGCAGCCATGTGTCCCTATTGTATCTGCTATACCTTGATTGTCTGATCCTATTTTAGCATTGAAATCACCCATTAGTATCGTAATATCACCTTTCCTTATGCTGTTTAACGTTGTTAATTGTTCATAGAAGTCGTCTTTAATCTCATTTTCTGGGTCTTCTGTAGGTGCGTAGCATTGTATTATTGCTATACTTTTAATTCTTGTCGCAAATCGTGCCATGAGTATTCGATCTGATATTGGCTTAGTGAGTTGCGAAAATTCCTTGATATTATGATATCTACTCCGCTTTCGCCCCCTCTTTCTTTCCCACTGTATATAAGTTTATTACCATTTGTTGTTATTTTTTCTCCACTTTTGTTCCAACTCATTTCGCTAATTCCGAGGATATATAAGTTGTATTTGCTCATTTGTTGTTCTACTTGCGCCAATTTGCATGCTTCACCTTGCGTTTTTACATTCCATTGTCCAATTCTTGTCCTTTTGACTGCATTAAATGTTGTTACCGTGAATACATTTCTGTATCCGAGCCTCTGCCTTGTGTTTCAAATTGGTTTTTCCTTTTTTCGATTAAGTAAATGATTGGTATACTGTAATCTATCTACAAGAAGTCTCTTCTTAATTTTTTCCCTAGTGGCATTTACCGGTGAAGTAGAGAAAGCGTGTCATGTGCTTTGGAATGCGTGCTGCCATTGTAATTGTGTATGACAATTTCAATTACAAATATATAGTATTAATTAAATGCCAACGACTATTATTATGTTTTAATAAGATGAATTACACGGTTTCATATGTTTTATAATTAGTTATTTGTTGTACATATTATACACTTCAACCTACATATTATATTTTATTAAAAATTTGAGAAAAAATAAAAATAACAATAAAAAAACAATAATTAGTTTTATGCATACGACCCATTATCACTTAGACCACCGCTACTAAAAGATGTCATGAATTTATATTTTCAAACGAAGTTTGGTCAAAGTTAAAAACCAGATACGAATCATGCTGTGCAACTAGAAAAGCCACATTATTAAAAAAGTTAATTTTTACAAAAATTAAGAAAGGTGGAAACAAAATAGAATACAGCCTTCCCCAGACCGACGCGTTTTGTTTTGCGGCAGCGGCGCGGTTGCGGTGCGGAATAAAAATCGCGCGGAAATCGCGCGGAATCCGCATATGTGCCCACACTGAAAATTTAAAAATTCGTAATAGATGTCAAACAGAAAATAAAAAATTATTGTATTGTCAATAAATTTAAAAAAAAAAATTTTGTTTACATCGAGTGACCTGTGTTTGTTTACAAAAAAAATAATACTTTTGATTTTATCTAAACAAAATAACAAAATAATTATGTCGTCAGATGAAGAAGAAGCACTTTTGTTATTTGCCTTACTAGAAGACGAACAAAATAGGTAAATGTGAAAATAATTATTTTTGTTTTTGAAACTTACCTCCTCATATATAATATGTATATTTTTTTTAAGGAGAAAAAGAAAGTGGGTGCATGATATTAACCTAGATCGGTTAAAGTATGGAAAATATCATACATTGATGCCACAACTTCGAAACGATGAAAAACGTTTTTATATATATTTTAGAATGACAAGTAAGTGTTTCGATGAAATTTTAAGCTTAATAGACAGCGATATTCGAAAAGTAGATACAAATTATCGGGAAGCTATTTCATCTGAGGAAAGACTTGTTATTACATTAAGGTGAGAAATTGTAACATAATATGTTTATGAAAACAATTTTTACAAATTTGATATGTATAATTTTACAGATTTCTTGCTACTGGTGATAGTTTCTACACAATTGGACATAGTTTTCGTGTTGGTTTTTCAACAGTTAGTGCAATTGTTGTAGAAGTTTGTGAAGCTATTTGCAATAAACTGCAAAGTATTTATCTACCAGAACCAACAATGGAAATTTGGAAAGAATCTTCTGAAGGGTACATGAATTTATGGCGTTTTCCAAATTGTATTGGAAGTATTGATGGTAAACACGTGTCTATCAAGTGTCCAGATAATACTGGATCGAATTATTGGTGCTACTTGCATAAATTTTCTATGGTGCTCATGGCTATTGTTGGTCCAGATTACAAATTTATATGTGTAGATATTGGTGGGTATGGCAAAAATAGTGATGGCGGTATTTTCGAAGAATCCAATATGGGAAGAAAATTTGAAGCAAATATGATGAATGTTCCTGAATCTAAAAATTTGCCTGGACAAAATGAACGATGTCCACACGTTGTAATTGGAGATGAAGCTTTTGGACTAAAACCATATTTAATGAGACCATTTGCTTATCGTCAATCAAGAAATGATCCAACAAAAAAAAATTATAATGAAAGACTTTGTGCTGCAAGAAGAGTTGTCGAAAATGCATTTGGAATATTGGCTCAAAAATGGCGAATATTTTATAGACCCATAGAAACCAAAACAACAACAACAATTTTAATTTATCTAGATCCACCAGAGTCAGAACTGGGAGCTTTTACCAATATCACGAATGATCCAAGACGAGCAACAAATATAGCATTTGAAACTAGAGACAAATTTGTCAATTACTTCAATTGAGTCATTTATTTTCAAGACATTAGTATACAATCTAGTAATACAAAATCCAGTAAAAGTAAAAAATTTCATTTATATTATATTTTTTATTTTTTTTAAGTTGTTATAATGAATTATAAGAAGAATAAAATGAATTATATATATTTGTAATTATCGAGAACAATAAAAAAAGGTAAAATTTAAACTTATTATTAATTTTTAAAATTATCTAAACTAAAGCATTGAGAAAAATTTGGTGTCTCAGATAAAATAGATATTTCAGATGAGCATATATCACTTGCATATGATGTGTTATCACGGGTGCTTTCTTCCAAATTTAATAGCTCTTGCTGCATAATTAATTCTGCTATTTTCATTTTGGTAATAATCTGCCTTTTTTTTGAAAATTTTTTTATGGTTTTTGCATGGGCCAACATAAGGCAATCAATTTCATCTTCCTTGTTTTTTTTTTTTCTTCTAAATAATTAATTACTCTGCCTATATTTGAAGATGGTGATGGTGGACGACTCTTCTTGGCTTTTTTTCCAGGAACAAATGCAGATGGTTGATTTATAGCAGACTTGTCACAGGCTTGAATTGTTACGGGTGTTTTAGAAGATGATGGTGTCTCAAAAACAAATTGTAACTCTTCTGTTTGATTATTCAATAAAGCTATATAAATGATAACACAAACTCTTATTATTTGAACATATTTACAAATAAATAAATAATCTTACAAGATTCAGCAATAGGTGGTGATGTGATATCTAATTCCAAACTACTTTCATCCCTATTCTCGCTATTGCTATTAGTTAAATCACAATAGGTTATATCCAGATTTGCGACATTGGAACTGGTTTTCGCAAATTTAAAAAAAGGTTTAAAAAATTCCATTTGGTCTGCCCATATCCATTTATTTTTAAAACTGGCTGCTTGACCAGATTTAGTTTTTTGATTCCTTATATGTTTAGCATAGGAATCCCTTAAATTTTTCCATTTTTTTCGTAAATCATCAGCTAAAAATAACATAATTTTTTAAATTACACAATTACACAATAGTTTATAAAATAATACAATTGCAAAAAATATTTCTTATTTCTTACCATTTTCATTTAATTCAATCCCTATTTCATCCCATATTTGATCTTTTTTTCTTATATTTTTATAATCTTTGTTTGATAGATCGTATAATATGGGATATTTTTTAACTAGCTCGATTAATTTTTCCATTTTGTTCTCCATTTTGTCCTTTTGTTTATTTTTAAAAATAAAAATGTTTGACATTTATATGCGGAAACCGCATAAAAATCGCTGCCAGCCGCCTTTTTTTTGCGGAAAAAATTCTTATGTATATTTGCCGCAAAAAAAACGCTGTAAAAACGCGCCGCAATCGTGTTGGTTTGGGCATATTCATAAGCCGCCATGTAATAGTATTTTGCGGAAAAAAAACGCACCGCTGCCGCAAAAAAAACGCGCCGGTTTGGGGAAGGTTTACATCTCAAAATCTTTTGATATCGTAACCAACATTTTTGCAATAAAAAAAAAGAAAATATTATTATATAATATAAATATTTTGAGAAAGACTTTATCAATAATTTTAAAAAAAAACCGACATAAAAAATTGCAAGTTAATTTAAATGTTAGTATAATTAAAATAAAATGCTGTTTTTTCGAAACTTTTTTCTAAGCTAAGTTAAATTAAGAGTGTAATTAAAAGGTATAAATAAAAAGTTACATAAAAAAAAGAAAGGTATCGTTGATAATTTAAAAAGCATCGATATGAATGTTGATGAAGCCCGACAGAAGAATTTGAGAATTTCAGGATTGCGATAGCATCCAGAAATAGTCTTCCAAGTTTATCATCACTGAGTGAAAAATACACAAAATATTCAAAACATATACCAGAATCATATAAAAGTCATATAAAATGCTACAACTGTCGCAAAAATAGACATATTACTGCTGAGTGCAAAAATAAAAATAAATCAGAATCATGTATGTTACTGTCATCCAATGAAGCTTTTCTTTCCATTGGTAACAAAATGCTAACTAAAAAAAAAAGAGTATTGGATCGTATATGTGTTATAATTTAGAAAAATTTTAAATTCAATAAGCTCGAAACTAAATATAGCTACTAAAATAAAATTGCAATAAAATCAAAAAGACTAACAAGCATATTTTCGAAATTAATAAAGATAGAAACTTGAATTTTTCTACAAGGGTGTCAAACATATCCCAAGAGGATGCCTCTTTTACGTTCCCGAAATTCGAGTTGAATAAGATAGAAAAAGGAAGAAGTTCAAGCAGCTGCCAAAAACTTATGGATTTTTAATTTGATTCGAATTATTCAGGTGTAGGGTATTAATAAGTCGGTTGCATCGACTTAATGTTACATTTACTTTGTTTTTATTCTTTTTTTATTATATATTTTTTTAAATTTAATTCAAAGAAAACGTTATACTATTAAATTATGCTAAAAAACAGTACAATGGGAAGTTGTTCTATTATTTATTACTAAAATTATTTTTTATTTTAAAATTCAGTTGATAATCTCTTAATCTACCTTAGTTTTCTAATTTTGTAATTTTTTTTTTAATGATGCACTTTTTTAAAAATAATTTGTAATCAAATTTCATAATATTTCAAACAATTTTTAAAAATTAGATTAATATTGCATATTAGTTTTAGTTTGTTGATTTACTTATTTATTGGAATGACATGCCTCTTTATTTTTCGTTTAAAACATATTACTCACGTTTTTCAATTCATTTGGCAATTCGTAATACATCTTCAAACAGTTATATAAACAATTCTTTTTTTGATTGTTTGTTCGAAATAATGTTAGATAAAAGTTAGACTTATTTCTTGTGTTATAATTATGTATATCTGTCATTCAATTCAAAATAAAGTGATGCTTTATGTAGTTAATTATAATTTTGAAAGCTGTCATATAGTAATCATAGATACATATATTTGAGAGGCTGATATATTTATGATCATATAGCATATTTGTTAGATGCGTGTCCGTATAGTAGTAAATTATTTTAATGACTTCTCCTTGACTTTTAATGACTTCTCCACATAGGATTGAGATAGGTATGTTATATTTGATAAAATGTAAGAAGTATATATAATGTACAAAGTATGTCTTTTGAAACATTTACGAAGCCATCGTAAAATGAAAATGTAGGGGGATATTTTTTTAATTATAGAATCGATATGTTTACACCATTTCATCTTACTATCTACAATTAAGAAGTGATTGAAAGATTTGACCACTTCAAGTTTTTCATTATTGAAATAGAAGTCTATTTTCGAAAATGTTTTGTTATCAAAGTGTTTTAACATAAGTGTTTTTGTTTTTTTAATGTTTAATAATATTTTTGGAGCCACTATTCTATAATTTTCAGATCATCATTAATATTTTTTATTAAATCTAACTCGTTATTACAAAAGTATTTCAGAACAGCATAATCTGCATGAAGCTGGATGCTACCTTTTATATTTAAAAACGAAATATCGTTGACATAAATTTTAAATAAGTCAGGTCCCAGAATCGAACCTTGCGGAACACCCACTTTGTTTGTTTTTGGTTGACTTAGGTCTCCATTAATACGCACCATTTGTTCCCTATTGTGCAACTAAGATTTGAAAAAGGCTAAATGGTTTGAAACGAAATTGATTTTTTCCATTTTTTTATAAAAGAATATCATGATTGACACAATCAAAAGCTTTATGGAAATCTAAAAAAACGCATGCTATTTTTTTATTAATTAAATTTACTCAAATTAACGAAGGTGGTTTTAAACTTACGAAAAGATAACGCTGTGAAAACACTAATAAACTTGATCGAAAAAATATCTAAAGGAATGTGTCCGAAAACAACAGAAGAAAAGCAAAGTGTAATTAACATCGCTCATCAAAACTTAATTGGGTTATTGCTATTACGACTATCTATTACGACAATTATTATTTGAAGCGATGTTCTAATTGTATTCTTTTTTGAATTCAATTTCTTCTCATATACTTAAATTTGAGTATACAGCAGTTCTTATAATCAAAATTAAATTTGAATAATTTTTTATTTTGAAATATTTTGTATCTCAATTTTATGCATGGTTACCATTTGTACAATTGTGGTAATATTTGTACGGTTTTCTCGCCCCCTGTACCATGTTTACATGTACAATCTTAATCAAGGATTGTACGACAAATACCTATAGGGTGTTTTTAGATTTTAAGTTTTTCACATTAGGGCAAGGTAAAACGAACAACGGCAATATTGTTACAGACAACGTTGCTCATTAAAAATATTTAACTGTATTTTGATCCAATCTTTGTTTGTGCATTTTCCGAATGTTTTACGGATACCTATTCTGTTTTCACCACGTACCTTTAAAACAATTATTTCGAACTCGATAAATAAATAGACATAATAGTCCTCACTCACAATACCAAATAATCTAAATTTTAAATATACGTACACCAACTACAGGCTCTTTATACAATTTAATTCTATTTTGGCGTTATTTTAAAAATAATTTCAGTTAGTGTTTTGACAAATTTGGTTTTGCTTTCTGAATTTTTACGGATTGTACTTTTTCAATAAATTCTATTTTTCTAAACTGCAACTGTCTATTATATGAATTGGGATTCAACATAAAATTTGACTAGACATTAACAGGGGCCCCTAGTAATTAAATCATTCTTTAAACATAGCATTTTATAAATTAAACCGTTTATAAATGTTTAAAAATGTTTTGCTTTAGTGTGGTTTTTGTGTGAGTAAAATTAATGTGTGATTTGTGTTTATTACCCATTAATAACATCCTGTGAATTGGATCATTTTACCATAGTTTGTTCTGTGGTGTGATGTAATGAATAAGTTAGTCGATCTTAGACGCGAGTTAGAGTTAATATTAATATTTGTAAGGGATATGATATTTCCGTTAATTATTTCGGTTAGAAAACTAACATCCGCAACTTCTCTTCTAAGTTTTAAAGTTTTTAAATTAATTAAATTTAATCTACTTTCAATCTACATTTTTGTAATTTCAGCTGGGAGACCATCTTCGCCTATTGCTTTCGCCTAAAAAACAAAAAGTAAACAAAAAGAATTTAAAAAAAATAAATAAATAAATAAAATAAAAAACATAAAGTATTAAAAATTTAAATAACTATAAAAATATAAAGTACCAATTCGGCTATTACAAGTATCCAAATATATATATATTTTTTTTCCCTTATTGCCCCTCTTGCGAGCATAAGATATCTACGAGGCATCTCCATCTGACCCTATTCGGAGCAGTAATTTTTGCTTCCTCCCATGTTTTCCCATTTGAGGTTAGTTCCTCTAATATCGTTCGCCTCCAGCTGTTATTGGGGCGACCTCGTCTTCGGGTTCCTTGTGGGTTCCTGTCTAGTGCTTCCCTTGCTATGCATTCTTACGGCTTTCTAAGTGTGTGCCCTATCCATCTCCACTTTTTTCTTTTTGATCACTTACGCGACCGGTTCTACTTTGGCAAGCTTCCATAGGTCATTATTAGTTATTGTATTTGACCAGTATACTCTGCATATAATTCTTAGACACTTATTAATGAAAACCTGTAGTTTCTGTGTGATGTTGTTCGAAACTAACCAGGTTTCACTACCATATGTTAAGATGGTCTTTACGCAGGTTCTGAATATTCTCAATTTTGTATCCCTGGACATTTGTGTATTTTTTCATATTGGCTGCAAGCGACCGAACATTGACCTTTTTTTTTTTTCCTAAGGGAGGTGGGAATCTTCCAAAGACACCAAAAATTACCCCTTGGTAGTGTCAGATTCTTACTGACTAAACCCACCTCCCCCTTTAGCCAATATAGTGGGATGAAACCCTTACCTGCGACCGCAGTATATTGGCTAGGGAGTAGGGATAGGAAAGGATAGGAAAATGGATACGGAAACATTGAATTCGGAGTGGGACTGTAAGGAAACAATGAATCCGCCTATTATTATTTTGCTAACAGTGACTAAAGCCGTCACAACAGTTACAACATGTAGTAGTAGTTATATATTACTTACATGAGGTAATTATTGAAGGCAACCCCCACTGTCACTTTAGCGGCTGTTATTATTGATATTAATATTCTTATTAATATTATTATTATTTTACTACAGAGTCAGCGCCATCAATGGATTACAACGTGCAGCAGTGTATAACACCTTACTTGGATGATATAACCAAAGATAGTCCCACTGGTAGTAGCTATTATTATTATTACTATTATTATTATTATTATTATTATAATTATTGTTATATTATTATTGTACTATTTATTATACTATTTAATTATTGTACTATTATTATTACTATTATTATTACTATTTATTATTATTATTATTTTACCACAGAGTCAGCGCCATCAATGGATTACAACGTGCAGCAGTTTATAACACCTTACTTGCATGATATAACCAAAGATGGCTCCACTGTAGCAGCTATTATTATTATTATCATAATTATTGTTGTTATTATTACTATTATTATTATTATTATTAATATTATTATTGTTATTATTACTTATATTAATTATACGATATACATTATTACGATATAAAAGTACTACATATTTTTTATTTATGACCTGACCGGTGTTTGAACCCAAGACCCTTCGATTGAAAGGTTGGCGACTTAACCACTGCCACTGGCAGTCAGACCTGGCCTTTTTTATTCTGTTTTCAATGTCGGTGTTTATGTTGCCGCTGTTATTTATTATGCAGCCTAAGTAGTAGTAAGTAGTTATCTACATATTCGAGTGGTGTGTTGTTTATCACCGGGTGACGTGGGCTGTTGATGTTAATGGCCATAGCTTTCGTCTTCTCGATATTTATTTCAAGGCCCACACTTCGAGCTAATGTTACTAGTTGTTCTATTTTAGCTTGCATGTTATTTATAGTATGCCATGTCATCGGCATAAGTAGGCAGATGTCATCGGCATAATCTAGATCTTCTAATTTCCTGAAGAGATTCCATGTTATTCCATTTCTTTTGAGACTGATCTCTTTCATGATGTCATCTAGCGCTACTGTGTAGAGCCGTGACAGTGGGCAACCCTGTTTTACTCCTATGTTGGTGATGAATGGTTCGTTGATTTTACCATTGTGGAGTACTGCGAGTTGTGTCTCTTCATACATGTTCTGTATTATTTCTATTAATTTTTCCGGGAATTTCGATTTCTAACTGCTTTCCATATGGCTTTTCTACTTATACAATGAAATGCTTTCTTGAACTCGATAAACACCAGGTATAATATAGCTCGCCATTCTATTGATTGTTCAACGATGATTCTGAGCGTATTAACCTGGTCTATTCAGCTTCTATGGGGGCAAAATCCTGCCTGTTCATCCCTTATTTTGTGTTCCAGTTTCTCCTGTAGCCTTGTATGCATTATAGTTTTCATAATTTTGTAGATCGTGTTTAGCACTGTTATACCTCTCCAGTTATCGCACTTGGTAAGATCACCTTTCTTAGAAAGTTTGGTGATTACTCCATTTTTCCATGTGACTGGTAATCTAACGTCATCTCATGCCATTGACAAGTGAGGTTCTAGTAGCTCGGCTGATTTTTCTGAGTCTATTTTTATAATTTCAGCTGGGAGACCATCTTCGCCTATTGCTTTGTTTATTTTTAGCTTTCTTATTGCCTATTTGATCTCTGTTTTGGATGGTTTATTTATTCTGATGTAATAATTATTGTTGTTGTTATTTGTGCGAATTTCTAGTCTGTCTTCTTCTTGGTTAGAATCGCTGATATTACTTGTTTCTGCGAAGCGTCGTCTCCATATTTGCATTTGTTCTTCGGGCCATGGTATTAGTTCACCATTTTGTCTTTGATTGGGTGATTTTTGCTATTTCTTTTGCCAGTGAACTGATTTACGATTTTATGTAGCTCTCTTGAGTTATTATATATTGCAGCCGTTTCAGCCTTGTTGCGAGATAGTTAATGTATGTTCTTTTGTCTCTTCTTGCAGCTCTTTTGATTTGTTTAGCGATATTAATGTATTGTTATCTTATATCGTTATTGATATTCAATTGCTGTTTTAGGCTGTCTCTTTGTGTGATTAGATTCCAGGTGTTATTGGAGATCCATATTTTTCTTTGCGGCTGAATTTTCCCGAGTTGTTCTTCTGCTGTGTTTTTGAGGGTCTCGACAATATGTTCCCATGTGTGTGGGTGGCCTATTGGGAGGGTTTGGCGTATTGTTTCTATCATATTATTTCTTGTTTCAATGTTGCGGAGTTCTTGGAGGTTTATCTTTCTTCTCATATTTCTTCGTGATTTTCTTTTGTATTTCTGCCACATTCTAACATCTCCGGTTATTAATTCGTGGTCACTTCCTACATCTGCATCTCTTTTATTTCTGACATCTTACAATGTGTTTCTCCATTTTCTGCTGACACATATATGATCAATTTGGTTTTTCGTTTGACCGTTTGGTGAGGTCCATGTATGTCTTTATGGGGGAAAAACGAGCCGCCGATAATTAGTTTGAATATTTGGCATAAATCTATGAGTCTTTCTTCGTTATTATTTTTAACTCCGCAGCCATGTGTCCCTATTGTATCTGCTATACCTTGATTGTCTGATCCTATTTTAGCATTGAAATCACCCATTAGTATCGTAATATCACCTTTCCTTATGCTGTTTAACGTTGTTAATTGTTCATAGAAGTCGTCTTTAATCTCATTTTCTGGGTCTTCTGTAGGTGCGTAGCATTGTATTATTGCTATACTTTTAATTCTTGTCGCAAATCGTGCCATGAGTATTCGATCTGATATTGGCTTAGTGAGTTGCGAAAATTCCTTGATATTATGATATCTACTCCGCTTTCGCCCCCTCTTTCTTTCCCACTGTATATAAGTTTATTACCATTTGTTGTTATTTTTTCTCCACTTTTGTTCCAACTCATTTCGCTAATTCCGAGGATATATAAGTTGTATTTGCTCATTTGTTGTTCTACTTGCGCCAATTTGCATGCTTCACCTAGCGTTTTTACATTCCATTGTCCAATTCTTGTCCTTTTGACTGCATTAAATGTTGTTACCGTGAATACATTTCTGTATCCGAGCCTCTGCCTTGTGTTTCAAATTGGTTTTTCCTTTTTTCGATTAAGTAAATGATTGGTATACTGTAATCTATCTACAAGAAGTCTCTTCTTAATTTTTTCCCTAGTGGCATTTACCGGTGAAGTAGAGAAAGCGTGTCATGTGCTTTGGAATGCGTGCTGCCATTGTAATTGTGTATGACAATTTCAATTACAAATATATAGTATTAATTAAATGCCAACGACTATTATTATGTTTTAATAAGATGAATTACACGGTTTCATATGTTTTATAATTAGTTATTTGTTGTACATATTATACACTTCAACCTACATATTATATTTTATTAAAAATTTGAGAAAAAATAAAAATAACAATAAAAAAACAATAATTAGTTTTATGCATACGACCCATTATCACTTAGACCACCGCTACTAAAAGATGTCATGAATTTATATTTTCAAACGAAGTTTGGTCAAAGTTAAAAACCAGATACGAATCATGCTGTGCAACTAGAAAAGCCACATTATTAAAAAAGTTAATTTTTACAAAAATTAAGAAAGGTGGAAACAAAATAGAATACAGCCTTCCCCAGACCGACGCGTTTTGTTTTGCGGCAGCGGCGCGGTTGCGGTTCGGAATAAAAATCGCGCGGAAATCGCGCGGAATCCGCATATGTGCCCACACTGAAAATTTAAAAATTCGTAATAGATGTCAAACAGAAAATAAAAAATTATTGTATTGTCAATAAATTTAAAAAAAAAAATTTTGTTTACATCGAGTGACCTGTGTTTGTTTACAAAAAAAATAATACTTTTGATTTTATCTAAACAAAATAACAAAATAATTATGTCGTCAGATGAAGAAGAAGCACTTTTGTTATTTGCCTTACTAGAAGACGAAGAAAATAGGTAAATGTGAAAATAATTATTTTTGTTTTTGAAACTTACCTCCTCATATATAATATGTATATTTTTTTTAAGGAGAAAAAGAAAGTGGGTGCATGATATTAACCTAGATCGGTTAAAGTATGGAAAATATCATACATTGATGCCACAACTTCGAAACGATGAAAAACGTTTTTATATATATTTTAGAATGACAAGTAAGTGTTTCGATGAAATTTTAAGCTTAATAGACAGCGATATTCGAAAAGTAGATACAAATTATCGGGAAGCTATTTCATCTGAGGAAAGACTTGTTATTACATTAAGGTGAGAAATTGTAACATAATATGTTTATGAAAACAATTTTTACAAATTTGATATGTATAATTTTACAGATTTCTTGCTACTGGTGATAGTTTCTACACAATTGGACATAGTTTTCGTGTTGGTTTTTCAACAGTTAGTGCAATTGTTGTAGAAGTTTGTGAAGCTATTTGCAATAAACTGCAAAGTATTTATCTACCAGAACCAACAATGGAAATTTGGAAAGAATCTTCTGAAGGGTACATGAATTTATGGCGTTTTCCAAATTGTATTGGAAGTATTGATGGTAAACACGTGTCTATCAAGTGTCCAGATAATACTGGATCGAATTATTGGTGCTACTTGCATAAATTTTCTATGGTGCTCATGGCTATTGTTGGTCCAGATTACAAATTTATATGTGTAGATATTGGTGGGTATGGCAAAAATAGTGATGGCGGTATTTTCGAAGAATCCAATATGGGAAGAAAATTTGAAGCAAATATGATGAATGTTCCTGAATCTAAAAATTTGCCTGGACAAAATGAACGATGTCCACACGTTGTAATTGGAGATGAAGCTTTTGGACTAAAACCATATTTAATGAGACCATTTGCTTATCGTCAATCAAGAAATGATCCAACAAAAAAAAATTATAATGAAAGACTTTGTGCTGCAAGAAGAGTTGTCGAAAATGCATTTGGAATATTGGCTCAAAAATGGCGAATATTTTATAGACCCATAGAAACCAAAACAACAACAACAATTTTAATTTATCTAGATCCACCAGAGTCAGAACTGGGAGCTTTTACCAATATCACGAATGATCCAAGACGAGCAACAAATATAGCATTTGAAACTAGAGACAAATTTGTCAATTACTTCAATTGAGTCATTTATTTTCAAGACATTAGTATACAATCTAGTAATACAAAATCCAGTAAAAGTAAAAAATTTCATTTATATTATATTTTTTATTTTTTTTAAGTTGTTATAATGAATTATAAGAAGAATAAAATGAATTATATATATTTGTAATTATCGAGAACAATAAAAAAAGGTAAAATTTAAACTTATTATTAATTTTTAAAATTATCTAAACTAAAGCATTGAGAAAAATTTGGTGTCTCAGATAAAATAGATATTTCAGATGAGCATATATCACTTGCATATGATGTGCTATCACGGGTGCTTTCTTCCAAATTTAATAGCTCTTGCTGCATAATTAATTCTGCTATTTTCATTTTGGTAATAATCTGCCTTTTTTTTGAAAATTTTTTTATGGTTTTTGCATGGGCCAACATAAGGCAATCAATTTCATCTTCCTTGTTTTTTTTTTTTCTTCTAAATAATTAATTACTCTGCCTATATTTGAAGATGGTGATGGTGGACGACTCTTCTTGGCTTTTTTTCCAGGAACAAATGCAGATGGTTGATTTATAGCAGACTTGTCACAGGCTTGAATTGTTACGGGTGTTTTAGAAGATGATGGTGTCTCAAAAACAAATTGTAACTCTTCTGTTTGATTATTCAATAAAGCTATATAAATGATAACACAAACTCTTATTATTTGAACATATTTACAAATAAATAAATAATCTTACAAGATTCAGCAATAGGTGGTGATGTGATATCTAATTCCAAACTACTTTCATCCCTATTCTCGCTATTGCTATTAGTTAAATCACAATAGGTTATATCCAGATTTGCGACATTGGAACTGGTTTTCGCAAATTTAAAAAAAGGTTTAAAAAATTCCATTTGGTCCGCCCATATCCATTTATTTTTAAAACTGGCTGCTTGACCAGATTTAGTTTTTTGATTCCTTATATGTTTAGCATAGGAATCCCTTAAATTTTTCCATTTTTTTCGTAAATCATCAGCTAAAAATAACATAATTTTTTAAATTACACAATTACACAATAGTTTATAAAATAATACAATTGCAAAAAATATTTCTTATTTCTTACCATTTTCATTTAATTCAATCCCTATTTCATCCCATATTTGATCTTTTTTTCTTATATTTTTATAATCTTTGTTTGATAGATCGTATAATATGGGATATTTTTTAACTAGCTCGATTAATTTTTCCATTTTGTTCTCCATTTTGTCCTTTTGTTTATTTTTAAAAATAAAAATGTTTGACATTTATATGCGGAAACCGCATAAAAATCGCTGCCAGCCGCCTTTTTTTTGCGGAAAAAATTCTTATGTATATTTGCCGCAAAAAAAACGCTGTAAAAACGCGCCGCAATCGTGTTGGTTTGGGCATATTCATAAGCCGCCATGTAATAGTATTTTGCGGAAAAAAAACGCACCGCTGCCGCAAAAAAAACGCGCCGGTTTGGGGAAGGTTTACATCTCAAAATCTTTTGATATCGTAACCAACATTTTTGCAATAAAAAAAAAGAAAATATTATTATATAATATAAATATTTTGAGAAAGACTTTATCAATAATTTTAAAAAAAAACCGACATAAAAAATTGCAAGTTAATTTAAATGTTAGTATAATTAAAATAAAATGCTGTTTTTTCGAAACTTTTTTCTAAGCTAAGTTAAATTAAGAGTGTAATTAAAAGGTATAAATAAAAAGTTACATAAAAAAAAGAAAGGTATCGTTGATAATTTAAAAAGCATCGATATGAATGTTGATGAAGCCCGACAGAAGAATTTGAGAATTTCAGGATTGCGATAGCATCCAGAAATAGTCTTCCAAGTTTATCATCACTGAGTGAAAAATACACAAAATATTCAAAACATATACCAGAATCATATAAAAGTCATATAAAATGCTACAACTGTCGCAAAAATAGACATATTACTGCTGAGTGCAAAAATAAAAATAAATCAGAATCATGTATGTTACTGTCATCCAATGAAGCTTTTCTTTCCATTGGTAACAAAATGCTAACTAAAAAAAAAAGAGTATTGGATCGTATATGTGTTATAATTTAGAAAAATTTTAAATTCAATAAGCTCGAAACTAAATATAGCTACTAAAATAAAATTGCAATAAAATCAAAAAGACTAACAAGCATATTTTCGAAATTAATAAAGATAGAAACTTGAATTTTTCTACAAGGGTGTCAAACATATCCCAAGAGGATGCCTCTTTTACGTTCCCGAAATTCGAGTTGAATAAGATAGAAAAAGGAAGAAGTTCAAGCAGCTGCCAAAAACTTATGGATTTTTAATTTGATTCGAATTATTCAGGTGTAGGGTATTAATAAGTCGGTTGCATCGACTTAATGTTACATTTACTTTGTTTTTATTCTTTTTTTATTATATATTTTTTTAAATTTAATTCAAAGAAAACGTTATACTATTAAATTATGCTAAAAAACAGTACAATGGGAAGTTGTTCTATTATTTATTACTAAAATTATTTTTTATTTTAAAATTCAGTTGATAATCTCTTAATCTACCTTAGTTTTCTAATTTTGTAATTTTTTTTTTAATGATGCACTTTTTTAAAAATATTTTGTAATATAATGTAATTAGATTAATATTGCATATTAGTTTTAGTTTGTTGATTTACTTATTTATTGGAATGACATGCCTCTTTATTTTTCGTTTAAAACATATTACTCACGTTTTTCAATTCATTTGGCAATTCGTAATACATCTTCAAACAGTTATATAAACAATTCTTTTTTTGATTGTTTGTTCGAAATAATGTTAGATAAAAGTTAGACTTATTTCTTGTGTTATAATTATGTATATCTGTCATTCAATTCAAAATAAAGTGATGCTTTATGTAGTTAATTATAATTTTGAAAGCTGTCATATAGTAATCATAGATACATATATTTGAGAGGCTGATATATTTATGATCATATAGCATATTTGTTAGATGCGTGTCCGTATAGTAGTGAATTATTTTAATGACTTCTCCTTGACTTTTAATGACTTCTCCACATAGGATTGAGATAGGTATGTTATATTTGATAAAATGTAAGAAGTATATATAATGTACAAAGTATGTCTTTTGAAACATTTACGAAGCCATCGTAAAATGAAAATGTAGGGGGATATTTTTTTAATTATAGAATCGATATGTTTACACCATTTCATCTTACTATCTACAATTAAGAAGTGATTGAAAGATTTGACCACTTCAAGTTTTTCATTATTGAAATAGAAGTCTATTTTCGAAAATGTTTTGTTATCAAAGTGTTTTAACATAAGTGTTTTTGTTTTTTTAATGTTTAATAATATTTGTGGAGCCACTATTCTATAATTTTCAGATCATCATTAATATTTTTTATTAAATCTAACTCGTTATTACAAGAGTATTTCAGAACAGCATAATCTGCATGAAGCTGGATGCTACCTTTTATATTTAAAAACGAAATATCGTTGACATAAATTTTAAATAAGTCAGGTCCCAGAATCGAACCTTGCGGAACACCCACTTTGTTTGTTTTTGGTTGACTTAGGTTGACTTATTGTGCAACTAAGATTTGAAAAAGGCTAAATGGTTTGAAACGAAATTGATTTTTTCCATTTTTTTATAAAAGAATATCATGATTGACACAATCAAAAGCTTTATGGAAATCTAAAAAAACGCATGCTATTTTTTTATTAATTAAATTTACTCAAACTAACGAAGGTGGTTTTAAACTTACGAAAAGATAACGCTGTGAAAACACTAATAAACTTGATCGAAAAAATATCTAAAGGAATGTGTCCGAAAACAACAGAAGAAAAGCAAAGTGTAATTAACATCGCTCATCAAAACTTAATTGGGTTATTGCTATTACGACTATCTATTACGACAATTATTATTTGAAGCGATGTTCTAATTGTATTCTTTTTTGAATTCAATTTCTTCTCATATACTTAAATTTGAGTATACAGCAGTTCTTATAATCAAAATTAAATTTGAATAATTTTTTATTTTGAAATATTTTGTATCTCAATTTTATGCATGGTTACCATTTGTACAATTGTGGTAATATTTGTACGATTTTCTCGCCCCCTGTACCATGTTACATGTACAATCTTAATCAAGGATTGTACGACAAATACCTATAGGGTGTTTTTAGATTTTAAGTTTTTCACATTAGGGCAAGGTAAAACGAACAACGGCAATATTGTTACAGACAACGTTGCTCATTAAAAATATTTAACTGTATTTTGATCCAATCTTTGTTTGTGCATTTTCCGAATGTTTTACGGATACCTATTCTGTTTTCACCACGTACCTTTAAAACAATTATTTCGAACTCGATAAATAAATAGACATAATAGTCCTCACTCACAATACCAAATAATCTAAATTTTAAATATACGTACACCAACTACAGGCTCTTTATACAATTTAATTCTATTTTGGCGTTATTTTAAAAATAATTTCAGTTAGTGTTTTGACAAATTTCGTTTTGCTTTCTGAATTTTTACGGATTGTACTTTTTCAATAAATTCTATTTTTCTAAACTGCAACTGTCTATTATATGAATTGGGATTCAACATAAAATTTGACTAGACATTAACAGGGGCCCCTAGTAATTAAATCATTCTTTAAACATAGCATTTTATAAATTAAACCGTTTATAAATGTTTAAAAATGTTTTGCTTTAGTGTGGTTTTTGTGTGAGTAAAATTAATGTGTGATTTGTGTTTATTACCCATTAATAACATCCTGTGAATTGGATCATTTTATAATAGTTTGTTCTATGGTGTGATGTAATGAATAAGTTAGACGATCTTAGACGCGAGTTAGAATTAATATTATAATTTGTAAGTGATATGATATTTCCTTTAATTATTTCGGTTAGAAAAATAACATTGGCAACTTCTCTTCTAAGTTTTAAAATTTTTGAATTAATTAAATTTAATCTACTTTCATAAGGAGGTAAAATAAAAGGATCATTCTAGGCAAGATTTCTTAAGGCATAACGAATAAAAATTGTTTGAATAAATACAATTCTATCAATATTAGATTGATAGAAAGGAGACCACACCTGCTAGCATATTCAAGATTTGGTCTAACGAGACATGTGTATAAAGATTTCAGTGTGTGAGGGTTAGTAAATTCCTTTAACTATCGTTTAACAAAACATTGAATTCGATTTATAAATTATGCTTTCATAATGGTCCTTGAAAGTTAATTTACTGTTCGGATGCTTCACGTGGGGTTCTTACATTTCATTGTCCAATTCTTGTCCTTTTGACTGCATTAAATGTTGTTACCCTGAATTCATTTCTGTATCCGAGGCTCTGCCTTGTGTTTCGAATCGTTTTTTTCTTTTTTCGATTAAGTAAATGATTGATCTACTGTAATCTACCTACAAGATGTTTCTTCTTTATTTTTTCCCTAGTGTCATCTATCGGTCAAGTGGAGAAACCGTCTCATGTTCTTTGGAATGCGTGCTGCTATTGTAATTGTGTATGACAATTTTAATTACAAATATATAGTATTAATTAAATGCCAACGACAATTATTATGTTTTAATAAGATGAATTACCCGGTTTCATACGTTTCATAATTAGTTATTTGTTCTACATATTATACACTTATACACCTACATGTTATATTTTATTAAAAATTTGAGAAAAAATAAAAAAAACAATACAACAACTGATTTATAAAACAATAAAAAAACTGATACCAGAATCATATAAAAGTTATATAAAATGTTACAACTGTCTAAAAATATAGACATATTACTGCTGAGTGCAAAAATTAAAATAAATCAGAATCATGTATGTTATTGTCATCCAATCAAGCTTTTCTTTCCATTGGTAACAAAATACTAACTAAAAAAAAAAAGAGTATTGAATCGCATATGTGTTATAATTTAGAAAAATTTAAAAGTCAATAAGCTCGAAACTGAATATAGCTACTAAGATCAAATTGCAATAAAATCAAAAGGCTTTATATTTTTCGGGTACCTGACACACGCCTCCCAAAGACTAACAAGCATATCTTCGAAATTAATAAAAATAGATGACGATTTATGAATTATGCTTTCATAATGGTCCTTGATAGTTAATTTACTGTCGAAGAGAATACCTAGATCTCCTATAGAATTAGTTTTATTTAAACTTGAATTATTAATAGAGTATTGAAAGTTAATATTATTGAGTCGCAAAAAAAAAGTCATGAATGCACATTTACTGACTTTAAGAAGAAGATTATTTATGTTACACCAATAGAAGAAATTATTTAGGTCAGCCTGAAGTAAGTTAGCATCTTTTATGCATGTTATTTTTTAAAAATTTTCATATCTTCCGCGTAAATTTTAATGTTACAGTGGCGAATGAAGGTAGCAACATCATTAACGGACAAAATGAAAAGAAGCGGCCCCAAATGGCTTTCTTGTGGAACTTCTGAGTTTACCAGAAAATGTTTAGAAGTACAAGATCTAAAGACAACACTGTAATTTTAGTCCTTCAGATAGGAATTTACCCACTTAATAAAACGTTCAGAAAAACCATACTTTTTTAATTTTAATAAAATGGTACTGTGGGGTAAAATATCAAATGCCTTGCTAAAGTCGATTTATATAACATCCGTTTGAAATCCCGATTCCATATTATTTAGGAATATAGACCTTGATTCAACACGATTTATGGTGGTTGACTTATGTTACACAAAACCATGCTGGTTATCAGAAATAATTCTAGAGAATAAATTGAATCAAAAACTATTAATTCAAATACTTTAGGTATTGCTGACAATTTAGCTATCGGACGATAATTCTAACAATAATTTTTTTAATCTTTCTTAAAAAGTGGTCTAATAAATGCGTTCTTCCAAATAATTGGAAAAATACCTGGATTAAGAGAAGTATTAAAGAGAATAGATAATGGAAGAGAAAGGGAATCGTAACAGTTTATTAATATACTTTCTGGAATGCCATCTGGTCCATGAAAATAGTTTGTTTAATTTTATTTAAATACTGTTTTACTTGAATATCAGTTATGTGTACATTTAAAGAAGAAACTTCATTATTTCTATTTATATGACTGAAATTATTAATATCTGCACAAAAAGCAGAATCAGAGAAAGGTAAAGAAAAAAACTCACGAAAATATTCAGTAATTTTAGATGGATCATTACTTGTATTATCATTAAAACTCATATGTGTGGGATATTCATCACATTTGCGTTTAGTGTTGACAAATTTTCAAAATTCTTGGATTGATGTAAGGATTAGATGTAAGTTTAGCCAACATGTTCCGAACATATAATTCATAAAGACCTTCAGATAAACTTTTAAACACGTTGAATAATATTACGAAATTGGTATAATCAATACTACTTTTTGCTTTAAAATATTTACGCCCGCATTTATTTTATTTTGTTTCTTAACTTTCTTTTTGAGATCGTGTAAACCAAGGAGGGTTGGAACTCGTTGATCTATTTCTGGTCATAGCTATAAACTGCCTAAAGCTACTAAAGATAATTTCATAAAGCTTACTTGTCATTTCATTAGGACCTATATTATTAAAATATAGAAGATAAATTTAGAAAATTATTTATAGCTTTATAGTTTGCCTTTCTAAAATTGAATTGGTATACATTTTCTGTTTCAGAACAACAAGGTGCATTAACACAATAAGAAAAACACATAGGAGGGTGGAAGAGATCAACGTTGATCAAAGGAATTTATAATTATTAGATTGTTCCAATCTGAGGTAAAGATTAGATCAAGTTGTTTACCTTGAAAATTAGGTACAGAAGAAATTTGCTGTATGTTATTTCTATTGATATTATCAATAAATGAGCTTTCCAATTCATTATTAAAAGTATTTGGAATCATTAATGATTCCTCGTTATAACTAATCCATTTTATATTTGGGATATTGAAATCCCCTCATATAAGAATTTCGTCAGATTCCTCTAGATTGTTACTAACAAATTATTAACTTGATTATAAATTTCAGCTTTACTGTTAGGAGGAATATAGCAGCAGACAATTAATAAACTTTTATAATTAAATTCAATTTTAACCCCTCCTTTTGGTATAATGTCATTATTAATACCCCATACATAGAATTACCCCTTGGTAGTCAGATTCTTACTAACTAAACCCACCTCCCCCTTTACCCAATATAGTGAGATGAAACCCTTACCTGCAAACGCAGTATATTTGCTAGGGAGTAGGGATAGGAAAGGATAGGAAAATGAATACGGAAACATTGAATTGAGAGTGGGACTGTAAGGAAATAATGAATCCGCCAATTATTATTTTGCTAACAGTTACAACATGTAGTAGTAGTATATATATTACTACATCAGGTAATTATTGAAGGCAACTCCCACTGTCACTGTAGCGGCTGTTATTATTGGTATTAATATTCTTATTAATATTATTATTATTTTACTACAGAGTCAGCGCCATCAGTGGATTACAACGTGCAGTAGTATATAGACCTTACTTGCATGATATAACCAAAGATAACCCCACTGTAGTAGGTGTTATTATTATTACTATTATTATTATAATTATTGTTGTATTATTATTGTACTATTTATTATACTATTTAATTATTGTACTATTATTATTATTATTAATTATTATTATTATTAATTATTATTATTATTATTATTACTATTATTATTACTATTATTATTATTATTTTACCACAGAGTCAGCGCCATCAGTGGATTACAACGTGCAGCAGTATATAACACCTTACTTGCATGATATAACCAAAGATGGCTCTACTGTAGCAGCCATTATTATTACTATATTATTATTATTGTAGTTATTGTTTTATTACTATTACTATTATTATTAATATAATTATTATTACTATTATTATTATTATTACTATTATTATTGCTATTATTATTATTTTACTACGGAGTCAGCGCCATCAGTTGATTACAACGTGCAGCAGTATATAACACCTTACTTGCATGATATAATCAAAGATGGCTCCACTGTAGCAGCTATTATTTTTATTATTATAATTATTGGTATTATTATTACTATTATTATTATTATTATTATTATTAATATTATTATTGTTATTATTACTAATATTAATTATACGATATACATTATTACGATATAAAAGTACTACATATTTTTTATTTATGACCTGACCGGGGTTTGAACCCAAGACCCTTCGATTGAAAGGTTGGCGACTTAACCACTGCGCCATGAGTTAGATGAGTCAGTTAGTTCTTTCTGAAGAGATATGGGGACTGTATGAATTAAGATCTGATGTAACTTCTTCAGAAGTTAGACCAAATATTTCATTAAAGCTATCAAATAAAATCTAAGTTCTGCCAAGTCAGTAGGTAGGCCTTCTTGTTGAAGTGACTAGTTACTAGTTGCTGTGACCTTAATGTAAGTTTCGTTTTAGCGTTTATGCAAACATGGTCAGGCTTATTATGGAGATATGCAAGAAAAATTCTGACGTTATTGAAAATATTCCGATCTCTTAGACGAGCAAGCAAATATCTGCCATCATTAGAAGCTAACGATTGTTTTGTTAGCTTAACAATAGGTGGAATTAGTAGATCAAGAAAAGAGGGATTTTTGGATACAGAGCTAATATACGAAGAGGTTGAATTTGACAGGGATGATGTAGTAATTGGATTAGTTGTATCAGATGAACTAAACTGCGGAATGATAGAAGATGATTCGTTTGGTCCATGAGAAACAGAGGAAACAGTTTGAGTTGTGAACACTTTCAAATGTGAACAACAACAAATTTTTGTTCATTAAACTTTAAAAATGTTAATAGAATAAGTAGTATATTGTGTGGAACTACTGAATAATAGATAAATGTTTGATTTGTTTTGTTGGTTATATGTTACTAAATTAATATGTATGGGGTGCACATTTGTGAGTTTTGGAATTGAAACATTTTAAAATAATGAGTATCATATTAAATACAAAACTTTATGAGCTTCAGTAAAGAATAAATGAAAATGAAATTAATGACAATAAATTTATGAGCTCTTGAAATTGTTTTAATGCATATGTTTTTGAGTTTCAGTAAAGAATAAATAAAAATGAATTTAAATGACAATACATTTATGAGCTTATGAAATTTTTTTAATACATACGTTTTTTTTAAATAAAATTATAAACTTGCAATTTTCCACCCTTGCACATATACATATAAAAGCGCCTGCCCTAAGTTATTTACATGAAATTTTAAAATACTCTGGCATGATATTTACTTCAATTTTAAGGATTTCTTTTTAATAATTTAAGACTTCTTTACTTTAGTTTTTTTATAGTTTTCTCTTAAGTACTTATTTAATTTATCGTATTGTTAATAATCTTACCCCCCGGTGAGTAGGGGATAAGAAATAGCCTCAGTAAGGTATGCTTGTGGAACAAGTCCACTAAAATCCAATGAAAAATCCAGGAGCGACTGTTCCAGAATGGACGGCTACCTGGTCTGCGTCTGATCCCAGAGGGGTGGCAGTAAGAAACCCTGGCTGTAGGTATAAAATGCATATTAAAGTAAAAAAATAATATAATGTCTTATAATAGTAAAAATTCGGTAGGGATATCTACCAAAGTGTCAGCAGAGACCACGGCTGCCGGCGAGGGCTTGGCTGAATGTTTAAGATGTTCAGATGAGTCGCTAGTGGTTTATAACAATAATAATAATATTAATAACATGTACAATTATGATAAATTAATAAACCCTTTTGTGAAGGGCTCGAAGATTCAAAGAAGTCCACCTAAAAACGAAAATAAGAAAACCGAAGAGGGTAATAAAGAAAAAATAATGTTCCATGAAGCCAATATAAAGAAAACCCACGAGGGTAATAATAAAAATCAAAGTTCGTTATTGCAAGACAGTAATATTGAAGTCAACTCCAGAATAATTGAGTTGGAAATCTTGTGTAAAGATTTGCAAAGGGAAATCTCCCAGCTTAAGGCAGAAAATTTAAAATTAAAAAAGGAAAAAAATAGTGTGCCAAATGTATCCACTGATACTAAAGTTGGGACATACGAAACGGATGAAGAAGAACTAATCAGAGAAACTGATTGGATTCTGAATACGACAAGAAATCCGAAGAAACGAAAAGCGGATAAGTCTCCTGATGTTAACACATCTTTGGAACCGTAAAGTAAACCTCAAGAGGAAAAATCTAAAGAAAACAATAAAGTCACTAAAAAATATAAACCTCCTCCGGTAATTTTGAGTAATATAAAAAACTATTCTCATATTATAAAAATAATAAAAGAAGAAAATGTAAATGTTAAAGTCAACATGATGAATAATGATCAACTGAAAATTAATGTTGACAACGAAAATGATTATAGAGTTTTAACAAAATCTATAAATAAAACGAAATTGGAATGGCATACGTATGAAAAAAAACTGACTAGACCAATTAAAATTATGGTAAGAAATCTTCACCCATCATGTGAGCCAGAAGATATTAAAAAAGAATTTCTTAATAGAGGTTTTAAATGTCTAGATGTGACAAATAAAATTAAAAAAACTAAAGATAAAAATATAAAGATTGTAACAAAGCTTCCACTGTTTATGATATCTTTTGACCATTCGGAGGAAATAAATAAAATATACAAAATAGAATATTTACAGCACATGAGAGTGAAAATTAAGGCTCTCAGAAGTAGTAAGTCTATTCCTCAATGCAAAAGATGCCAGATTTTTGGACATACATAAAAATTCTGCCAAAGACAGGCTAAATGTGTAAAATGTGCTGGGAATCATATGACAATAGAATGTAGTAAAAAAGAAAATTTCCAAGCCATATGTGTAAACTGCAACGAGGCACACCCTGCTAGTTATCGTGGTTGTTTGGTAGCAAAAGAATTACAGAAAAGAAGATTGAATATGCGTAAACCCAAACATTCAAATGTAATAAAAACACCGAAAAAAACTACACCGTTTATATCTAATAAAGTTGTGAATGGAGTTTTATACTCCCAAGCCCTAAAATCTAAAACAGAAGAAAATATTCTTACAGAGAAACTATCTAAAGTTATGAAACCTAAAAGTAATGTCAAGGATGTGATGCACATGATACAAAACTTATTGCTAAAAATTGATGAAATCTCCATAAGATTAAATAAAATAGAAAAGAAATACATTAATGTATCTCATGAAACCCCTAAAAAAATTGTAAAAAATGTATCTAGATAAAATACGTATTGCAACCTGGAATTCGAATGGTGTCCTAAATAAAAAACATGAACTAGAAATTTTCTTAAGGTCTAGAAATATTGATATATGTCTTATATCAGAGACTCATTTGACAATAAACTCAAACTTTAAGATACTAGGTTATGAATGCTATAAGGCAGTTCATCCTAGTAATCAGCCGAGAGGAGGTAGTGCAATTCTAATAAAAGGCACTATAAAACATAATGAAGAATTCAAAATTGTGTCTGAAGAAATACAGCTTTCTATGATCAAAATTTCATCTACTAAACAAGACCTTAATATTAGTGCAGTATATTGTCCACCAAGATGCAATATTAAGAAAAATATTTTTAAAGAACTCCTAAATGTCCACAAACATAAATTTTTGCTAGGAGCTCATTATAATGCCAAACATACTGATTGGGGATCTAGAACAACCTCAACTAGAGGTAGAGAGCTAAAGAATAGCTAAAAATAACTAAGAGCTAAAAATAACTAGAAAACTAAATAAACCCACACTGACAAATAATACAACAGATTGGTTAAGCTTTAAATATGAAATCGTAAACAACATTAATTTAGAAATAAATTTACAATCAAAAGAACAATTTGATCACAAACTTGAAGGCTTTATTAATATAATTCAAAAAGCTGCTTGGAATAACACAAAAATAATTGAATATAGGTCAGCAGCAAATATTTATCCCAGAGAAATAACTGATTTAATAAAACGAAAAAGAAGGGCTAGACGTAGATGGCAACAATCTCGTCACCCTGACGATAAGAAGATTTTGAACAGATTATCACAATCTCTTAAAAGAAAAATCAAGATTCTAAAATCAGTAGCATATGAAAATTATACAAAAGGTTTATTGGCAACAAAAGAATCAAATTACTCGTTGTGGAAAGCAACGAAGAGTGTAAAAAAGCTGATTAAGCACGCCCCGCCGCTCATGAACACAGACGAAACTTGGGCAAAGGATAATAAAGATAAAGTCGAATTATTTGCAGATCATTTAGAAAATATATTCAAACCAAACGATATAAATTCTGGTCTTTGTTTATTAGACAATGTTATAATAGAAGAAAAGACTATTAATCGATTTACACAAGAAGAAATTAGTGAAATAATAAAAACTCTAAAGTTGAAAAAAGCTACAGGTTTTGATCTTATTACAGCTCAAATTATAAAAGAGCTTCCACAAAAAGCCCTAAGATTTTTGAGAAAAATTATAAATTCGGCAGTAAAATTGAAGTACGTTCCGAGCGCTTGGAAAGTGGCAGAAGTTATTATGATAGCAAAACCAGGGAAGCCAGTAAATGAGGCGAAATCTTATAGGCCAATATCTCTGCTACCCATTATGTCAAAACTTTATGAAAAACTGTTGTTAAAAAGGCTGAAGCCAATTATAGAAAATAAAAATTTAATTCCTAACCATCAATTTATGGAAAATAAAAGTAAATGAATCTAAATCTGTGCATGTTAATTTTTCGTATAGAAATATAAAGAATCCACCTAAAATAAATTTAAACGGTGTATTTGTATCAATCGAAAATTCTGCAAAATACCTAGGAATGACACTGGATGTCAAGCTAAGGTGGAATGAACACGTTAAAAAGAAAAAAACTAGAACTTGAAAATAAATATAGAGAAAATTACTGGCTCCTAGGGCGTAAGTCTAAACTACCAATATATAATAAAGTGTTAATTTACAACCAAGTAATTAAACCTATATGGTTATATGGCATTCAACTTTGGGGTTGTGCCAAGAAAACGCATATTGAAAAAATACAATCCTATCAGAATAAAGTCCTACATAACATAGTAAGTGCTCCCTGGTATGTACGTAATAGTGACATTCACAGAGATTTACAAATTCCCAAAGTTATAGATGAAATAAGTAGATATGCCATAAAGCATGAAGCTCGTTTAGAAGAGCATATAAATCTTGAAGCTGCTCAACTAATAAATAATCAAATTATTATAGGAAGGCTTAAAAGAAAAAGATCTTTAGATATAGTACGAAGTACAGATTTCCTTAGGGAAAGTACATAAAACCTATATTCAAAACAAGATAGCAAAAAATTAATGGTTAGTCAGTTTGACTAGTTTTAATAAGGGAAGGGTGTGGTTTAGTCGGTAAGAATCCGGCATACACTTCTGCTACGGGGCGGTCTGCATCTTTCGAAGATTCCACACCAATCCACGTAAAAAAATAAAAAAAAAAATAAAATTAAAAAAAAAAAAAGTATTGTTAATAATAATTTCCGGTTCGCTAAATTGGTAGTTCTGCTCTAAAACCAAATCTATGTATGAAAGAATACGCACTTATAGATCAAGAATTCCGACAAAAAGTTTTGCTTTCAAAAGCGTACAAAATGTACACTAGTAGCTGTTTTCATAACCGTATGAACTATGTTCTAGGGTATAATTAATTTGCCAAAGCGTCAAACATGTGGATCGCCTCTCGCTACTGGAATTCTGAGTCGATTAAGCCATGTATGTCCGCACGTCTGCCCGTCCGTCCGCATGATACTTGAAAAATAAAGAAATTTTTTTCATGTCCCTATTGCAAAATTGTTAGTTTCCCTATTGAAATTCAGCATTTTCGGCCACCGGGTCCAGGTAGCTGCCATGCAACTGCTCTTTTTATTTTCATTAAATAAACTTAGCACTAAATTAACTTAACATAGTGTCTATTAAATAAAAACACTAAATTAACTTAACTTAATGTTTATTGAAGCTATCTACAGTTTAGTGAAGAGGTGTAGAGTTACATGCCAACAGTTTTTTAAAATTAGGTTGGGGTAGAGGAGCCGTTGCAGACTTATTGCACCTCTTGAAACTTTATGAAGCTAGGTGTTTGAAATCTTACAAATGACGAGCATGGCAATAACTTCTGTAAAGCTTGGTTGTGCTGGTGCAACAGGTTGGATAGCTGCCATACAACTTCTCTTTTTAAATGAAAATAACTCAGTGTCTGTTAAAGTTAGGTATCTGAAATTTAGTAAAGAGGTGTCGAGTTACATGTCAACGACTTTTGCGAAATTTGGTTGGTCTTGAAAGTTAATGAAGATATGCGTCTGAAATCCTACAGAAGATGTTTTAAGGCAATAACTTCTGTAAAATTTTATTGTTCTGGTGCAACAGGATCGGGTAGCTATCATACAATTCCAAAATTTAAATAAATATATCTCGGTACTTAAGGATGGTACTAAAACATCTGAAATTTTGTAGAAGATGATCAAGTTTTATAAAACCAGTATATATTACGTTCATACGGGTATCCCATATTTGACACAGTTTACTCTACTGCACTCTTCCCCGTTTAATCTAGATTCGCTTGGTTTGCGACGGGCAACAACTAGTAAAAAAACACATTATATAAAATAATAATTAATGTAATTTGAATTATAAAATCAAAGTTCTTTAAGATATGTGTTTTGGATAAACTCATTTTATAAATATTGGCAATTCGGAATAGCATTTACATTCTTACATTTAAAAAGTATATTACACAAATATTCTTAATATTAGTAAATTCAATTTTGTTTAACATTCTAATAGAATATATATTGGAAACGGAAAATATTTACGGACAATCGTAGTTTTTTTGGCCGTAAGAGGTTGTGTACTGGCTAAATCTATTTGGTTCACATTGACATTCTTTCATTTTTTTGCTAATATTCTACAATTTGGTTTTAACCCATTTAGTAATAATAAATGCAGATATATTATAAAGATTAGTGTACTAATTAAATTTCGCTCTTTTATATAAAATATCCTAAATAATGTCCCATAATATCGTAAATATTAAAGATTTATTAAAAATAGTGAATGTTATGTTAAATGTTAACCAAGGTAAATCAATTTAATATAATTTATTTCAATATTGAAAATTTAAGAAAAAAACTGTATAATCTTGAATCCGTAATTAACAATTTCCAAATTAATATTCATGTTATTTTATTTAACGAAATTTAGATACATAGTACTGGAAATAATTTCTACAATAATTTATTAGGTAATAATCAGGGATGCTTTCCCAAAATTTATCAACCAGTTCGCAGTGATATTTTCTTACAAATTTTTTTATTTTTTTAATATTAATATTTCCATCAAAATATTATGGTTTGTCAGAGTAGCAGACTAAGTCAAGAATATTTAACTATCGTTCATATTCTTTGCAACAATAATGTAATAGGATAAAAGAGAATAAAAAAATAATTCAACGAGGTGAAAATCACTTTTATTTTATTTATTAATTTCAAGAGACACAAAATTTACATAAAAAAAAACTGAACATAACAAAAAATTGTGAAATTTCATATATTAGTAAATATTATTGTTATAAAGTAATTATATTATTTAAAATATTTCCAAATAGCTAATTGACTTTCAGTATATTCTTTCGGTTTAGATTTTGTAATCCTGGTATCATCTGCCGAGTTATGGTTCCTCAACCAAGTTTTTACATAGGGAACTGCGTTCCAAGTTTCCAATAGACGACCAACTAAGTTTAATGTCATCAAATTTGATACTGTCTGCACTGTTAATCTGGCTCTTATATCAGTAATTATGATGTTCATCAATGAAAATCCTCGTTCTGCTTCAGCACTGCTAACGGCAACCGTATTAACCATATTTTTCGCTTTTTGAATGTTTTCTGCAATTTTACTAATTTGCTGATGGCCATTGTTTATTATATTTTCTACATAACCACGCAAATCATTCTTACCGATATCAAAATTAAAAACTTTTCGAAATTTATCAAAATTCTCTTCGGCCTCTATCCACGGAATTACAATATCTCCAATTTTCCATGTGCTCGGCTCTAGCAAATTGGCTAGCTCATAAATAATGCTATTATCAATATTTTTTTTGTTACTATTTGATCCGAGATGAGAGCAATCCATCAATCTTAATTTCATATTTTTTATGATGCTGTCAATAAAGGAATCTCTGGGAAGGTTTCCATAAATTCTGTTTTCGACGAAGATAATGTTTTTGAATGCTTCAGAGTTTATAACTTCATCCACTTTTTTTTCGTAATGACCGCGACGATCTTTGAGAATTTGAAAAGCGTTAATTGTTCTTCTAATCAGTTGATCTCCCCTTGCAACATTTATATTTCTAGCTTGAAGGGCATTAGATAGTAGAGAGCACTCCCGAGGATGTCAATCATTAGAGCTAAATCTACCAGAAAACATTTGTTTTGTAGTCGTTTTGCCATTCCAGACATTTTTTGGTTAGAAGAGAACAACGTATACAAAGCAGGGTAGCTCCGCCATACAGCAAGAGCAGATCTTAGTCTGCACGCAGCCCATCTTGATCCTAACACTCTTCCAATCTTAATTATACCCAAACTAAGCTCCTGGGAAATATTATTCAGTTCTTTTTGGTTTTTATTAGATTGATGAAAAATACAATATATTTTGTCCATGAAAACTTTAAAATGATTAACCTGCTTGATATCGTTTATGGAATCATCTAAAACAAGTTTTAGACGGTGATCGAGGCAGTGCCAAATAATAACATTTGGAAATATCTCTTTTATTCGTACGCTGACTCCAGATTTACAACCGAGCATTACGCTAGCACCGTCAGAACAGAATCCTATTAAATTCAGTTTTCAATAATTTGTATCAAATCCAACAGCAAGCAATACACCCAACAAACTTTGAAAAATAGTATTCGCATCTTGTGCGTCAAGTTCCACAATATCTACGAACATTATTGGGGATATTTCAGAAGATTCTACTGTAGAAGATTCTACTTTGATGAAAACTATAAGCGTTGATTTACTGGAAATGGTGGAAGCTTCATCAATAACAGTACAAATTTTTAAATTATTCTTAATAATTGATATAAACAATTCTTTTTTAGTTTCTTGCGCGATATGCTCTACTATCTTACTTGCACTATGTCGAGAATGAAGTCCGGTTCCCATGTCCAAACCGTTTTTTACTTGAAGCTCTATTACACTTTCTATGTCTGAAAACGGACGGTTTCTTTTCGCTAGGCTGTAAACAGTGTTGAAGATTCTTGTAGTAGAACTAATAAATTTCTCGTTCATCTTATCGATGCATGATGTAAAAGTTTGTTTTTCAAGTATCTTGGCATGTTCAACAGCTAGTTTGTGTGCTTTTGATGCAAAATGTTCACTAATTTTTTTCCTTAAAGATGCTTGTTGCACTATTTTGTCTTTCCCCGATGTCGTAACTTTACATTGTGTCCATTCCTGAGATATTAGTTTTGATTCCATTTTTAAACAATACTCACATCCCAATTTCTGATTACTGACAAATAGCCCATCATATTTAATTTTTAACTCCTTCAACTGTTTCGCTTGGTAAATTATTATTGTCCTCATTTTGGGAACTAGGAATCTCTAGTATTTGTTCCTGTAAAGTTATTGAAACTGCTTCTGTCTCTGTTATAGTCGACCTGCTATCATTACTTACTGATGTGTCCTCTCTTATTTTTTTCGAGAAATATGTGGTTAACATATTTTGTCTCTTCATCTTCAAAAAATAAAATAGGTATTTAAAAATAAATTATTTAACTTAAAACATGAAAATAGTTAATTGAACTTACCTTATTAAATTTTTTAAAAATCTTCGGTTTTATTAGAAAAATAATTAACTTAAATGTATAAAAACAGAACAGAACAAAACAAATAATAACTGATAAAATGAAATATTTAGATTGAACTTTTTCAATAGAAATTAGAAATAGATTTAACTTTTACATATATACCTATCAGTGGCGGCTCGTGGATTTTCAATCTTCTGATTCAAAACAAAAAAAAATTTAAATAAAATAAAAAAATTCTTTTTTCGACTTATATTTTAGGTCTATTCTTCTTTCTTTAGTTCCAAAAATTTTTATTACATCTTCAAGAAAAGATTGTTTTATTACAAGTTCTTTTTTTTCAACATTTTTATTTTCAATATAAATTAATGATAAACTAGATATTCTGTCTTTACACATTGAATTTCGAACATAAGTTTTTTATATTTTTTAAGTTAAAAAAGATCCGCCTGCTGGTATAGTTTCTATTAATAATGCAATGCTTCTTTTATACTATCCACCAAATCATTTTGTTTACAATATATTATAAAATCTTCAATATTTTGAAATTTGCGGAAATCTTGTATTCTATAAACTAAAATTAAATCATTTCTTAAAAAACTAAAATCGAAAATTGAAAGAAAATGATCTATTAAAATAACTAATTGGAAATTTTTTTTCAAAATCTTTAAATTTTTTAAAATCAAATAAACTTAAAAAGCTTAAATTAGTTAAAGAGTCAAAACGAAATATTAGTTCATACATCTGTTACATTTATCGATAATTATAGTATGATGAATATACCTACAATAAGTATGAATATACATACAACGAAAAAAATGTGTATACATTAAATTTCATTCATTACTCATTAATACTTGATATTACAGTATTACACATCAGTCATAAATCATGGATTCAATTTCATATATTAAATCTTCTAAGATTTATGATTTATGAAATAAAATGAAAATGAAGTATTAAGTATACATACTATGAAAATGTAATATGTATGACCAAAGTATGAACGTAAATACTAAATAAAATGAAAGATAGTCTCTTAAGTCTCAAATCTTAATTCTCAAAACTCAACTCAACTTTCAATCTCAAATCAATTCTCAATTTTTTGTTTCTTTATTCTCTCTTCGTCGATATTTCTCTTTGCTTTTTTTATTTTGTTTTTTTTATAAAACATAATAAATACAAATGCATACCTATTATTTTGCTTAGGTTCAAAACATAAAATTGAATCTTTGTTGAATGTTTAAAAATCTTAAAAATACCTAAGCAAAAAAAAATTTCGTATTCGCAGAAGAGAAAATAATAATAAAATTTTGTTTAGATCATATTTTCATAGATTCAAATGACTAAATTGAATACATGACATGATATTACATTACAATACATACATTAACATAACATACATACATGAAACTTAACACGAATAATATATTATATTAAATATTTATTAATATATGTATGCAAATGACAAAAATAAAAATATAGAAGAATTATGTAATATTGTGGGTTCAATTCCTTCTATTGAATCTATGATAAAATTGATATTGGCAATTGGCATTTGGAACCAAAATATGTGCTCTCTTTTGTTGTGATCAATAAAATATAAAGTATACATACATAATATATTTAAAGGATTTTTAAATTTTTTTAAACTTTTAGATTTTAAATAAAGTTAAAATTTTTACGACTGATTCAAAGAATCAGTTGAATCTTAGGAGAAGCCGCCACTGATACCTATCTATGGTAACTTGATAAAATTTAAAATTTTTTTTATTTTTTTTAAAGTTAACTGAAAGATTTGTATAAGGTAAAAAATTAGAATCGCAATGAAAACTAGATAAAATTTTCAAATTGTTTATATAAATTTGCACCAAATGGTAAATAAATTTTATTTAAATAATTTTTTTTTTTTGCGTATTTTTTTTTTTTTGCCAAAGTAAATAATTTTTTTTTTCGCTTATTTTAATAGCCGGTTCGCACGAACCATAGAATTTACATCTAACGGTTCGCACAAACCCGTGCGAACCGATAGGAAAGCATCCGTGGTAATAATTATTTATTTATTTATTCACTTATACTGCTTAACAGAAATAGTTTACACAAAATAATACAATATATAAAAATAAATTTAACAATATAAATTTAAAAAAAAAATTAAATAAAAATATTACATATTTGAATTAATTAAAATTAAAATTAAAGATTAAAAACTCATAGATGTAATTTACAATGAAACTGGAAACAAAAACAAAAAAAATATATTCTTGCATAAGTTTTGTTCTGGAATTGGGAGTGTAAAGTCAATAATATGTTTATGTTTATTACGTATAATAAGCGTTCTACTAATAGGTTCGAATTTGCCATAATTAGTCCTATGATTATTAGTTTTAAATCACTTGCAAGAGCGAAGGTGTTGAAGATTTCTAATATTAATTTTACTAGAAATTGGAGATAATTACCCTGGAGTATCTCTAATAAAAAATTACGTCAGAAACTTTATGCCTAAAACTTAAAGTACACAAATGAATTAACTTTAGCCTTTGTTTATATGGTGGTCAAATAATAAGATTCGGTCATGGTAAGTGGCGTAAGGCAAATAAATCTAAGAACATTTTTCTGTACTGACTCGATTCTGTCAATGTGTACCTTATATAAAACGGGGATCAAACTTGAGTAGCATATTCAAGAAGTGTACAACGATTTAAGAACATAGGGATCTGAAAATTCCTTCGAACAACGTTTACAATCTGCAATTTCATTATTAGCTTTTTATAATATTATTATAATGAGTTATAAAGCTAAAATGGGAATCAAAAAACACACCCAAACCTTTTATTCAGGCAACTTTAAGAAAATTGATACTATCTGAAGTATAGTTAAAACAAATAAGATTAGAACGACGTCTATAAGATATAATTACGCGTTTATTTACATTAAGTAATAGATTATTTTTAACACAGCAACTGTTAAAGTTTTGAAGATTGTTCTGCATGTGGATAGGGTCATTTATAGAAGTAATCTTTATAAAAATTTTCATGTCATTAGCGTAAATTTGAAGCTCACAATTAAAAATGATAGAGTTAATATCATTCACAGATCAGATAAAAAGTAAAGGACCAAATTGGTCACATTGTGGAACACCAGAATTTGTCACAAAGGGTTCAGAAATCACATTTTTAAATATAACACTATAAGAGCGAACAAAAAAGAATATATCCACTTAAGTAAAAATTCTGGAGAACCATATTTTTCAAGTTCTAGTAATATAAATAAAGTAATATAAAAAAAATCAGCTGTCTCCACCACAGGACCGACCGACACTACACGAAAAGTACAATGCCAAAATTTATAGAACTTTTACATAATAATTTATATCAAAGCAAAATACTAATAATTTAACAACATTTTGTTTTATTCAATAACAATAATAAGCAATGAAATCTTAAAAATATATGTGCATTCATTCATACATCCAATTACATTATTATGTAACGTACATGAATTTTTTTTCATTCAAAAATATTAGAAGTAAAAAATAATAAAAACTGTAAACAAATACAAAACAAACATAAGATTAATATTGAATCTGCTAACAAAAATTTTACCGTTTTAATTTTATGTCATCAACAAAAGAATATAATGCATAGGTATAAGTACTATATGTACATACATATATAAATTTTTAGAGATATAAAAAAAAGCAAAAAAAAATTGTTCATATAAATTCATATGGAGTGTTATGTATGAAATTTGGACTTAGAAAAAAAATTAAATAAAAGTTAAAGTTAGTCGGATCAAAAAATTTTCTATGATAAAGTTATTGCTCTTCACTTTTTCTCAAGAAATTTTTCTGTTACGAAATATTCGTAAAAAACTTAAAAAGTACACTAGTAAACTACCACTTGCGGTTGTCCGATTTGCTCCAAAAGCTTATCAATCCGAGATATTTACGTCAAAACCTTACATATGAAATTGGCAAAAAAATTCCGCTCAGTCGTTTAACTGTACACGTGCCATACAGACATACCCACACCCACGCACCCACCCACACACACACACAGACGGACATCATGCTAAAAAAAATTTTTAAAGCCTTCTCCACACCGGAGTAGTACATATTTGTCAAAATCTCGGGTACACATTTTTAGTATGAAAACAATACCTTCCTTATACATAATTGTATGCGGTCGGTAAAAATGGCAGTAAATCGAATTCTTTACTAAAATCAGTTTGAAAGTTTTCTTCCGTGTTATTGAGTAGCAAAGATGTTGTTTCAATTAAACGATTAGAACAGTGATTATGAACTGAATCCATTTTAATTAACTCAAACAATTTAAGACAATTACAATTATTTAAGACGAAGACAATTTGGCTAACGAGTGATAATTAGTAATTTCATTTTTAGTATTCTTTTTATGAACTGATCTGAATTACGACATTTTCCGAATAGAAGGAAAACTCCAGAATCTAATAAATTTTTAAAAAGTAATGTTAAAGACGTAGTGAGAATGTTAGAACACTTACTTAAAATTATTACCGATATACCATCATGACCGAGAAAAGAATTATCGCCCAGTTTAATTATATAGTATATCTGAAAATTATTTTTTCGTTTATAGTTATGTTGTTAAGAGAAGTTTTTTGATAATGATCCATATAAGAGATAAAATTAAAGGAATAAAGGAATAAGGCGTAAAGAATTAATTTATATATGAAGTGCTGAAGAACTTGCCAAAATATTTCGAAATAATTAACGGTCATTACTTTAAAGAGAATTAAAATTCATAAATGTTTTTTAGATTTTTTGGGAAATTCATAAATGTTTTTTTGGATCTGTCATTTATATCTTTTGTTTTGAGATAGGTACGCCAGGCTTTGTTTTTCTTATTTCTGAGAGATCTAAACATGGAGGACCAGAGTTGGAGGATCTGTTTTTAGCATTAGGAACAAATAGTGTAAAACCTTAGAACATTATTTTTATTTCGGCAGATATTTATATCTGGGCGGTGTAGAATAAAATAAATAAATAATAATTTTTTATGAAATTGTCATTTGATTTAGTTCTATATCATTAAATATAGAAGTGAAATCATAGGTATTTAAAAAATTTATTAGTTCAGAAATTTGATTTTACTAGAATTAGAACTATGGGAATCTGCCGATTCATGATCTAAGGAATTTGGTAAACAATAGGTAAAAGTTATTGGAGAGTGATAAAGATGTAACGTAACAAGTGATAACACTGAATCATAGAAAAAAAGATTATTCCAATCTGAAGTAAATATTAAATCAAATTGTTTATCCTTAAAATTACGACAGTGAGAAACATGTTATAGATTGGTATTTAAACCGTCAATAAATACCGAATCAGTTTCAATCACTAAAAAATCAGGAATCAAAAAATATTCTTTGTCATGACTGATCTATGTAATATTAGATAGATTAAAGCTCCACATAAAATTAACTCATCATTAGAAACTGATGCAGATCGAATCTATTACGTTTAAAAAAGTAGTGTATATATTTAAATTTGAAGAAGGTGGAATGTAAATATTAAAAATATTTTTTTGTTACATATAGCTTATACTAGTTTCTTTTTTTTTATTTGTTAACTGCGATGTAAACAAAACAATACTGTTTTGGTATGAAACATCACAAATTAGCTCCATAATTGAATAAAAAATATAAAAATATACAAATATAAATTAATACAGTAAAACGTTTATAGATACAATTAGGAAAAATATATTTTATAGCATATAAATAATGCTATGTTGATTCTTCACTCCTGCATTATATTGGCCACTAGTGAGAAATTATTTTTTAATAAATACTTTAGTTTTTTAACAAAAACATCTAAATTTGAACATTCTTTTAAATCCTATGGTAGCTTATTGTAAGCCCTTATAGCTGAAGTAACCCTTATATTACGGGATAGCTGAGCTATAGCTGAAACCCTTATATTACGTGATAGCTCAGTTCTTGATTTGGCATGCTTTAAATGGGTTAGCCTTCTTGTATTGTAACTGTGAACAGTAAGTATTTCTTTTAGTAATTACAAATACAATTTTTTTTTGTAAATTTTTTCAACTTGAAAATTAATTTGGATTCTTCCAAAACAATGAGTTCAGATAACTTTAGGTAATCCGTTCGTAAGAAAATTTCATTTGTTGGGGTCAGCCAGTTCAATTTGTGCAATTTTTTTATAGCCTTGTTTATTAAAACACCAATTTTATCTTTCAACAATAAGGAACAGCTGGACCAATTACATATATTATATATAATATGGGAGATAATATGAACATGGTATAAAATATCAGCTGATCTTCTGCTAAGAACGATTCCATTTCTTTTGATGGCACCTAACAAGAGCACCATTTTATTAACTAGTTTATTAATAAAGGGCTTTCTAATTTGAGTGATATGATTTCTTTTCAAAAACAAATACACTAATTGTTAAGGAAATTCAAATGTTTTTTATTTAATGTGAAGTAGAATCGATACAATTGAGTTCTCAATAAAACGTCATTCAAATGGCCACGGCTTCTTTTGCAGGAACGAATTCGATGAACCCAATTTTCGAGCACTTTTTTCACTAAATTAAGTCGTATGTGATGAATAGCACGTTCAATATTGACTTCTAAAGCTTGAAGAGAGTCTGGTTTATTGCTAAAGACCAATGACTTCAAATAACCCCCCAAGAAATAGTCTAATGGTGTTAAATCACAACTTCTTGGAGGCCATTCAATGTCACAATTTCTTGAAATAATCGAATCTCCAAACTTTTCTCGCAATAATTCGGTTGTTGCACGTGCTGTGTGGCAACTTAATTGTATCGATTGTACTTCACAGTAAATAAAAAACGTTTCAATTTCCTTAACAATTAGTGTGTTTTTTTTCTAAAAGAAATCATATCACTCAAATTGGAAAACCCTTTATGATCTTCCCATTTTAGCTTTCCATCTATAACAACACCTAGATATTTATATGTAGTAACTCTTTCTATTTCAACCTTATTTACAAACAGTTTTGGATGTATATCAATCTTATTTTTTATTTTATACACTATACATTTAGTTAAGCATTTATTGTTAATTTATTACTTTTAAGCCAATTATTGTATTTCAACAAGTCAGTATTTATTAGTCTTTCTAATTCATCACAAGTTGAAGCATTAAAAACAAGTAGAGTATCATCAGGAAAGTTCTTATAGTTAGCTATTAAATTCGCGTACTGGATGTTGTGAATGTAAAGACGGTATAATGTAGGATCTAACAGAAATCCTTGAGGAACACCAATATTTATTGACTTCTCATTACTTAACACTCCATTTATTTTTGTAATATTTTTTCTATTTTTTAGATATGATTTTAATAAATCATGAGATGCACCCCGTATTCCAATTGCATGTAGCCTGTCAAATAAGATGTTATGATTCACCGTATCGAAAGCCTTTTTTAAATCAACAAATACTGAGCATACATAATTTCCTGCATCCAATTTGTTTATAGTTGAGTTGGTAGCTTCCATAATCTCATAATCGGTTCCGATTTTTTTTGAAAACCAAATTGATTCAAATCAAAGCCAACAACCTTCTGTATGAAACCTACAGAAGGTTGTTGGCTTTATTATTCTGTATTATTATTTATTATTCTCTATTCCGTATCCTAACATTTATCACTTTTTCAAATACTTTTCCTAAACAATTTGTGAGAGTAATCGGCCTATAATTAGATAAATCGTTTGCTGACCCAGATTTAAATATCGGTACAACAATACTTGATTTTAAACACTTAAACACTTTATCAAGCAAACAACTATAGGTGTTATTAATTGAACAACATGTTTTAAATCAGTCGCTGATATATTATCACCCACTATTTTTCAACTATCCACTATTTTTTAACTATCCACTATTTTTCAACTGTACAATGATTTTGGCTATTTCTGCTTCATCTGTTGGTTTAAGAAAAATTGACTCTGATCAATCAGTCTGTTTTTTATTGTGTACTTTTCAGCGTTACTGATTTCATTTGCCAGTTTGTTCCCAATTTCGCTGAAGTAAGTATTGAATGAATTTGTAATTTCATAGCTATCACATGTTTTAATCTCATTACTAATTATTTCTTTGATAACTTTATTAGATTCAGTTGGTTTTTTCAGGACGCAATTATTAAGTACCTTCCTAATTTTTCTTTGGTCAGATCCAGTCAGATTTATTTTATTATTAAAATAATTCTGTTCTAGTGATTTTATAAGTTATTCCAGTAGCGAATTCATTGTTTAGCTTGTTTTTGATACTAACTCCGTTAGATTCTAACATTGCTTTATAAGAGCTGGAGAGTTCCGTTTCAGCTAATAAATTAATATTTGTATCACACATCAGAACAATATTTTTATATCGATCACAAACTGAGCCTAAATGTGCTACAAATTCATTATTATTTTCGCTTGGTTTCTTGTAGAAAATAGCAAGTTTTAAAGCTGGAGTAGTGTTGCTTAGTGAAACAATTATTGTATTGAATTGCTCCAGCATTTCCAAGACCCTATACCCTAAATTATGTTTTATATAAATTACAGTTCCACCTCCTCTAGAATTATTATTGGAATTAAAAGAAGCCGAGTATCCAGAAATTTGAGAAAATCTCTCTTCCTCCGAGTATAGCCAAGTTTCACCGATCATAATGACGTCATTCACGTATTCGTCATAATGACGTATTCTCTGGCTTTTACAAATAATTCAATTGCAACCATATTTTTTCTCAAACTTCTTGCATTAAAATTCACTATATTCAATTTGTGTAGTTTGTTATTTATCATGGTTTACCAATCAAATAATTTGCCCAATTCAAATTATTTGATGATTGGATTTTTACCAATCAAATAATTTGTCCACTTTTATTTGAAAATTTAATATTTACACCTATTATTTCAAGATAGTCCGCGTTAGGGATCAGAATTTCATTTGCATTAAAAGAGTTTTTGAGACAATCAATACACCTCCCCCTTTAAAAATGTAAGTGTTAGCTCATTGCGTTCATTGGGTAATATGAACTATAAAAAAGCTCAATATTGCTAATATAAGAATTTAGCCAAATTTCAGTTAATTTAAATGCGTCATAATTCAATTTTATTGAATTAAATATAACGTGTCTTGTTTTAGTTGTAAGACCTCTAACATTTTGATAATATATTGATAAATCTTTCAAAAACGACGGTTCTATCAAAGATTTATAGGTCTTATTTTAATTAATTTGTCACGAAAAAATTTATTATAATTGTCGTTTAAAACTTGTAAGTGGTTGTAATATATATTATATAATGACAACGGAACTTTTAAGTCATCTGGCACTTCTTTTGATGGCAAATTTGACAAACCTTTAGTTTTTTGAAATTGAATATACAACTTATATAATTCTTTGTACTCGGTTGGTAAACTTTCGTTATCAATTAAAACTTATACTTGTTCTCGTCTTACCTTCTAAACACAATATTATATTGGTCATCGAACAAATAAGATAAGTATAATCTTACAATGTTAGGGACTATATCTTCTCTTAACCTTGAAAGAGCGTCTGTGTAATCGTTGCTTACAAGAGGTTGTTTTCTCATTCTTGTTATCGGTGGTAAAAGCGGATTGATAATTTAAGATTCAAGAGTTTCAACTTGAACAAAGTGTAAAAATTTAGAAATAGAACGAATATTTAGTGAAATTCAAGTAGAAGAAGAAGATTCCGTAACTGTTATAGAATTAACATTACTAGTTACAGACTCATTAGTTATTACAGTATTAAAAGCGTTTAAATTGTTATTCCTGTTTTGAACAGTATTGTGGTTAAGAGATATGTTGTTCTGATTAGTGTTTGAAGTATTGTTTGATGCGATTACGGAGTTATTTGTGTCTGTTGTGCTAAGGTTTACTGAATTATTTTGGGTTGTGCTATTATTAGAATTTACAATTAAATCACTATTTTTAGTGATTAATTTATTATTACTATCAGAAACAGCTATAGTCTTGTTATTATTCGTAATACAATTATTTTTAGATTTTATTTTTAAATTACTATTTAGGATATTTTAATTTTTATTATTATTACTATTATTTTTTTACCGACCGCATACCGAATGCATTAATGTATAAGGTTGGTATTGTTTTCAGACCAAAAATTTGTAGCCTAGATTTTTGCAAACATGCTCTACTCCGGTGCGTAGAAGCCTGTACAATTTTTTTTTAGCGCAATGTCTACTGCGTGTGCGAGTGTGTGTGTGTAGCTTTGTCTGTGGATACGTGTACAGCTTAAACGACCCAGTGGAATTGTTTTAAATTTCATATTTAAGGTTTTAACGTAACTATCTCGGATTAATAAGATTTTGGAGGAAATCGGACAACCGAAAGTGGTAGTTGACTGGTGTCATTTTTAAGTTTTTTACGAATATTTCATAACAGGAAATATTATGAAAAAAATTATTAAGAAAAAGTTGTTGCACAAGTAAAGAGCAACAACTTTGTCATAGAACTTTTTCTGATCCGACTAACTTTAGCTTTTATTTAATTTTTTTTCTAATTCCAAATTTCATACATATTATTATAAACACCGAGAGAGTGTGAGTTTGAATCCCACACACGTCGTAAGAGTTATTCCCCCTTACGACATTTACAGCCACGCCTGAACAGGAAAGGCTGTGTAATTTTCTGTTCACATTTATGTGGCAAAGAAATGCATTAAAAAAAAAATGAAAAAAATAACACGCCATGTGAATTTTTATGAACAAATTTTTTTGGTTTTTTTTATATCTAAAATTTTATATAATATATGTATGTATTATATTTGTTAATGACACAAAATTTAAACTGTCAAATTTTTGTTAGCAGATTCAATATTAATATTATGTTTGTTTTGTATATGTTTCCAGTTTTTGTTATTTTTTACTTCTGATATTTTTGAATGAAAAAAAATCATGTACATATGAATGGATGTATGTATGAATGTAGAACATATTTTTACGATTAATTCTTTGCTTATTATAGTTATTGAATAAAAATTATCTAGTTATTGAATAAAAGAAAATGTTGTGAAATCATTAGAAGTTATTTTGCTTTGAGATTAATTGTTATGTAAAAAACCTATGAATTTTGGCATTATGCTTTTCATGTAATAGCGGTCTGTTCTATTCTTATTAGTTTTAATATTATTTTTATTTTTAGTAACATTATGTTTTAATTTACTTTTAATACCTTTGTTTTTTAATATTCTGGATTTTTGTTATTGTTGTCCGTTTTTTCCAAAATTTAAGATTTTTCACTTTCTTGATAATTCTTTCAGGAACATACACCTTAAATTACAGATATATTTAGGAGTTATCTTTTTACATAATGCAATATCATATTTAAATTTGTTTAATAAAGCACTTATAGCTTTTTTCTATTGTTTTGCAATTTAATCTTAAAATGCAAAGAGAAAAAAAACTTTTCAGTAATAGCTGGTGCTATTATAGCCTAATCGTTAGATTGTAATTTAATTTTTTTGCTCTTTCCAGTTGTTCTATCTGTGATATTGTCAATTTGGATAATTACATTTTGATAAACCATGGATGGTTTATTTAATTTATTCAACCGTTGTTTGATTAACTCCACATCGCATTCAATTTCCTTAATTCTAGAATTAGGGAATTAGGTAAAATTCACTCTGATCGCTTACATGCGAGTTAGATCATCCTTAATATTAAAAGCATCTTGTAGAATGCCAACCAACTCCAAAATAATGCTTATTTTGCCAACAGGGATAAATCTGTTAGAAGTGTTGCTATTTATGTAAAAGAAGATATCAATTATATAGTGAGAAGTTTCAAAAAAGCAATATCCTAAGAATAAAATTATCAAAACATAATATTAATATCATTGCTTGAGCGCACACATGTTGACTCCTTCCTTAGCAAAATAGATGTTATTACATTCCGATATAAAAAATCCTCAGTTCTCGGTGACGTGAACCTAAATTTAATAAATATTGAAAACGGAGAAATAAACATATATAAAGACATCATCATTTAGTAATGGCTTCCCTGTCTGTAATAGGATCTTTGGAAGAATGTGTTAATAAATTTGCTCGGATTTCAAGAACAATTATTGATCACTTCACCAGCGATATCTTTGATTACAAAAATCGGTTTTAGTTATTAGATACGTGTTTCTCCGACCACCAAATATTCTTCATCACCATCGACCAGAAACCAACAATTGTCAAACTATATAAATGTAACAAAGGATATCTTTTGAAATAACCTTAATTCTTCAAATCAAACACAACAGCTACTTGTCTTTTTTTGAATGATTTTATCTCTAAAACCAGCGATAATGGAAAATTAGTTAGTTGCGCTTTTCTTGATAATTAAAAAGCCGTTTAAGGAATTGAGTACGATAACCTACTTTTAAAGCTGTCGAAATTAAATTTTACATTGATCTAGTTAAGGTTCTTTAAATCTTACCTGCAAAATGGTAAACAAATAGTAGGTAAAAAATAAAGAACACTTTAAGTCAAGAGGAAACAATAACAAGAATTCTACTGCAAGGTTAAATTTTAGGACCTTTATTATTCAAGATACACATTGACGATATTATCCATTTGAATCAAATAGAAGAATGACTAATTAAATATCGGCTTATTTTAAACTTAAAGAAAACTAAAATCCTAATATTTGAAAACATTTTATTCAATTTTAAAAACATGTTCCAATATAAAAATGCTTTAGAAATTGTTATAAACTTTAACTATCCAGATCTAATTATAGATAGCAAATCCAACTGGAGCTATCGTATAGAAAAATTAATTAAAAAACAATGTTAAAAACTTAAAAACATATATATTTTTACTGCATAGGCTGCGTAATTTCTTATCTGATCAAGTGATTTTCACAATTTATTCTTTATGCTTCTATATTCTTCGTTTTGCCTATACCGAAGTATAGTACAAATAGCTTAAGTGTATAAGTTTAAAACACATTATTTTATTTGAGTTCCTTAAAATTCCTTGAAAATAATCAATAACCAAATTAAACCAACCAAAATAACCAAATTAGTTTTCCTCTAAATAGAAATCTCGACATACACGTTACACAACCACAATACGCGAAACAAATCGAATTTGTACCTTTCACTTAAAACAACTTATCAAAAAAAACAAATGCTTATATAATTCTCTGAAAGCTTATAAAGATTTACCGGAGGAAATAAAATTAATTATCATTTTTAAATATTCAAAAACAAAATGAAATTTATATTACTCAGAAATTTACCATATTAACAATGTGCTAATTGTAATTATTATAAACTAACAAAGTAACAAACCAAATAAATGAGAACATGCATACATTTATGTAAAACGTGGTAAACTTATAATGAAAAAATATAAAATAAAATTTGTAAAATTGTAAAATAAGAAATATGCTAAAATGAAATATTGAAAAATTAAGTTAAAAAGACATTTTTCTTTCATTTACAGCTTATAAAGTAACTATATTTTAACCTGACCAAGCGGACAAAATAAAACAAAAATTATGTAATTTCTGAAAACTGAATACAATAAGTTTAATTATCTTTATATGTTTTTTTGTATTTTAGTTCTTAACTTAACTTAATATAAATACAAGAAAAATATAATGATATTTAAATTTGTTGAAAATACAAAAACAATTTATTTTTAATTATTTCATTTTTATCTTATTTTTTTTAATTATTAATATAAATATTTGTCCAGAAAAATGATGTGTAACAAACGCATTCAATTTAAAGTATTGTGTTGGTAGTGTGTTATATTATAGAAAAATAAAATATACATAGCTATTAATGTATACAGTATAGATATAATTTCTAATATTTTTATTTTTTAAGAAAAAAATCATAAATAAAACTAAAATCATAAATTATTTTTCATCATTGTTCATTTATTAATTTTTTCGAATTGATTTTTGTTTTTTTAATTGTATATATACAAACATACTATCAAAATGTATATACATCCATATATATATACATGCATATATACAAACAAAATGGGCAAAAATTTAGAATAGGTACATTGTCCTATTCCTTTTAAATTTTCCACAATGTTCAGTTAAAATAATGAATTTTTGTGAGGGTCGCAATTGGCGACGAAGGCTTTAAGAGGTTCTAACTGTGCTTTGAAACTTGTACGTACTTGCTTAAATAAGGGTAAACATTTTTTTAATATGCACTTTCAATTTTTTCTTTAATTAAATTTAACAGTACCTTTTTTATGAACAAATTTTTTTTTCACCTTTTACCTTCTCTTTAAGAAGCCCTCATTGGTTACTGTGGTCCTTTTTGTTTTTGAGTTATGATAACATATTTTTGGATAGAATGACAAAAAAAGTCAATTTTTTATATAAAAATGTGAATTAAATCTAATTTGATCAAAATCTTATTTTTTTCGTGTTATTACGCCGTTTCCAGAATATTTATATATATCTACAGTTTACATATACATATATAGTATATTTTCAAGAGTAAGTAGAATATATTTTTCTATTTTTCATACCCACTCTATATAGGGCAAATATATATATATATATATATATATATAAAAAAAAAACAATATAATATATTTTTAATTTTATTACGGGGGTACCCAAATGAATTTGTTGAGATGTGAGTATAATGTATTAGATATAGGGATAACTGAAATTGGAATTATGTGTATATTTATACGCGTAGTGGGTACCCAAAAGAATATTTTATTCTTTGCTTTCAATTTCTAAACGCTTTTTTTTATATGCTCTGTCTTTGTCGTGAGTGATAATTTCTTATTACTACCCACTTTTTACATTAAGTTAGCTAATTCACTTTGAAAATATTTATATAGTGTTTTTTCATTTCTTATTAGTAATTTAATTAGTATAATACATATTTAGTGTGTCTGAACCTGACACAGTGGTGTGCAGATTCGATTCTGGGAGTAAACATATATTTTTTTTTATATATAAATTATAAATAACAAGTAAATGTAAGAGTAAGTCGATGCAACCGACTTATTAATACCCTACACCTCAATAATTCGAATTAAATTAAAAATCCATAAGTTTTTTTGGCAGCTGCTTGAACTTCTTCCCTTCTGTGTCTTATTCAACTCGAATTTCAGGAAAGTAAAAGAGGCATGCTCTTGGGATATCCTTGACACCTTTGTAAAAAACTTTAAGTTTCTATTTTTATTAATTTCGAAGTTCCACTCCAATTCATCGAATCCATCTCAGGAACATAAAGAAAACATGCCAGAACACCATTGTACTAAATTTAAAGGTTCTACTTTTGTTGGTTTTGGAAATATGCTCGTTGCTCTTGTGCTCGTCCGGAAGTTTCCAAAATACGAACCCATGGTTCAAATTCTTTCAAATGTCAGTTTCCAATTTTACAGAAAAGGAAACATAACAGAACACCTTTGTACTAAAACTAAAAGTTCTATCTTTGTTGGTTGTGGAGATATACTCGTTTGGTCTGGGGCTCGTTCGGAAGCTTCCAAGATTTGAACCCATGGACCAAATCCTCACAAATTTCAGAAACATAAATCAAACATGAAGGAACACCATTCTGCCTAATTTAAAGGTTATACTTTGTTGCTTTTGGAGATAATATCATTTGCTCTGAGGCTCGTACGGAAGCTTCCAAAATCCGAACCCACGGACCAAATCCTTTTAAATTTCAGAGACCTAAATCAAACATGAAAGATCACCATTCCGCCAAATTTAAAGGTTATATCTTTGTTGTTTTTGGTGATAATCTCATTTTCTCTGCGGCTGGTTCGAAAGCTTCCAAAATCCAAACCCATGGACCATATCCTCTTAAATTTCAGAGACATAAATCAAACGGAAAAAACATCATTGTAAAAAATTTAAAGGTTCTATCTTTGTTGGTTTTGGAGATAATCTCGTTTGCTCTTGGGCTCGTTCGGAAGCTTCCAAAATCCAAACCCATGGACCAAATCCTCTTAAATTTCAGAGACATAAATCGAACGGCAAGGAACATCATTGTACAAAATTTAAAGGCTCTATCTTTGTTGATTTTGGAGATAATCTCGTTTGCTCTGGGGCTTGTTCGGAAGCTTCCAAATTCCGAACCCGTGGACCAAATCCTCTCAAATTTTAGAGTCTTAAAGAAAACATGAAAGAACACCACTCTGTCAAATTTGAAGGTTATATCTTTTTTGGTTTTGGAGATAATCTCATTTGGTATGGTGCTCGTTCGGAAGCTTCCAAATCCGAACGCATGAACCAAATCCTCTCAAATTTTAGAGACCTAAATCAAACATGAGAGAACACCATTCTGCCAAATTTAAAGGTTATATCTTTGTTGTTTTTGGAGATAATCTCATTTGCTCCGGGGCTCGTTCGGAAGCTTCCAAAATCCAAACCCATAGACCAAATCCTCTTAAATTTCAGAGACATAAATCAAACGGAAAAAACATCATTGTAAAAAATTTAAAGGTTCTATCTTTGTTGATTTTGGAGATATTCTCGTTTGCTCTGGGGCTCGTTCGGAAGCTTCCAAATTCCGAACCCGTGGACCAAATCCTCTCAAATTTTAGAGACTTAAAAAAAACATGAAAGAACACCACTCTGTAAAATTTGAAGGTTATATCTTTGTTGGTTTTGGAGATAATCTCGTTTGCTCTGGGGCTCGTTCGGAAGCTTCCAATATACGAATCCATAGTTCAAATTCTTTCAAATGTCAGTTTCCAATTTTATAGAAAAGGAAACATAACAGCACACTCTTGTACTAAAAATAAAGGTTCTATCTTTGTTGGTTGTGGAGGTATACTCGTTTGCTCTGGGGCTCGTTCGGAAGCTTCCAGGATCCGTACCCATGAACCAAATCCTCTCAATTTTCAGAGACTTAAATAAAACATGAAAGAACACCACTCTGCCAAATGTAAAGGTTATATCTTAGTTGGTTTTGGAGATAATCTCATTTGCTCTGGTGCTCGTTCGGAAGCTTCCAAAATCCAAACCCATGGACTTAATCCTCTTAAATTTTAGAGACATAAATAAAACATGAAAGAACACCACTCTGTAAAATTTGAAGGTTATATCTTTATTGGTTTTGGAGATAATCACATTTGCTCTGGTGCTCGTTCGGAAGTTTCCAAAATCCAAACCCATGGACCAAATCCTCTCAAGTTTTAGATACTTAAATTAAACATGAAAGAACACCACTCTGTCAAATTTGAAGGTTATATCTTTATTGGTTTTGGAGATAATCTCATTTGCTCTGGTACTCGTTCGGAAGTTTCCAAAATCCAAACCCATGGACCAAATCCTCTCAAATTTTAGAGACTTAAATTAAACATGAAAGAACACCACTCTGTCAAATTTGAAGGTTATATCTTTATTGGTTTTGGAGATAATCTCATTTGCTCTGGTGCTCGTTCGGAAGTTTCCAAAATCCAAACCCATGGATCAAATCCTCTTAAATTTCAGAGACATAAATCGAATGGGAAGGAACATCATTGTACAAAATTTAAAGATTCTATCTTTGTTGGTTTTTGAGATAATCTCGTTTGCTCCGGAATCATTCGGAAGCTTCCAGAATCCGAACTCATGGACGGATTTTGTCCAGAACTTAGCCTTCCTATTGGAATTAGTAACCTACTATATAAATTTCATCAAGATAGCTTTATTAGTTTTTGAGTTATCGTGCGAACCGTCGGACGGACGGACGGACATCGTTAAATCGACTCAGGAGGTGATCCTGATTCAGAATATATATACATGTCCGTATCTAACTCGCTTCCTTTTGGTGGTTACAAACACCATACCAAAGTTAATATACCCTATACTTTAGGTGTAAACCATTAAGCAACATACTATAAAAATCATCACAGGAATGTATACAACACTTAATTGTTCTAATATATTAATTATTTCAAATTATTAATGGAATATAATCAGTTTGAAAACTTTCCCGACATTTAAATTATAATCATTAATTATTTTTGAAACTTCAGTAACTGCAATTATATCAACTTCCATTAATTTAACTGTATTATGAAATAATGAACCTTGATTACGAATGAATTTTAGCCAAATCTCTGACACTTTATTTTCGAAAAATAATTCTAAAATTCTGGGACATTTATCTTACGATAGAAAAAAGGATTTTAACATTTTCATACATTTTCGAAATTGTTTCAATGGCTGGTAAAATACCTAACCACCTTGTTTTACTAAATCGAAGTAATTTTTGATATTCAGTCTCAGCTGTTTCATAAAACTCTTTCAAACTTTCAACACCTACAGATATATAAGAAGGAATAAATTTTTACAATAATAGTCGCAACATCAACTGGTAACACATTCGTAGCAGTTTGAATAGCGTTGTGACTTGTGAACTATGTGAGCCGCACAGCTCATACCAACTAATTTTCGATTCAAATATTGATTTTTGCAAAAATATTGTTCGTATCTTTTACAGTTTTTCCACCAAAATTTGAATTTGTGCTATCTGCACAAAAAGCAATAATTTTGTTTTTTAAATCATATTATTCTAAAATATTAATATTTGATTCGAAAATTATTTAACCTAGCAGCGAAAAAAAATTCTAAAATTTTAATTCATTCAGATTTCCTTCTTTCGGCTTAAGAAATCTGACAAGAGTTGGAAAAAGTTTTAGATCTTTATGAATAGAAGCATCAGAATAAATTGATAAAAATTGGCAATTATAAGTTTCTAATTCTGAAAATGCATATGGGAAGAAAATATTACGAATAATGCAAATTTTTTATCAAATAAGTTTTGAATTATTTTAGACGTACAGGCCATTGCAACGCAAATACAGGCCACGCGAAAAGCAAATAGTCCTTCGTCCTGTACCAATTGTTTTTCATCAACGCCATAGATAGATTTGCGAAAAAATAAGTTAAGTTTTGATGAGGACATAGCGACTTGTAAATGTATTTTATGTTTCTCCATTACAAAATGTTATGTTATATGATGTGTTGTAAAATGTAATGTTATATGCAAATTGCTTTTCTAAATTTTCATTGAATTTGCATACCCGTTTTTTACTTTCTATATTCAACATCTCTTGGCTATAAAAATATGGGTATGAGAGAATAATGTGGAATTTTAAATTTCATTTGTATCATCACATTTAATAGTTTTAAGTTTTGTTTTAAAACCTGCAAAAACAATATTCTACTTAAAAAAACTGCAATTATGGTTTAAAAAAAATTAACTTTAACTTCTTTACGTAACCAAATTTCAAAACTATCAAGGAAGAAACAGTTGCCTTTGTCAGCTCTTAGATACCCGTACAAACCCGTTAGTATGTTCATAGTCTGTCACACTGCTTATAATATTATTATTAAATTTTAGGTATTTTAAAATAATTTGGGCGAGTTTTATAATTTCTAGAGCTATGGTTTGTACATATATTTAAACTATATGTTTATACATTCTTCAAAAGCAGATTCTGATTTTCCACCTAACGATTATCAATCCAAAACTTTTCCGAAATATATGCTATAGCATCATTTAATACTAAACGGCAAATGTATATTAATTTATACTAAACTTACTACAAATTACAAATATATATTAATATGCATATGAATTATTATATATATTATATAATTGTTATATATCGCCATATACATTGCATTATTTCTTTAAAAATATTTCATTCATAGAATATTTACTTATAAATACAACAAAATACGTACGTCTATGTGCCGCTGCCCGCTATATATGTATATATTTTATCAATATTCTTATTATACATCGTTCATACATCACATATGCGATATTTAAATTAACATGATATATAAGTATGTATATCAATATCATATATGTGAATGTAAATGCTCCAAGCAACCGTTAATTTTTTATTTATTCAAATTTTTTTGTACTACGCATCTTCATCCTCAACAATTTTAAATTATCGAGAAAAAAAAATTCAAAAAACGTTACCATTTCAAATCAAGTAACACTTTCGTCAATTTTAAGGTAACCCTATATTATTAAGAAAAGTTGTTAACAGAAAAAGTATAATATCGTAGGTTTAATTTTTATGTATTACTTCAAAAAAATTTGGACAGATGTTCAAGCTACAGGTGTTTAAAAATAGGGAATTTTCAGTTTTCGATCCCTAAAAGCTCTTAAACGGCGGGCGATACAAAAAAATTTCTGAAATGACTCATATTTATTTTTAAAGATCTAACATTTGTCAAAATTGCAAGTTTCTAACTTAAACTGTTTGGAAGATAGAAGGGTTAAAGAATTTTGCAATAATTCAGTTTCGCATGACAGTAAATTAAGACACCGTATGGCACAAGTATATATTTATTAATTTAGCTCAGAACTGAAGCAATCGTTTGGCATTCCAGATTGAGGATATACCTTATAGAACTTGTGTTATAACAATTTAGAAAAATAGAATTCCATAGAATTATTAGCTCTTCCATAGAATTATTTTTTTTCAGATATACTTAATTAATTAAAATTTCATCGGTCTACTTCAAACCATGTAAAACTGATATTACATATTATAGAATAGCGTGTGGACGGACGGACAAAGCTTAATCAATTCAGAATTTGATTCCGATCCGATCCATACCTTTGAAGGTATATCTAGCTTGCTTATATAGAGGTGTTACAAACGTAGGAGTAATTTTATTATACCCGATACATATCGTACGTGTATAATAAAATAATGTGATCAATACATAGAAATACTTGTTATACTGAACTGATTTACAAGCTACAGATGTTGCATAGTAACCTATAGTAAATCAGTTCAGTATAATAAGTATTTATTATAATACTATGCAACCATAATTTAGATTTTAAAATTATTCGTTAAATTTACATATAAATATTCTTATTACTTCAATTTCCAAGTGTTTCTAAGTCACTATTTTACTATAGTTTACTAAGCAAGCACCTATAGTGCTAAGCACTATAACTTAATTTTAAAATTGTTCGTTATATTTATAAAAAATACTCAAAATTAATTTCTTATTTAGGTATATGTTTTATATACATATATTAAATTAAAAAAAATATGCACGCGGGACAAGCTGTTCCAAATTGGGAATGGCCCGTGAGAATCGGGACGTATGGTCAGTATAAGCTATAAATAATTACTTCTGAGTTTATAAACAAAAATAAATTAGAATATCAAATTTTGAGCATTTTGAAAAATTGATTAACAAATGTTTTTAGAGAGGAACTTTACATTTATTGTTTTTTATATTACTCCATTCAAGTAGTTCTCTTGTACACCGAATGGTCCAGATAAGTTCACTGTTTATATTTAGTTACTTTACTTGAAATTTTTTAACATGCAATATATTTAAATAAATTAAAATCGTTATTGAAATATATATGCAAATGTAATTTAAAATGACTCTAATTTTTTTTAAATATTTTTCAAATAAACTGAAAAAAATTTTAAATTAATTAAAATTATTTCTAGAGTACAATAATAACCCTTTAATGTCATTGAGGAAAAAAAAAACAAAGAAAAATGAAGTTACGCTTAAAAACAATGAGTTCGTTCCACAGATGAAGACTGATAATATGATTATTGAACGATGTAAACATCATAAAATTCGAAAGGAAACATGCATCAGTTTTCATTACGAGCATTGCAAAAAACATAAACCAAAATGCGGAGATGAAAATTGTTGGCCGAAAAAACAAAAAAAAAAAAAGAAGCATAGAAAACGCCATAGAAAAAGGAATATATTATTAAATAAACAAGTAATTTTTTAAATATATATATATAAGTAATTAACTTTCTTCAATTTCCTTTTCATTAAAAAGAATTATAGCGACAATAATTTGAACCATAATGAAAAACAGAATAAAACTTTTGTAATTCAAGAAAATAGTTTAAAATCACACATCAGGAAAACATGTAAGAAAATTGTAAGTTAAATTTATTATGTATATTTTATAAAAAATAAAAATTGTTACGTAATATTCTATTGGAACATATTTTTCTTATAAAAGTATACGTAAACTAATTATTTTCAGGTTTTATATTCAAAATACTATCTACCTTTTAAATTTTTAATTAAACCATAAAGAAACTATACTATATATAGAGAATTCACCTAGAACAAAATTTTTTGACTACTTATTTCAATTTCATTTTATCTAAAGTTACTACATCCCAATGCATACTGTAAATACATACGTATTACGTATAACCTAATACACAAATATACATATATGTACTTACATAGGGTAGGTTACATACTTGAAAATATGCAAATGCAAATAAATGCAAATATAAGTATATGCTTCGAAAATATTTTTGATTTGAAAGAGATTTATTTGAAAGAGATGAATATATAAAAATGTCGCATTCGACAACACAAAGTAAAAAAAATTTAATACGTATTTACTTAAAATTTAGTAAGCAATAGTGTTAAATTTAACTTTTTTGATTTGATTTTCATCAATTCAATTGATTTTTAGTATTTTAATAGATTCTAGAAATGAATATATGTATGTATATTAAGAAAAAAAAATAAAAAAGTTAAAAAAGAAAAGAATAAAGTCTTTAAAGTTATAAGTTTTTTTTTAAATTAAATGCTAAAACAATACAAAATAATAAATAAATATGAAATAAAATTACATATTATATAATAGTTGAATTAATTAACATAATATTAATATAACAAAACATATAACAAAAAAATTAAACAAAAAAATATACTAAATAACTAAATTCATTTATCCAAGACAATTCATAGTTTCTACAAAATTCTAGTAGGTGGACCATCGAAAATATAAAAAAATAAATACATATCCATACAAAATATAGCTATGCATACAAAAAAAATTATTTTTGCACTTTTAAGCACTTTAATAAATATGCTCCCTTAAAATTTATATTTCCAAACAAAAACAACAACAAAGAGAAAAAGAAAAATATAAAAATATATACATACAAAATGCATATTTACATATGTACGCAGTACGAACATTCATTCAAAAAAAAATTCATTTAAAAGCATGAATATATTTTATTTCTTATGTATATGTGCATTTTTGCTCTATTTGCCTATGCATTTCATTTCATTTCTTTTCCCTGTTGTACTGTTACTTAACTTTACTACTATAGTATACAATACAGTCACAAAATATCCCAACTAATGCATAATACTATATAGCAAATTTGGATGTTTGGTGTGATTGTATTTGGTATTTAATTTATATACTAAAAATATCAGCTTAATCGCACGAAACATCCCAATGGGTCGCTGTTTATCCCTTGATAATTTTTTTACAATATGATATATATTCTTTCCAGTCAAATACAACAATTTTTTATACAATTTTAAATAATTTTTCATACAAATTCAACATTTTTTCAAACAAATCAAACATTTTTTTGTTTTTCAAATTAAACAATTTTCAATCAAATTCAACCTTTTTTAATTAAATTCAACATTTTTTAATCAAATTAAACATTTTTTAGTTCAATTCAACATTTTTATAATCAAATTAATTAAGTTCGGTCGAACATTTTTACGTGTGTGGTAAAAACCAAATGTTCGCGTAACATGTTACATTGTGCATTTGGGCCTTTAATGCAGCTAATTACTTTTGTTTTATGGAATGTAAATTGTATAAATGAACAATATTTTTAATAAATTAATTCTCGATTATTCATTCATGATTAGTAATTAATAAGTTATTAATGAATATCTATTTTATTAGAACTGGCTAAATAACAGGGAATATAATTAAATGTTTATTGCAGTTAAGATAAATTGCATAAAATTCATTCGTTTTACATGTCATAGTCGCGGACCGCGGTGCATTACCCAACTAATTTCAAAGACTACAAATCCAAGACTCCAGACGATGGAGTCCAATTCGAAACATAGGCTCAGCCGTCAAGGGCCAGATTATATCATAAAACATAATTTTTTTGTGTTTCTCTTTAAAAATATGTAAATTAAACAGCACTATGATTTAACCAATAAAAATTGTATAAGAAAATACTTGAATTAACACATTGATTTAAAACTTTTTCATTTGTTATCATAAAATTTTTTAAAAAAATATAAAAAAGAAAATGTTTCCTCCTCCTCAGTTTATTGCAACAAAATAAAAAACCTTAATTTAAAAAATTTTCAAAAAGGATATCAAAAAAATATGTTTAATTTAAAAAAAAATTGTTTAATTTGATTATAAAAATGTTGAATTTTACTAGAAAAATGTTTAACTTGTTTGAAAAAATGTTGAAATTGAATGAAAAATTGATTAATTTGTATGAAAACTTATTTAAATTGTATGAAAAATTGTTGTATTTGACTGGATATTTATGTTATTTTTTCTTGGAGTTTTAGTTGTTTGGTTTTTGTTTTATTATGTTAAAATAGAAACATATTATGTTTCAAGTTTTGCTTTATAATAATTTTTATTAGATTCTATTTGTTTTTAATTTTAATTTTTTATAGAGTACCTGTTTTTATTTTTCTAAATTTGGGAACGTTGAGGGAGCATATTGTTTCCCATCATCATGAGATTTTGTTTTCGTTTTATACAATTTGAGTTTTTGAAAAATTAAAACCTACTTTAGTTTTTATATATCATTTCCTACTTTTACTATTTTTAACTATTTTTATATTGCAAATTTTTTTAAAAAATTTTGTAAATATTTAAAAAAAACGGATTAAAACTATTTTTCATAAAAACTATTATATTTAAATAATATATATGCAAAATAAATTTTACATATAGTAATTTTTTCTTTTTTTTCTTTTACATGCAAACAATTTTTTTTTTTTTTATTAATATTATTCTGCTATATTGGTTTAATTTAGTTTACATCTTTACATTTGTATTCCTTAAATTTATTTAAATTTAGTATTCTATTGCCTATTTTTTTTTTTTTTAATTTCTACTTTTAATTATTTTGTCCGCTTTTTCACTTTTTATATTTTGGTTTTATGGCTTTAGTATGGTGTTACTACATTAGAAGTTTTAAAAAGCTTTATTTTTTATGTTTGAGATTTTGTGATATGTAATGCAAGATATAGATTCTTACTATTGAGAAAAGTTTTTAATACACCGTTTATGTGCTTTTTCTTAAAAACTGAAAATATGTTTTTTTTATGTTTTCTGTATCTTGTTTAATATTTACTTATTTGTTTTTGTTTTTATAGATTGTTAAGCTTCCCTTAATTTCCGTTTTTTTCCGCTTTGGTGATTATTGTGGTATTATCAAAAAGGAATTAATGTTTAGTTTCGATTGCGTAGGTACTTCAGCCACGAACGTTTCGAAATTAATAACATAAACACAATAACAAATATACTAGTTAAAAACAATTACCTATCAGAAATGTTTAAAAAAATCACCAAAAACTAAAGTTCCACAAAATCAAACAAATAACCAATACCACTGATAACCTGCAATTCATATTACGAAATTGACATCAAATGTACAAATTACTCCTATGCATTAAAAATTGATCTGATCAAAAACAAAATTCGAAAATACTTCCTTGCCTTAAAATCAACCAAACACAATGAAAATTGTTTGTAAATCCGAATAAGAATGTTTCGGGCAAACTGTCCCAAGGTAAGATAAAGAAAGCTAAGAAGCTAAGATTAAGAAACACAAAAAAATACATAAAACAAAGTACGCCAAAATATGGTTCCGCAGTCCACACGTTTTGTTTTCTTTATTTCAAATTTATGTATGTACAAAATCCATTTTATAATTAGAAAGAAACATTTTGTTTTTTCCTATTTTTGTTTTCGACCCCTAGCCGAAGCCGTCGGGTTTCACATTGTTAAATATATTTTTTACAACTTTTCATTTAAAGGTCAAATTAATTATTTTGAAATATTCCTAACATTTTGTAGTATTTTACTTACACCATTACATTTCCGTCTATAATAGTATACAGGAACCAATTTTTTACAACATTGTGGGGCAACATTTATTGTTTTTAATAAATATCCTGTTTCATCTTAATCAGTGCTACCGTTTCTGAGCAGTTCAAACGGAAAATTTTGGTATAAAAATATTTTTTTTATAGACTTTCTAGAAACCACGATACTTTAAAAGTTTTCAAAGACACCCTATATTATTTTTATACTGTTAGAAAGGTTTCTTCATACGCTTTTCAATGGTATATAATAAGTGTGGTACGGCTTGGTAAATAATCCTATCAGAAATTGAAACAACAATTTTAATAAAAAATGAAATTTCATAATTTATATGTTTAAGAAACGAAAAATATCGCAAACAAATGTTAAATACATTCAAATAGGATTTGAAAATGATATCTTACTTCGGCGTATTCAAAACGAAAATAAGAACACTTTTAGTCGAAAATTAAAGCATTATACTAACAAAATTAACATAATATATATTTTTATTAACTTTTAATCGATAGTATACAGTTACACTAACAATAATGTCAAATGACGAATTTTGAAATCCTTAAGTTCAAGTATATTTAAGATGAGTTAAATCCATTAACTCAAATTAATTAAATTAAATTTAAATAATTCCATTAACTAAATTAAATTTAAATAAAAAATTAAAATTTTCTACTATTAAATATAAAATATGTAAATAATTTTATGAAAATTCGATTTTTATTTGATTTATTTTTTTTTTTGTACTTTTTTTTTTATTATAATGTAAAAAATTTTTTTTTCTTTTCTTTTGTTTTTTGTTTCTGAAACTCTGTTCATCATTTTTTACACATTATAAGACCACACAGCTCTAAGCTAAGGTCAAAAACTATTTAATTATGAATATATTAAAGTAAATTATTTTTATATAAATTATGTGAAAGAAATAAAGAAAAAAAAAAAATATATATATAAAAGCCGTTGTAGTCCCAAAACATAGGTCTGTAAACAACCCTTAACATGATATACTTAAATATAGAACAGGTTTTTATTTGAGTATAGTGCTTAAAACAAAAAAAAATTTTTTAATATGAACTTTTTCCGATATTTCATTTTAAAATTAAATATAACGGTATCTTTTTTGTTTTTGAGTTATGGTAAAATGCTTTTGGATAGAATAATAAAAAAAGTTAATTTTTCATATGAAAATATGAATTTAAATCTTATTTTTTCAGAGTTATTACGCTTTTTTCAGAACATTTATATATATGTATTATAGTGAGATCCTCAGTAAGGAGGGACTTTAGAGTTGGTTTAAAAATATGCGTTTCAATAATTAGTTTAGTGGGGTTTGGGGGGCGGCAACTCCCACTATATTAAATATAATGTTATTGCAATAATATGTATGTAAAAATATAATTAGTAATTAGTAAAAAATATAATTAGAGTTGGTTACAAAATCTGAATTATACGTTTTTTCCAGAATATTTACATACTATATATTGTGTATATGCGAGATTCCGAATTAGGAGGCATTTTAGGGTTGGATTCAAGATCACGGTATTCCCTTTTCCCAGAATATCTTTGAGATATTTTCCTCATTTGCATGTAAAGAATGAAATTGCATGTTTTATTAAAATTGTTGCTGCAATTTTGAATTTCGAATTTCGATTTTTTTTGTTATACCAAAATTTTCCGTTTGAACTGCAGTATCTTAGAAACGGTACCACTGATTAAGATGAAACAAGATATTTATTAAAAACAATAGTAGGCCCCACAATATTGTAAAAAATTGTTCTTGTATTTTCGTATAAACCAAATCTTCGTATAAACCAAAGTGTAAATGATATAATGATTTGATTAATATAACAATATGTATATAATTATTTCATCTAGATTGTAATAGGAAAGCATATAGGGCTATACAGGCTAATAAGTGAACTGGGTAAAGAATTAATTGTACTGCTAAACAAAATTGAGCAAATGGGGGAAGGGCAAATATGTCAACTAAGAAAATTAAAAGCAACTAAAAAAAATGAAATAATAAAAAAAATTGTAAAGAAAACACAACAGACAGACAAATTAGTTTTTTTTTAGAAGAATAGCGGGTAATATGGCATTAATTTAAATTTATAAAACTGCAATTATTTTTGGTTCTTGTTAAATTTTGTTTTGGAAATATTTTTTTGTTTTTTTTTGTGAATTATGTTAGTATTTGGTTTATTTAATTCATACATTATTATTTTGAAGAAATTCTATTTTTATTTTATGGGTTATTATGGGTATTAAAATTTATTTTTATTTAAATATATTTTCCACCTTTGGTTAAAAATAAAAAATAACTTGATTTTTTAAGAAAAATCGGTGGGATTTACAAAAGAGGATTTTGAAAAGCAGAATTTTAATAAACAGGATTTTCAAAAACAGAATTTTGATAAACAGGATTTTAATAAAACAGGATTATTATAAACCTACTTTCGATACGCTCCCTTTTTATACCTATGTAATATATTTTTATTTATATATAATGACCCTGTAAAATTTTTTATTTTCATACCACAATCGAAACTTATTTGAGCCATTGAGAAATTTTATAAAAAAACCGTAATATAAGTTCTAAATTATAATATGCATTATCAAATTTTGAAATAATACAAATTTTAATTTTTATAAACATAATGATTTGAAAATTTCTAGTTCCTGGATGTTCAATTTAAATATTCTTAAAAAAAAATTACGTTTCATGTTTTAAATTTCCAAGAAAAGAACCTATTAGAAATATAAGGATTAGCATAAAGATCGAATTGGCAACATATCCTTGTCTCAATTTTCTAAAAGAATTTTGGCATTGGTTATCAGTTTGGAATAGAAACGAAAATCTAAATAGTTTTAAAAAAGACACTTTCAGTGATTTAGTATCCCCAATAAAACATTAACAGATTACCTCATAGGTGGTGTGGAAACGGGAATAATTTTAAAATATAACATATTTAAATATTTATTTTTTTGTATAGATTTTTAGTTTATTTTATTAATAATAGTAATTTTATTATTTAATTAAAATTTTCTAACTTAATTTCCAAACCAAAATTCTTGATAAAATTATTTTTTAGAATTTTTTCATTGCCCATGTATCAGAAAGCACTCTCATTCAAATTTTGTTAAGCAGCTTTAACCGTGTGAAAATAAACGGAGGTATTTTTTTAAAAAAGTAATTTTTTAATTAAAACATTTAAATATTTTAAATTTGAATACATCAAAAGATGTCTTAAAGATAAAATTTTATGGTAGCCTTTAGAAGAAATTTGAAAAAATTATTATTTTTTGAGTTATTAAGGTTTATGCTTTATCACTATTTCATTTTTTCTATTTCCATAAGAATACTTGTAAATTTTTAACACAGTTTTACCACTATTTTAATTTCCTCTCTCTATGTCAGGGCCTTGGAAAATAATATTGTAGGTTATGACTAGATATATATAGTTGTACTCCTTACACTATAGTTTATATGAATATACCAAATACCAATTTACAGATTATATTACCAATACAAAATTATTATCTGTTTAATATTATAAGCAAAAGTATGTCTGTTTTTTTTTTCAATTCGAGTAGCCAATATTTTTCTGTATTTTGGTCTTCTAAAAAAATCGCCAAAAATTTACTCGGAAATAAATGTCTGTATAATTGTTAATATAGTCTGCGATTATTTTATTTTACTTTAATAAGCAAAACTAAACAAGGCCGTTACAGAAACAAAATTCGTAAATTAATACTTATATTTAAACAAGGTAGAATGTAAACCAACGGTTTTTAAAAGCGCACATTTCCAAAAGACAATACAAACTGTTTAGAATTGTGACTTGCACAAAAATTTGAAAATTTCATGTAATAAGAAAAAAACGTGAAAATAGGACTTTTTTAGAATTTTGAGGGGCTGTAACTTTGGAACCCTATACATTTAAAAAAAAACCATTACCACACATAAAAATATGTGTTTAAAACAGGTGTTTAAAAATAGCAAATTTTCAATTTTTGAGCTCTAATAGCTCATAAACAGGGGGTGGTTCAAAAAATTTTTTTGAGTAAATTTATACTAATTCTGAAAGTTCTTTCTTACCTCAAAATTGCAAGCCCCTATCAAGCTTGCCGGAGTTATGAAGGTAGGAAAATCATGCAAAATTTGGTTTTCACATAACGGTAAATTTAATTACTAAATTTGAAAACTATATATAATTTTGATATTGATTTATAAAGGTAAAAAAAAATTCTGTCGAATGGTCTTTTTAGATCGAAAAATGTTAAGCGGAATCAGAAATATACGCGTTTCAAAATAGGATTTTTTCAAAGTTTTGGGGACTATAGTTCCGAAATGGAGGGGGGCTACATGAAAAAGTTGTTCCACAAAATTAATTTTTTTATGAGACCTACTTATGGTTAAATATTTTTTTCGATATCTGTAACGGTATAGAAGTTTTGTAAACAGACGGACGAACAGAATGAAACTAATAGGCACATTTTTTCAAATTTTTTTTGGAAATGTGCTAAAAATGTATATAATAGATTACTTAAAGCTGAACTTTTAATATCTTAAAACTAAAAAAAGAGTAATTTATTATCTGTAATTATAATTTAGTAGTTTTCCGTCACACACTACGTATTAGGAATTCCGTTTCAAGCTTTGAACATCAGTAACTACATACATTTTTACGATTTTCTATTATAAAACCTATACATAATATTACAAAAACAACAAAAACAACACATTTCATATTTATATTACATTAGTGTGGTAATACGCTACGATAGTCAGTACGGTAGTAGTGATCAAGGATTGTACGCCAAATATACGGTCTCTTAAGATTTTAAATTTGTTACATTAAGGCGAGGTGAAACGAAATACGGCAATATTGTTACAGACAACGTGGCCTATAAAGAAATGTTCAACTGAATTTTGCTCCAAACTTTGTTTGTGCATTTCATAAATGTTTTACGGATACCTATTCCGTTTTCTCCACGTACCTTTAAAACATTTATTTCGAACTCGATAGGTAAATAGACATAGGTAATAGTCTTCACTCACAATTGCCAAATAACCTAAATATACGTACACCAACTATAGGCTCTTTATACAATTTAATTGGCGTTTTTTTAAATAATTTCAGTTACTGTTTTGACGAATTTGGTTTTGCTTTCAGATTTTTTGCTGTCAACTGTCGATTATATGAATTGGCATTCAACATAGAATTTCACAACACATTAACAGGAGCCCCTAGTTATTATTATATTTTTTAGCTACATTTACAAAAAAAATCAGCTGTCTCCGACCATAAATGCTATTACACGAAAAACATATATAAAATATAAAATATGTAAATAATTTTATGAAAATTCGATTTTTATTTGATTTTTTTTTTTTTTTGTACTTTTTTTTTTATTATAATGTAAAAAATTTTTTTTTCTTTTCTTTTGTTTTTTGTGTCTGAAACTCTGTTCATCATTTTTTACACATTATAAGACCACACAGCTCTAAGCTAAGGTCAAAAACTATTTAATTATGAATATATTAAAGTAAATTATTTTTATATAAATTATGTGGAAGAAATAAAGAAAAAAAAAATATATAAAAGCCGTTGTAGTCCCAAAACATAGGTCTGTAAACAACCCTTAAGATGATATACTTAAAAATAGAACAGGTTTTTTATGAGTATAGAGTGCTTAAAACAAAAACAAATTTTTAATATGAACTTTTTCCGATATTTCATTTTAAAATTAAATATAACGGTATCTTTTTTGTTTTTGAGTTATGGTAAAATGCTTTTGGATAGAATAATAAAAAAAGTTAATTTTTCATATGAAAATATGAATTAAAATCTTATTTTTTCAGAGTTATTACGCCTTTTTCAGAACATTTATATATATGTATTATAGTGAGATCCTCAGTAAGGAGGGACTTTAGAGTTGGTTTAAAAATATGCGTTTCAATAATTAGTTTAGTGGGGTTTGGGGGCGGCAGCTCCCACTATATTAAATATAATGTTATTGCAATAATATGTATGTAAAAATATAATTAGTAATTAGTAAAAAATATAATTAGAGTTGGTTACAAAATCTGAATTATACGTTTTTTCCAGAATATTTACATACTATATATTGTGTATATGCGAGATTCCGAATTAGGAGGCATTTTAGGGTTGGATTCAAGATCAGGGTATTCCCTTTTCCCAGAATATCTTTGAGATATTTTCCTCATTTGCATGTAAAGAATGAAATTGCATGTTTTATTAAAATTGTTGCTGCAATTTTGAATTTCGAATTTCGATTTTTTTTGTTATACCAAAATTTTCCGTTTGAACTGCAGTATCTTAGAAACGGTACCACTGATTAAGATGAAACAAGATATTTATTAAAAACAATAGTAGGCCCCACAATATTGTAAAAAATTGTTCTTGTATTTTCGTATAAACCAAATCTTCGTATAAACCAAAGTGTAAATGATATAATGATTTGATTAATATAACAATATGTATATAATTATTTCATCTAGATTGTAATAGGAAAGCATATAGGGCTATACAGGCTAATAAGTGAACTGGGTAAAGAATTAATTGTACTGCTAAACAAAATTGAGCAAATGGGGGAAGGGCAAATATGTCAACTAAGAAAATTAAAAGCAACTAAAAAAAATGAAATAATAAAAAAAATTGTAAAGAAAACACAACAGACAGACAAATTAATTTTTTTTTAGAAGAATAGCGGGTAATATGGCATTAATTTAAATTTATAAAACTGCAATTATTTTTGGTTCTTGTTAAATTTTGTTTTGGAAATATTTTTTTGTTTTTTTTTGTGAATTATGTTAGTATTTGGTTTATTTAATTCATACATTATTATTTTGAAGAAATTCTATTTTTATTTTATGGGTAATTATGGGTATTAAAATTTATTTTTATTTAAATATATTTTCCACCTTTGGTTAAAAATAAAAAATAACTTGATTTTTTAAGAAAAATCGGTGGGATTTACAAAAGAGGATTTTGAAAAGCAGAATTTTAATAAACAGGATTTTCAAAAACAGAATTTTGATAAACAGGATTTTGATAAAACAGGATTATTATAAACCTACTTTCGATACGCTCCCTTTTTATACCTATGTAATATATTTTTATTTATATATAATGACCCTGTAAAATTTTTTATTTTCATACCACAATCGAAACTTATTTGAGCCATTGAGAAATTTTATAAAAAAAACGTAATATAAGTTCTAAATTATAATATGCATTATCAAATTTTGAAATAATACAAATTTTAATTTTTATAAACATAATGATTTGAAAATTTCTAGTTCCTGGATGTTCAATTTAAATATTCTTAAAAAAAAATTACGTTTCATGTTTTAAATTTCCAAGAAAAGAACCTATTAGAAATATAAGGATTAGCATAAAGATCGAATTGGCAACATATCCTTGTCTCAATTTTCTAAAAGAATTTTGGCATTGGTTATCAGTTTGGAATACAAACGAAAATCCAAATAATTTAAAAAAAACACTTTCAGTGATTTAGTATCCCCTACTAAAACATTAACAGATTACGTCATAGGTGGTGTGGAAACGGGAATAATTGTAAAATATAACATATTTAAATATTTATTTTTTTGTATAGATTTTTAGTTTATTTTATTAATAATAGTAATTTTATTATTTAATTAAAATTTTCTAACTTAATTTCCAAACCAAAATTCTTGATAAAATTATTTTTTAGAATTTTTTCATTGTCCATGTATCAGAAAGCACTCTCATTCAAATTTTGTTAAGCAGCTTTAACCGTGTGAAAATAAACGGAGGTATTTTTTTTAAAAAGTAATTTTTTAATTAAAACATTTAAATATTTTAAATTTGAATACATTAAAAGATGTCTTAAAGATAAAATTTTATGGTAGCCTTTAGAAGAAATTTGAAAAAATTATTATTTTTTGAGTTATTAAGGTTTATGCTTTATCACTATTTCATTTTTTCTATTTCCATAAGAATACGTGTAAATTTTTAACACAGTTTTACCACTATTTTAATTTCCTCTCTCTATGTCAGGGCCTTTGAAAATAATATTGTAGGTTATGACTAGTTATATATAGTTGTACTCCTTACACTATAGTTTATATGAATATACCAAATATCAATTTACAGATTATATTACCAATACAAAATTATTATCTGTTTAATATTATAAGCAAAAGTATGTCTGTTTTTTTTTCAATTCGAGTAGCCAATATTTTTCTGTATTTTGGTCTTGTAAAAAAATCGCCAAAAATTTACTCGGAAATAAATGTCTGTATAATTGTTAATATAGTCTGCGATTATTTTATTTTACTTTAATAAGCAAAACTAAACAAGGCCGTTACAGAAACAAAATTCGTAAATTAATACTTATATTTAAACAAGGTAGAATGTAAACCAACGGTTTTTAAAAGCGTGAAAATAGGACTTTTTTAGAATTTTGAGGGGCTGTAAGTCCGGTCAATTTCAGGTTCCTATCTCAAAACGAGCTGGAGTTATGAAAAAAGAAATATTATACAAAATTTCGTTTTAACAGTAAATTACATAGAATAATTTAAATAGTAAATTACAAAATATTGCATAATTTTGATATTGTTTTATAGAGGTAACAAAAATTCCGATATTCTAGTGTTATTGGATTGTAAAACTACTACGCAGAGCCTGAGATATATACATCTGAAAATAGGGCTTTTTTGCAATTTTTGGGGGCTGTAACTTTGGAACCCTATACATTTAAAAAAAACCATTAACACACATAAAAATATGTTACTGGACCTTTAATTTTTTTTGTCTTGCTGAAGAAAAATGTGTTACAGGTGTTTAAAAATAGCAAATTTTCAATTTTTGAGCTCTAATAGCTCATAAACAGGGGGTGGTTCAAAAATTTTTTTTGAGCAAATTTATACTAATTCTGAAATTCTTTCTTACCTCTAAATTGCAAGCCCCTATCAAGCTTGCCGGAGTTATGAAGGTAGGAAAATCATGCAAAATTTGGTTTTCACATAACGGTAAATTTAATTACTAAATTTGAAAACTATATATAATTTTGATATTGATTTATAAAGGTAAAAAAAACTTCTGTCGAATGGTCTTTTTAGATCGAAAAATGTTAAGCGGAATCAGAAATATACGCGTTTAAAAATAGGGCTTTTTCAAAGTTTTGGGGGCTGTAGTTCCGAAATGGAGGGGGGGGCTACATGAAAAAGTTGTTCCACAAAATTAATTTTTTTATGAGACCTACTTATGGTTAAAAATTTTTTTCAATATCTGTAACGGTGTAGAAGTTTTGTAAACAGACGGACGAACAGAGTTAAACTAATAGGCACATTTTTTCAAATTTTTTTTGGAAATGTGCTAAAAATGTATACAATAGAATTACTTAAAACTGAAAATTTTAATATCTTAAAACTAACAAAAGAGTAATTTATTATCTGTAATTATAATTTAGTAGTTTTCCGTCACACACTACGTATTGGGAATTCCGTTTCAAGATTTGAACATCAGTAACTACATACATTTTTACGATTTTCTATTATAAAACCTATACATAATATTACAAAAACGACAAAAACAACACATTTCATATTTATATTACATTAGTGTGGTAATACGCTACGATAGTTGGTACGGTAGTAGTGATCAAGGATTGTACGCCTAATATACGGTCTCTTAAGATTTTAAATTTGTTACAGTAAGGCGAGGTGGAACGAAATACGGCAATATTGTTACAGACAACGTGGCCTATAAAGAAATGTTCAACTGAATTTTGCTCCAAACTTTGTTTGTGCATTTCATAAATGTTTTACGGATACCTATTCCGTTTTCTCCACGTACCTTTAAAACATTTATTTCGAACTCGATAGGTAAATAGACATAGGTAATAGTCTTCACTCACAATTGCCAAATAACCTAAATATACGTACACCAACTATAGGCTCTTTATACAATTTAATTGGCGTTTTTTTAAATAATTTCAGTTACTGTTTTGACGAATTTGGTTTTGCTTTCAGATTTTTTGCTGTCAACTGTCGATTATATGAATTTTCATTCAACATAGAATTTCACAACACATTAACAGGAGCCCCTTATTATTATATTGTTTAGCTACATTTACAAAAAAAATCAGCTGTCTCCGACCATAAATGCTATTACACGGAAAACATAATGTGAAATTGCAAAATACAAAAACAAATACAAAACAAACATAAAATTAATATTGAATCAGTAGGTAATCCTGCACTTGGGAATGGGAAAAAATCATGCCATATCGCACCGAAGATCACGCCCACTGACCTATATTTTGATTGATGGGTTTAATGTAGGTTATTCTTGGTTAGTAGGTAAAAAACTTGTTTTGTTTGTTTTGGTTTAGGTTATAAGCATGGGTTGTTAACTTATAAGTTGCAAGTGGTTGTATAGTAGGAAATGAAGGTTGTTGGTACTGTAGAAGTTGTTAGGCAAGGTTAATGAACTGAACAAGTTTAGGTTATAAGCATGGGTTGTTAACTTATAAGTTGCAAGTGGTTGTATAGTAGGAAATGAAGGTTGTTGGTAGGCAAGGTTAATGAACTGAACAAGTTTAGGATATTTAGGTTTTTCAATAAATTCATTGATACTTTGTAATAGGATATCATAGAAATAGAAAGATGATTTTTTTCAGGTCGAATCAAGTTTATTTTATTTTTTTAATTGCGCAAAATCGCATGCTTAATAAAATATACCTACATACGTAAAAGGAGATATAAAAGAAACGAAAAAAACTTGTTTTTATTATTTAATATTCATAGGTACTTTTGAATACCAAGATGTAAATAATAAAAATAAAAACAAAACAAGAACTAGGTACAAAATGTATTTTTGTTTATTAAAGAAGATCAATAATTGTTGTAAGTTGTTATTATAGTTTTAAAGCTGCAAAATAAAAAAAATAAAAATTATGGAATTATAGGTGCATCTGTTATGTAAGATTTTTTCTGTTCTATAATAACATTGAGAAAATAACCGGAAATCTTTGATATACTTGGTTTTGTTATTTTTGCGTTACATTCTATACTGTAAGGAATCAAAAAGGCAAGTTAATTGCTTTTGGTACCTATTTGAAAACAAAAATAAAACAAATTTATTTATATGTTTGAAATAATTTTGTATTTGAAAATATTTTACAATTTTACAGAAATCTGTGTTGGAAATTTTTTTTACGATGATCAGATGTTAAGATTTTAGAAATAGCGAGACCAACTTTTTCTATACGTCGTTGAAATCTACTTCTATCACGTGCGTATTCTTCCCAATGACCTTTCCTTGCTGATCTGTGAGCATAGACCCATACATGCATAACGTGAATTTCTTGTTTTATGTTGAAGTAAACTTTTTTTTTGTTATTTAAATTCATATTGTGCAAGTATGAAAATTGAAGGTCTTAATCTAACATTTTTTCTTTTAAAAGATGCATATATACATTTAAACAATTTTTAACAGCACATCTGAAACTCTTGTTTGATAAGTGTATAGGACAATTTGAATTAAAGTTTTCAATCTTTTGTAATGATGGCAAGTCTCTGCTTAGATCTTTTATTTTAACACTGTCAATGTACTTTTGAAGGAAAAGTTTTTTTTGTTCTCCTTTAATATAAATTTTTTCCGCTGACTCTAAATAGTGTTTTAATATACATTTTACATCTAAATATTCAACTAAACCGTTATTCCATTTAAGTCCATTTATTTTATTTTCGCAATACTGGTTATTATATTTCACATCTTGACTAAGCTCCTCTGCGGGGTACGGTGCTTTGAAATGATACACAGTTGGAATTAAACTTCCTTTTTCAAGTATGGCTCACTCTTTTAGGAAATATTGTTTTTCATTTCCTTGCTAAAAATGTAGGTCAACTATAAAAACTTGTTTAACCATGTCGAAGGTTTGTAAAAGAATGTTCAATGAAATAACTAAATTTACATTCATATTCATTTCGAAAAAGAGCTGTTCATATAAATATAGGTTAGCAATGATTGTTTTAACTAATACAACTATGTTGTTTCACCCATTTACAATGATGGTGGCGGCGCCATCCTGCTGTGGTAAAACCATATTTATTCGTAATTTAATAAAATATAAAGAAGAAAATATACTACCACATATTAATAGAATTATTTGGTGTAATCCAGACAAAAATGCTGTTCCACTATATATGAAAGATGTTGAATATAGTAACACTATTCCAGATTTTATTGATAATCAAGAACCTTTGGTAGTTATTATCGATGATATGATGTTAAGTTCTCATGATAAGTTTGTATGTGATTTATTTACTAAAGGATCACATCATAGAAATTTATCTGTAATATTTGTAACACAAAATGTTTTTCACCAGGGTAAATTTTTAAGAGATATTTCACTCAACTGTAAATATTTAGTACTTTTCAAAAATCCAAGATATAAATCGCAGATATTACCTCTAGCTCGCCAAATGTATTCCAATCAAATTAAAGCATTTGAAAAAGTATATAATGATGTGACGTCAGTTCCATATGACTATATATTAATAGATCTTACTCAAGACGTTAATGATATATTTCGATTAAGAAGTGATATATTTGGGAAAGGTTTGTGTTATTGTACGAGAGATCAATTAGAACAATTTGGGTAGGAATATGAAACGTTTGAAGACCAATCGACATATATTGCACCTATTAAAAACCTCTAAACCAAAATTCCAGAAAGTAATTATAAAACACTGTGACCCTGAAGTAATAAAAACATTTTGCGAAATCTCTTTAAATATTTTAAAAGGTAATTGTAATCTGAATAAAAACGCAACAACCCAATTACGAAAGTATAAAAAAGAAATAAGATCACTTATTTGCCGGAAAAAATCTATAAATAGCAAAAGAAAAATTATTATTCAACGTGGTGGATTTTTACCTACACTTCTTGGTGCAATACTATCAGGGATAATCGGAAATTTTATGAAATGAATAATACAACATTTAATAAAATGATAATTTTAAAACCTGAGATTTATGAAAGAATGAAGCAAAATGCAGATATTGAACTCAATGAATTGGATAAAAATATGAAAAAAATATTGTTAAATAAACATCTCACGGATACTCAAAAATGCTATTTATACAGACGAAATTTATTTAAAATAAGAAACAAAAAACGACAACTTCCTAGAAATAAAGAGGAGAAAATAAAAATTACGGAAACAAAAGGTACTCAAACTCGTGCAAAACCAATGTATATAGATGCGGAAACTCAATCGCATTTTCCTGAATATAAGAATGTTGGAATACAAGTTGTTCCTGAAGAAGAAGAAGTATATGAAAAAGAAGCTGATGACGAGATATTTGATGACGAAATTCAGGAAAATGTTTTAACAAAAGCATTGTCAGCTGCTTCAGTTGGAGAACGTCTTAGAAAAAGAAAATCAATTAGAAATCAAAATGTACAAATTTTTGAAACTGATACAGGAGACATTATAACTGTTCCTTTAGATAGCCCAAGCCCACCAACGAAAAAAGAAAAAACTATAAATAGCAAAGAGTTGAATAATTCATCAAGACGTGTTTTAAGGTCAGCAGTAGGTAATACTCAAACAGAACTTAATTTTCCAATTCGTAAAAATAAATCTACAAGCTCATGGACAATATACAAGTAAATGATGAATTTTATGTCACTTTACTCAGTGATTCATCTATGAACTATTATCCAGAAAATTCATTATCATCTTTTACAAATAAAATGAATAAATACATGTGTGATGCAAGGTGGAAAGTCGGTATTTCAGAAATGTATGTTAATGATTTCGTTCCAAATGTGTATGGTGAAGAATGGGAAAGAAGTACTCAAATATTTATTAAAGGTATGCAGAAAGATATGATAGGAGTTGGAACATCATATATTCCATACATAGAAAAACAAATGATATGCGACTGGAAAGTTTTTCTACTACCAACACTAATTCAAAATATACGCCCACTTAATAGGTTTACAAGAAAAGAAGTTGAACGACAGTTGATTTGGGGAATTTTTAATTTTATAAACGATGAAGTTCATTATACACAACCAACAAAATCTGAGGAGATGCCTAAAAATTTAAGTTACACCACAATATGTGTTACTAAGCCTAAAATAGACATAAAAATAAGAGCAAATTACGCTTATACCCTCGAAGGACTTTTGACAACATGTTTCAATCAAGTATCTTTTAAAGTTGCAGATTTTAGAAAATATAAATCACGTGTAATAGAAGCTTTCAAAACTTTTGTAGATAGCGTACAACTGATTCCCATTAGCAAACCAGATATGTTTTTTATATACACAGACATAATTGAATCGCAAAAAAGTAGGTGATAAAGATATAAGGTGTTTAAGATCCGTTAACATACAAAATTCTTTCACTGATACTGCAAAAGAATTCAGTAATATTCAATATTGCAATGTGGAGAAATCATTTAATAACATTTCATTACTTTTATGTGATAAATATGGATACAAAATAAACTTTTCCAATAGTTCAATTCCAACAAAAATTGTATTACATTTTAAAAAAGTATATATAAAAGCGATTTTACAAAACTATATATTATTTTATTTTATTCATTATGGAGAGATCGTACTACAAATATTATTTAGTTCAATCAGGAAAAGGTCTTGAGGATATTGGTGCTTTGTTACACTCAATTGTACCTTACCAAAGGGGACGAGGGTTAGGGAGCTTTGTCGGTGGTCTTTTTAGATATTTAAAACCAATATTTACGTCTGGAGCTAATATATTAAAAAAAGAGGTTATTAACTCTGGTATTAATGCATTATCTGATATTGCCACAGGTGCAAATCTAAAAGAAGTGGTTCAAGATCGAAGTAAAGAGATAATGAAAAATGTAAGACGGGGTGCAGTTCGGAAACTCAATGAAATGTATGGACAAGGCAAAAGAAAACGAAGAAAACCTATAAAAAGACCTCTCATTAATAATTTAAATTATTTTACGTCGAAGCGACGCAAAGTTAATAACAAAAACAAACAAAAAGATATTTTTGAATAATTATGATTGAATGTATGAAATCAGAGCTTGATATTTTTAAAACACAGCCTATTCAGTCAAGTATTTTACGATCTGAAAAAGTTTCCTATAACCCTATTGCTTCTTTAGATAATCCATCTGTCATAGAATTTGTTTCACTAGGGCACGGTGATACATATAGAGACTTGTCTTCGACATATCTAAAATTAAAAGTACAAATTTAAAAAAAAGATGGAACTCAATGGAATAAAGATAAAAAAAACTGATGGAACACCTATACAGCAACCAAGTGTGGTTAATAATATGTTACATTCATTAATAAAACAATGCAATGTTCAACTAAATGGAAAGAATATATCTCCATCAGATGGCAATTATCATTACAGAGCTTATATTGAATCATTGTTAAATTATGGTACGGATGCCGCTACAACGCATTTGGAGTGTGGTGGATGGATGCTAGATAAGCCAAATATAGCAAAAACAGATAATAGTGGTTCAAAAGAACGTCAAAAATTATACCAAAATAGCAATGTAGTGGAACTTATGGGGAAACTACATTTGGATATGTTTAACCAACCTACACTTCTCATAAACAATGTCGATGTTCGAGTTATCCTAACATTAGAAAAACCAGATTTTTACCTCTTTGCAGATGATACTGATGAATCTCAACTGAAAATTTTAGAAGCGACTTTATTTATGAGACATGTAACAATTAATCCTAGTGTGCTATTAGCACATAATGCTGTATTGGAAAAAACTAATGCCAAATACAATTACAAACGGGTAGAGGTAAAAACTTTTACCATTCCACAGAATAGTTCATCAATATCACTTGATAATGTTTTTATTGGACAGTTGCCAAACACAATCATTTTTTGCATGACAGAAAATACAGGTTACTCTGGAAAAAGGTAAAAAAACCCATACAATTTTAAACATTTTGATATTTCACAATTTGTGTTAAACGTAAATGGTGTTCAAATACCTAATTCAGCAATTGAAACCAGTTTTTCAGATGAAAATAATTGCTGTACAAGAGCATACAGTACACTTTTTTCGGGAACTGGAATTTACCATAATGATAAAGGTCATCAGATAACAAAAACCATATTTAGTAATGGGTTTTTCATTCTAGCTTTTGATTTAACTCCAGATGCATCAGGAAATGAAGTGTGTCAAGGTCTACTAAATCAAGGTACAGTTAGAATTGAGGCAAGGCTATCAAAACCACTTACATCTACACTGACTGCTATTGTTGATGGAGAATTTGATGCAAGTTTACAAATTGATAAAAACCGAAATATATTCTCAAACCTATAAATAGCATACATAAAAGTAAATTTGAATATTTGACAAAATGTCACTGTCTTGTGCACTTCTGGATGTAACATTTTGTAGTGATGATAATAATACCTTGTTTTCGAAAGATATTTGTATAGTTGGTTTTAAAGAACCTTGTAAAAAGTTTGTAAAAGAGCTCAAGTATAAATTTCCAACTAGGGATTTTATAAATGATAATTTTGATAATTACTCTTTTGGAACTGTGGTCAACGATAAAATAAATAAAGAGCTCTGTCAAATACTAGAAAAATTTGATGTTATGATAACAAATAAAAAAATTAAAAAAGAGTTTTTATCAAATTATATTAAAGGAACAACTAAAGTATATGACTTGAGTCAATTTGATTGATGAATACCCTAGAGATAAGTGATGTATTAAGATGTAACAAACACACACGTAAATTTTTTTAAGGAGTTTTTGCTCTGGCTCAACTCCCCAGAATAATTGAAAAACAAACTTTTTTAATTGTAAACACTGATAAATCAAAAGATCCGGGAACACATTGGTTAGCTATTTTTAAGCCAAAGAATGGCTATGTTGAATATTTTGATTCGTTTGGTAGAAAACCAGATAAATTAGAAATTTTAAGTTACTTAAAAAACCAATGTATAATTTTTAATAAGAAACAGTTACAAAGTAACTATTCAGATGTCTGTGGGCAAAATTGTTGTGTTTATACGTGGTATAGATGTTGCGGTTATAGGATGAACGCTTTTTTAAAAAAATTTAATAAAGGAAATCAACTAGAAAACGATAAGTATATTTTAAGTACCTTTCAAAATGTATTTGGAAAATATAACTCATTACAAATTTGTGTTCCTAAAACGTATAAATAATAAAAACAATATAAACAGGTTTTAGTAAAATTAAAGGAATGGAAGCACCAGGTCAGAACACAGATTTATTGCTAAGTTACACATATTTTCTCAATAAGAGTCATACATTAAAAATTGCTGTTGGATTTGACTGTGAGTCATTTGAAGCCTCAAGTATAATTCACCGAATTGGTAAAAAGTCAATTGTCGTAAAATATCATGAATGGAATAAATTTTATTACGAATTTAGCAAAAAACTCGATAAACTGATAATAAAAGATATAAAACAGAACTTTCATCATGGACTAAAATCAGCGAACGGGCAAAGTATAAGTATTAACAAAGAAGAAGCAGAGCAGTTTTACAATTTAAGCGATTTTCTTCACGCAGTGATGACCTATTATAAATCTGCTGAGTTAATATCTATGTTCGGGAATATCTAAATTTATGTGTCGAACAACAAGTATTTAGGTTAGAAAGAGAAATTTATGTACCAATACAACGTTTTAATGTACAATGTAATTATTCAAGGTTATTTTTTGAAATTCCTTAATTTTAAACGAACAAATCTGTAATATACTACATAAAACAAACTAAATAAATCACAACAAATAATATAAAAATTTTTATTTTTTATTTATATGTTTTAGATAGACAAATATTTTTCTGTACACCTTTCATTAGATTATTTAATTAAAATTATTTAGGATTATTAAATCATTGAAATAATCAAGATCTCCCTACTGATTATTTATGTCCCAAATTTCATTAAATGGAACTGCTTCCTCATCTTCCTCAATTTCTTCTTCCACTTCTTCTTCTTCGTCTTCTAATTCAACTATCTGGAACGGTGGTATAAATTCCTCAGTTTCTGCTAAATCTTCGTCGTCCATGGTGGACGTAATTTCATTTTCTTGTATCTGACCTTGGGTATTTACCTTTTGATTACAATGTAATTGTTCATTTAACAGAGTGAATCTGTATTAAAAATTTAATATTATTCTGTTATTCAAGCATTTAACATCTAAAATTCGTATAAAGAAAATGTCAAAAAAAATTATTTTACAAAAGTTTCTTACCGAAACTATAACACCTTATATAATTAAAAGTGAAAATTCGACATTTGTTAAACGGTTTAATATGACCGGGCACAAAATAAAATTTGTAATTAAATCCGTGCCTGACAATAGAGAACCAATTAGCTGGATTAAGGATGCTATACATCAAATAATCAACATTTCTGTGAAAGATGTGAATTCCAGCGATAACATTGGGTTAATATTTTGTGGAGAGAGCTTGAACATCAAGGTCCTGCGTATCTCAGTTTTAGATCCGCTCATGAACTAATATTTAGCGACGTTTGGGATGTAATTTCTAATGTTTTCCAAAGTAATTCTGAAGGTAGTTATTTATAATACATTTTTGGCTTCATTTATTATAAACTATTTTTATTTTACGTCTACAGGTTTAAGTACAGTTCACTTTTGTTAACAGTACAGACCGTTGGTAGAGGTAGAAGTAATAAATATTCAAATTTTGATGAGGAATGCTTAAAAAGGAGAGGAATAATAGCAATATGTAAGAGGAATAATTTATGTTTACCGCGTGCAATTGTTGTTTCAATAGCTAAAATTGAAAAATTTAATGATTATGAAAAAATTCGAAAAAATATAGGAAAACATCAAACTTTAACAGCTTTAAAATTATTAGAAAAATCAAAAATAACAATTCCATCTGAATGTTGCGGAATTTGTGAATTGAATCAATTTCAAAAATTTTTACACAAACACAAGATTGTTGTATATAAATATGGAACAAGGGATGCAGAAATAATATTTGAATGATTGAATAATGGGAAAAAAATTAACTTGTTATATCATAATAATCATTACAATGTAATAACCTCACTAACAGCTGCTTTTTGCACAGCATTTTATTGTGAAGAATGTCATATTCCGTATTCTAAGAAAAATGAACATAGATGTTCGAAAAGTTGCCCTTGCTGTCAAAACTCACCAGCTTGTTCACTTAATGTTAAAAATATTTTATGTATGCAGTGTAATCGAACATTTCGTGGTCAAACATGTTTTGAAAGCGATAAGGCTTCCAGTTAAAAAAATAGAAGCATCTGTGAAGAAATTAGAAAATGCAAATCTTGTTTTAAAGTTTATAAAAGCACTAGGACCCATATATGTGGAGAATATTTTTGTAAGATTTGCGATAATCATGTTCCTGAAAACCATAAATGCTTCATTCAACAAGACAAAACAAAAGTAAATTTTTAAAATTGCATTTACGTATTTTATGAATTAGAAACAAGACAAGAAGAAATTAGCTCTACAAAAATAAAAGAACATGTTCCAAGTTTATGTGTGGCTCAGCTAAGATGCTTTAAATGTATTAACATTGATTCTCTATATTTGTTGTATTGGATTTGTTGTATTTTTATGCAATACAGTAAGTGGTGGAATTATGTCATAATTTAAAAGAAAATTATTGCTTAGGTAATAATTAATTGTCTAATGTGATTAAATTAGAAAATGTGGTTGTAAAATGTATTTAAAATTATTTCAGGAGATGGATATGGAATATAGATGATTAATTTTTTTTAAAAGTAGTGCAACATCTATTGATGGGTTCATCTCTTCCATACTCTGTACATTGATGTTAATCCATTAAAAATTTTTTATATCTAGTTCGTCTAACACTATTGTTAAGTCAAAAGTTTACGGTACGGTATATCTCTGTATTGGAATGTAAAATTCTTCTTGTAATTTTTTCACTTGCTTTTTTTCACAAAGGTTAATGTACCTGTTAACATATTCTTTTGCACATGGTTCAGCAGGTTTGTTGTACATATTTACCGCTTAAAGAAAATCAATAATAATAAAACCTCAGCTTCGTCTTTGTTGATACTTAAACATTGACCTACAGTAGATCGTAAATCAATTTGCAAACATGGTTTTCTGTTGTTAATTGCTTGTTTACACAATAATTTATTGTACAGATTATAGAATTTATTCCATTCAGTATATGTTAGAGAAAGTCATTTCTTTCCAACACGACGAAATATCACTGTAGGTTCAAATGATTTTACATAAAACAAACTGAAATTTTTAGAGTGGGACTTTTATTTAGAAAATATACATAACTCAATAATAAAGAAACTACGTTACTACGTTGTGCCTCCATTATTGTAAATCAACTAGTTCTTTAATATATTTTTTAAAATGTCTTATTGCTTTTGGATTGCAAGATTGCTGGAAGTTATATTTTCTAAATAATTTTTGAAATGTTTTCGTAATAAATTTATCGTTTTTTATATGATCCTCTTTACTGAATTTATCATACTAAATTTTTCATACTAAGACCATTACATGTATACCATGAGTAAACGATAATGTTCGCACACATCTGAAAAATTGCTTTGTAATTGATTGTTATTATAAATAACACATTTATTTTCTAAAATTTTTAAAATTTCAGCTTTAGATGGTTTTCTACCTTAAGAATCAAAATATTCTGCACAACCATTTTTTAGGTATATAGATCGCTAACCAATAAGTTCTTGGATGTTTTGCTTTATCAGTATTTACAATAAAAAATACTTGGTTTTTCCGTTATTAAAGGTATTTTATCTAATGCGAAAACATCTTTAAAAATTTATTGGTGATTCAATTACATTTTAAAATTTCCAATATATTTAATGAATTCATTAAGACAAATCATAAATTACATATTTTAGTGGTTTTTTTAACGTAATTTTTTAGATAATGTTCCTTACTTTAATCCTTTTTTTTGATAGTAATATATTGTATTGACATACTTCATTACCAGAAGCATCTGGTGTTAAATCAAATGTTAAAAAAAATAAAAAATCCATTGTTAAACATACTTTTCTTAATTTGATGACCCTTATTATTGTGGTATATGCCAGTGCCTATATTAATGTATAGTTTATTTATATATGTTTTTGGAATGCAATAGAATTTTTCTAGGAACTCTACTATCAAAGAATGTTTTTTTATAGCCATATTTATCACATAAAAGTATGGAAATACTATCGAAAGATTTTTCTACACTACAATACTGAATATTTTTAAACTCTTTGATCGTATCATTCAAAGAATTTAATATATTAACTAACTTCCTTCTTTATCACCAATATTTTGGGGTTCAATTGTATCAGTATATATAGAAAACATGTCAAGTTTAACAATTGGAAATAATGATAAACTTTCAAAATATTTAATATAAGCTTCAATCATACGAGTTTTATGCTTTGTAAATTTTTTTACATACATTACAACCTGATTAAAACAAGTTTTTGAAAGACTCTTCAAAGTATAAGTAAAATTTGCTCTTAATTTTATTTCAATTTTCGGTTTACTAACGCATACAATATTATAATTTAAATTTGAATATCTCCTGTATCTGTTTCAAATAATTGAAAATTTTGATTTCTAGTAGACTTTCCTTTTCTAAGACGTTCACCAGCTGACATAGCAGACATTGGTTTTGTTAAAACATTTTCATATGGTTTCCTTTCATAAATTTGCTCCTCAGGAAATTGCATCCCGGTGTTTCTGTATTTGACAAAATTCGCTTGAGTCTTTTCATCTTTAAGTAATGGTTTTAGGCGTGTTTGAATGCCTTTTCATTCCATTACTTTAATTTTTTCTTCTTTTTTGTTTATAGGTTTTATTCTGTTTTTGCTTTGGGCTTTAAACAGATTTTGACGTATGAAATACCACTTTTGAACGTCATTTAAATTTTTATTAAGCATAATTTTTTTTATATTTGTATTCAATTTATTTAGGTCAAGGTCAGATTTTTGTTTAAGTTTTTCATAAATTTCAGGTTTTAATATTATCATGTTATTAAAAGAACTATTATTCATTAAAAACTTTCCAATTATTCCTGATAGTACTACACTTAAAAGAGTTGGTACAAATCCACCTCTTTGAACCTTTATAACCTTTTTATAACCTTTCGTTTGTTGTTAAAAGATTTTTTGCGACAAATCAGCGATATGAGCTCCTTTTTATACTTTTTTAGTTTACCTATTGTTATTTTGCTCAAATTACAATTACCTTTTAAAATATTTAACGAAATTTCACAAAACGTCTTAATTACTTCAGGATCACAATGTTTAATAATTATGTTTTTAAACTTCGGTTTAGAATTCTTTAATAGATGCAATATATGTCAGTTGGTCTTCAAATATTTCATATTTCTTGCTAATGTTGTCTGAATCTTTTCTTGTGCAAAAACAAATTTGATCTTTTAAAATATTGCTTCGCAACCTGAATATGTTAGTTATATCCTGTGTAAGATCTATGATTATATAACCATATGGTTTTGATGTAACTTTATTATATATTTTTCTAAATTCTTCAACTTGACCTGGATAAATTTAACGAGCTAGCGGATATATTTGTGATTTATCTCCAGGGTGCTTAAAAAGTACTAAATATTTACAATTAAGGGAAATTACCCTGGAAACTTTACCTTGATGAAACACATTTTGAGCTATAAGAAATACAGATATATTTCTGTGATGCGAACCTCTGATAAAAATTTCACACACTCTTTTGTTATCTGAATCATATATCTATAATTCATCATATCATCTATAACAAGTAACAAAGAATTTTCATTTTTGCTTAGGTCAGATATTTCAGAATAACATTCAAGATTTTTTATAGTGTTAGGTACAGCATTTATATCAGCATTATACCAAATGATCATGTTTATTTCTGGTTGTATAACCTAATTTTGCTTATTAATCAGATTACAAACAAAAGTAGCCTTACCGCTGGCCACCATTATTGTGAATTGATGAAAAAGCATATTAAAAATATTGTTGAAATAACATTAGTTACCTACATTTATATACAACATTTTCTTGTTGTTTTTGTTTTTAGGAATGATTATAAACGCAAAAATCTAAATCCGAATATCATTCTTTAATTATTCTTTTATCATGACAGGACAAGCTTTAATTGTTCATTTACAATATATATGACCAAATGAAAAGTATTCTTTTTTTAAACGAATTAGCTATCCTTGAAATAGAAAGCCAGTTACCATAAGTGTATCATTCATTTATCCAGAAGAAGAACTTAAGTGTGACGCAAAATATAACATAAAATTTTGCGAAGACAAAATCAATGGACTTAATAGGGATAGCGGTTTTACGGAATATCTAAAAGTGCGCAATATTCTTAAACACTTTCTGGTACCAGCTGATAAAATCTATATAAAAGGAGCTCATAAAACAACATTTTTGAAAAATACATTACTAACAGCAAAATATTTGATTTAAATGACAAAATACCCTCATTGCAAAAAATACCAAATCTTTTCAAATTTTTGTGTGCTATTCCTGCACTTAATACTACGCATAATTTTAAATGTGCTGTGAAGAATTGTCTAAACATTTACGTATGTATATGTATATGTTAACAGAAAACATACTATAGAGTTAAAATTTTAACCTACATTTCAGTTTTACGATTATTATGAACAGTCAAAACAAAATTAAACCAGTGCATTTTAAAGATGAGTTAAAAGTTTATATTATCTATAGTTGGAATTACGCTTACATATCTGCTCGAAAAAGAATATATCAACAATACGCATGTGGCAGAACCCGGTTTTAGAGACGGAAAAAAATGCAGAACCTATTATATCTGCTATTTTAACAAATCAATATCGAAAAAAAATATTCAATGCTCGGTTTTCATAATTCTTTTTATATTTAAGATTATGTAGCCTTACTTAATTGATGCAAATAAAAATTAAATGCAATTCCCATTAATTACATCTACATGTATTTAATTTTTTGATTTTTTCACAAAATTTTTACAGGATAAGTAAGTTTTAAGTATTTTTTCAATTTTAATTTGCAACACAAATAATATGTTAATAAAATTTTTAAAATACCGGTAATGTTTCTTAAAAATATTATAGTGATTTTAACTATATATGAAACGTTGGGATATGAAATCGATGCTGCCTTTTCGGCGTGACAGTGTTCATTATTTATAAAATATGTTCTAATAATTGGCATTATTTGCATCATCTAATTGACTTATTATTTTGTTGAATTCAAATTTGCAACAATGTAACACAGAAAATTCTCATGAAATATGAAATCAATATTTTGCAAAATAGAAAGTTATTTAAAATTTTTGTGTAAATACTCCGTTCAAATTATTAAAATTCACATTTCAAAGTGGACAATGGACGTAAGTATTCAATAATTCAAGAATTCCTGAAAATTAACCCAATGATAGTAGACTGTCAAACAGTATCACTACCACCAAAAAGGAAGAAGATTAGACTGCAAGAGTATCAGCAACAATAGCAGCAATATCAACAAGAACAACCACAACAACAATCAGATCAAGAAAATCCGGTGCAACGTAGCAGGAAAAAGCTTTTGGAAGCCTTTAATAAGACTAGCAACATAACGAAATTTCCTAAAACTAAAGATATGGACTCTAATAGACTCTATAAAATAATAAAAATAAAAAAAATTAAAACGATGTATGTTGTTATCAACAACTTTATAATCTTTATTCCACAAAAATATGTGGAAATTGTAGAAGATTTTGGTGAGAAAATTTTTAATGACCAATTTTTCATTTTAAATGAAGATGAAAATAATTTAGAAATGGTTGAAGAGCCCAACTAATTATACTCTTGCTATACAGTAGCATGAAAAAAAAGTTTATTAATTTTTACAATAAATGAAAAATATTATAAATAAAACAATTTTTTTTTATTTTTATTTTAAATTCTTATATTTCAGATTTTTTAATATTTATGCAACTGGTTTTTTATTTTCTGTTTTTCAAAATTTTAACAACTTTATCAATTTCGTTTAAATAATTTATAGAAAATAATATAATAATAGAAACATATAAAATTGAACTTTTTGATATTTTTCATTATTTTTACATTTAATATAATATGAAATTATGAAATATGCATTAATATTTTATGAAAATAAACTGGATCCCGTTCCTCGTTATTTATTTCCCAAATTTCCTCTTGTAGCATTATGTTTTCGTTATTTCTAACTTGACCCTCTGACGGAATAAATTTCTGGGTTAACACTAACTCTTCATCATCCACAATTGATGTTACTTTATTAACTTGAATTGAATGTTCACTGATATTTCTATTTTAACGAGTTGTTTGTACATTGAATGAAAAGGTAGGTGAATCAGCCTCCATTTAAATATTTAATAAAAATTAAGTTAAAATGATCAAAAAGTGAAACTGAAACGTCATTTTATACCTAAAAATTAAAGGGCTTTAGAGTATATAAATATAGAAACTTCGTGTAACGTCATCATTCAAAAATGGATCTTAAAGAGTTTCTAAATGCATATGATTCAGTACTTTTAGATGAACATAAGGAACGTATTATATATTTAAACAACTATATACAAAAGCTTGAGAACAAATTACACAGAGCTATTTCTATTTATGGAAACCACTACATTATTTGTCCATGGTCTTTTAACAGTACTATATCTGGCCCTGATACTTGCAATTGCCACTTTATAGAGAAATATAAAGCTGAAATTTATTTAATTTACATTTATTTATTTATATCTCTAAAATAGCTTAAGAGCTCGTACAGAGTATGTACACTACATTCCTACAAACTAGTCATTATAATAGTAATACATATAGGGTCTTTCAAATTGAGTTTTCAAAAGTAGGCGCCTGTGTAACACATTTCAAACATTGCACGCACCCATATATATGTCGTTTTGACAGTTGAAGGTTTGCCATTTATAAAAATGGAGTCGTATACATTACAACAACGTGTGGAAATTATTGAATTATTTTATGAAAAGGGTCGTTGTGTAAGAATGTATTTCGCAAGTTACGCGATGTTTATGATCGACATAATCGTGCAACTGAGCAACAAATTGGTAATATTGTGCGAAAATTTCAAGAAACTGGTGTAGTACAAGATCGAAAAAGACGTGTTGGTCGTTCACAAGAAAATATTGGTGCTGTGAGTGATAGTGCTACAGCTGACTCCACCATGTCAATTTCCCGACGTTCACAACAATTGCGACTTTCAGAGTCAACTGTATGGCGTATTATGCACAAAGATTTAGTGTTGAACGCCTACCAAGTTCAATTGACCTAAGAATTGCTGCCACAAAATCATTCCATGCGTCGGGACTTTGCTAATTGGATACTGGAACAAAACGACGATTTAAAAAAAAAAATCATCTTTTCGGACAAAGCACATTTCGAGATCGGTGGCTACGTTAATAATATAAAACTGCCGTATTTTGGGAGAGGAAAACCCTTAAGTAAACCAAGAGAAGCCAACGCATCCACAAAAAGTTACTGTTTGGTATGCATTGTGATTACGTGGTGTGATTGGTCCGTACTTTTTCGAAAATGATGTTGAAAGAGTCATAACCGTTAACGGTACCAGATATCACGACATGATCAAAACTTTTTTATGCCCAAAACTAGAAAATATTGATAGTAAGGACATGTAGTTTCAACAGGATGGGGCTACGTACAGTCATACAGTCACAGAAACACTGCAATTACTGCATACAAAGTTTCCAGACCGTGTTATTTCCAGATTTGGTGACGTGAATTGGCCTTCATGATTCAGCGATTTGACACCGTTAGACTTCTTTCTCTGGGGCTATGTGAAAGGACAGGCTTCCTCGAATCCTCGAAACATTAAAGCATTGAAAGCAGAAATTATTCGAGTTATTGGTGAGATAGAGCCGCAACTTTGCCAGAATGTGACCGCAAATTTTGATAAAAGAATCAGGTACTGTAGAGCCGCAATAGATGGGCACATGGGATATATCATTTTCAGAGTATAAATGGCAAACATTGTACTTCAAAAATAAATAAAAGTTTTCTAGTTTCAATTCAAATCTTAAGTCTTTTAATTGTTTACTTTTGAAAACGCAATTTGAAAGACCTTTTAGTAATATTATTAGCAAAAACAAATACCTAGTAAGTGCAAAAGAAAGAAAAAATATTAAAAATTCAGAAAAAATCATAACAAAATTAAAATTACATTATTGTTAATATATTTAAATAGTAGAATTCATTATAAAAATTAACAGATGCAACATTTGTTTTATTTAATTACCTTTTTTGTTATTTATTTATTTATTAATTTTTTTTTTTTTTACGGAAGTCTTGTTTTTTATTTTTTTTATTCTTTTTGTTCTAAGTAGAATGTTTTTATTTTTGACTTTATGGATGTCATATCACATGTTTTTAATTCGTTTGGCAAGTTGTTAAATGTTTTAACTGACGTATAATGGATTCCGTCGAAGCCATTGAATTTATTTTTGCAATTCGTGTTACGTATTAGGCTTGCTGTACGAGTATTGTGGGTGTGTATTTCCATGTTGTGTATTAACAATTTATTAATTTCTTTTGCATATTAAATATTTGTATGGCTTATGACATTTTTTTATGTAGTTCAATTTGTAATATTTTTAATAATAGATGTATTTCAGCTGTTGACCTTCGTCTTTCAAATCCATAGAGGTTTTTGATGGCATTATTTTAAATAGGTTGTATCGTATTCAAATTTTTTGAGAATGTATTTCTCCATATTACGATTCCATAGGTGATAGTTGAATGAAAAGACAATAATATATCGATATTTTAGTCGCTAGAGGAACTCTATTCTGTATAAGTTTTAGCATACCACCAATTCTTCTACCCTTTCTTGCTATCTCGTTACATTGTTGATTCCACTTTAATTCAGAGTCCATGGTCACTTCTAGGTACTTATACACGTTGGTTTCTTTAATATTCATATTTTTAAACATTATATTTAGTGATGAATTTGTTATATTTTTTATTATCATATATTTTGTTTTTCTTATATTAGCAGTTAATTTTAATTTGGACATCCATATATTTACTAATTCTATATCCTTATTCATTATTTTTTCTAATTCTTCGAACTTATCTTCCACGAATACCATAGCTAAATCATCAGCTTAAAGAAAAGCTTTACCATCTAGATTTAATTTTGAAAAGCTGCTTAAGTAGCACGAGTCAGTGTTGGTCTTAAAGAGCTGCGTTGAATAACTCCGTAAGTTATTTCTGTAATTTGGCTTTTAAGTTGTTGACACGCAGCGTATTGCTTCCTTCCATTTAAATATCTTTCGAACCACATATATTTTTTTCCCAGAATTCCACATTCGAATAGAATACGTAATAATATTTTCCTATCAACCGTATCATAGACTTTGGTAAAATCGAAAAATACAACGGGTACCTTTTTCTATTATTTATATCTTCTTGAATGTGTGTGATCATATCGAATAACGCCGTATTTGTCTTAGAACTCTTCTTAAAGCTATATTGTCGATCATCTGCCAAATTATAGTCTTTCAAATATTAGTTGAGTATTCACATATGTTTCAATGATTTTACTAAATATCGAAGCTATTGAAATGGGACTGAAATTGTTTATATTGTTTTTGTCTCCATTACCTTTATAAATTGGTATGACTTTATTAATTTTTAGTTCTTCAGGCATAACACTTTGATTTAAGGATTTATTGATTTATTCACTTATGTTTGCTGCTAGGTCATCTTTGCATTCTTTTATAATCTTTGTTTGTATTCCATCATAACCTGCTGCTCCTGTGTTTGGTAACTCGTTTGTTAGTTTCTTTGTTTCATAATTCGTAATCATTTTGAATCTAAATCTACTAAATCTACTTGACGTTCTATTTATTGGTTAATATATGGTGTTAAATCACTGCCAATATGTGCATAATAATTATTAAAATTGTTAAATTTTGTCAATCTATCTTTGTTGCAAAGTTGTTGTTCCGCCAAGAAATAATTTCGATTAGTAATTTTATTTTTAATTATATATTTTATGTAATTTCATGTTTTTTTCGGATTACCTTCAGCATTTTTAAAGATATTTTTGTCATAAATCATTCTTTCTTTTCCTTTTGTTGCCTTGTATTTGTTTAGCCAAAATGTATATTTGTTATGAATATATTCATCATTATAATTGTTTATATGTTTTCTATGCCAGTATTGCTCGATTTTATTAATATTTACACATTCATGATCAAACCATATAATTGGGAACATTTGGTTTTGACATCATTACTTGTGATAATAATTGGGTCATTTGTCAGCTGCTTTTTTATTTTATTTACGACAACACAATTCATTTTTGAATTTGAAAATCGATACATTAGTAAAGCGGTATAAGAAAAATGTCAAGACAACAGATTGTTGTACAAATACATAGACTAGCCAGAAGAAAATTTCATAGAAGAAAATTTATTCTGATTAATGAAATCTGGCAAATTGACCTTGTCGAGATGATACCATATGTAAAATTGAACAAGGGATATAAATATTTTTTTAATTGTAATTGATACGTTTTCCAAATATGCATATGCGGAACCAGTCAAAACAAAAAGTGCTGATAATGTTTTAAATGCTTTAAAAAAAATTTTAAACAGTCCAAAATAATAAATAAGAATTTTCATTCTGATCAAACAAAGGAATTTTTTAATTCCTCATTTCAAAATTATATGAAGAAAAAATCAATCAATCATTATCATACATTTAGTGAATTAAAAGCATCAATTAAATTTGATCAACTTACATTTAGTGAATTAAAAGCATCAATTTTGTTGTTAAACAACAAAACTTTGTCCTGAAAAAGTCACAAAGAAAAAAAAAGCTTAAAAATGTGTATACTGAGCCTAAAGTTTTTTAAAAAAATAAATATTAGTTCGGAAATTTTGTAAGAATAAGTAAATATAAAGGTCATTTCGAAAAAGGTGATCATCCGAATTGGTCATCTGAAATATTTAAAATTGAAAAAATCAATAGTACTTATCCTGTTCCATATCAATTATCGAACTACACTGGCGTATCAATGTCTGCAAACTTTTATCAAGTTAAGCTTACACCTGTAAAATACCCAGATATCTACCTTTTGAAAAGATTATTAAAATGCAAGGAAATAAAGTATATGTAAAATGTCTTGGATTTGATAATACTCATTATAAATGGATAAATAAAAATGATATTGTTTAAATAAAAACATAACAAATATGTAATTTTATTTTTTTATTTTTCATTTTCTTTTCGCAATTTTTTATATCCAAATGGTAATGAACTATGATCTTCCAGAAAACGGAATTTTTCTGATTTTGATTTATATCGCTTTATTTCAGGTACTGTAATTAATTCGAAATGTTTAGTTTGTCTCATGTTTTGAGAAATCACTAAAATATCTTCTCTATCTTGATGGTTAATTGTCTCAAAATTAACTTGTTTAGCTGCAGTATAATCTAAGGAGATCCCTTCAACTTTACATACAATTTTTTCTGAATTATCTTTTGTACAATGTACTTTATATGCATAATTTTTAGGCCCACCATTCAAAAATCACCGGTTTGTGGGTCATATTCTCTTTCACAACTTATGTATACTACTGAACCTGTATCGTAACATAGAACTCGGTCTTCCAGTTTTTCTAAATAGCTATATAGCTTTAGTCGCGCTTGTGTCGTAGTATATGCAGCAATACACACATTAATTGCTGATAAGGAATCAGCGGTCTCTTCTTTGTACTGCCAATTTACAACAATATTTTCATCATTAATTGGAAGAATGTGGTTAACTTCTAAAGCTGAATTTGTTAGTAGCTCGTAGAATTCTGCTGGTGAATTTATAATAGATGTTTTTTGCTGATTTTGCTTCTGACCAAATATTTTCCAAAATGAGTTGAGCATTAATTTAGCAAGAGATCTTCTTTGTGGATTATTACAAACACTCGAAAATTGCATCACCTTCATTTTACGTCTTCAATGTATTGTTCTTTTACATTTTCATTTGTACATTTGCTTGGCCAAACAGATGCCTCCTGCTTCATTTGTATAAATTTATTCGTCATATTTGAAAACAGCCCACCTACTTTTGCACTTTATTATACTATGCCACATTGTACTCCCATATTTTATACATTTCCAGTATTCTGTACCCTTTTCCGACAGCTTTAACAACTTCGTCTAATGTCCAGGTACCAATAACATTAATTTACTATTTATATATCTATGTTTTTGATTTGCACGATACCTTTATGCATTTTGCATTTTTTTTCGTAAGTTGTATATTATTTTCCTTTTCCTGTTCTAGACGGTACCTAAACTAGATTTGTACCTAAACCTGTAAAAAAATTAAGATTATATAATAAGAGAAAAGAAAAACTAAAGTAATATTAAAATTCACTTACCTCCGAAGTTGCTTTGAAATATTTTTGAAATATTACTCGTATATCTCAAACATCACCAAATTTTAACTCGTTAGCCGATTTAAAATTTAAGCATGCAGGGCCTGGATGTTCAAAGCTTTCCTCGCAAAATGTTATTCCAATCTTGTCTGTTGGAATGACTTCTTTTGTTACATCTTTTATACTCTGATGTATCGCACCCTTAATCCAATCAATTGGATCTACATTATCCGGTACGGCCTTTATTGTAAATTTGGTTTTACGCCCGTATTAAATAATTTTATAGATATTAAACTTTCGCTTTCGATTATACACCCGGTGAACCGGTGACAAATTTCCCGAGATTGAATCAAAAAATTTATTAAGAATGATTTTGTTAGCCATTCTTTTTTTCGATGAGTACACGAGTACTGTTAAAATACTGATATAGTAAAAAAAAGCGTATATAATATTTATAAAAAAAATTATCTCTTTAGTTTCATTTTTTCAGGTTTATTGAATCAGTTAAAGACCTAACGACCTCTATGTTTATAATTACATATTATATAGGAATTATATTTTTATAATTCCTATATAATATGTATATGTATAATTTACGGAAATTTCCAGCATAAAATATTTAATTTTTCATGCAAATTTTTTACTAATTTTTACAGATTATGCATCGATTCTGCATAACAACACATAAATTAAGTAATTAATGATTTGTTGTTGCTTGTTCCAATTTTAAAATACGTATAAAAAACTTAAACAAAACATGTATTATTAAACGTACCTACTAAGTATTTACTTTTATGTTTGTTTTTTAGATTTCTACTAAAAATACATTTTTATACGTATGCATATAATTATAATTTAAAAATGTTAACAAACTTTCGAATTTGTATTTAACTAGAATTTTAAATAATTTAATTTAAATTTCTTTTAGTTTTTAAAAAAATATTTATTCAATTTGTTTTATTGGTTATTTTCTTCTTAACTTAAATTAAACTTCGGGAACTTCAATACTTATTTATTTATTTATTTATTTTAGAACCAAAGCAAGGTCGTTACAAAAATTCTTAAAGTTAAACTTAAAATTATTATTACACAATACAATGCAAAAAAAAAGTACATTATTTTGCTGACTTAAGACTACAAAAAAAATTACAATTTATTTTTAGTTTTTTCTTTTGTTTTCTCTCTTTTTTTCTTTTTTTTTTTAGATACATTTAAAAATTATATTCAAATTCATTCATTCATTCAAACAAGGCAAAAGTTATTTTATTTTATGTATGTAAAACCAGTCAATGCTTTTAATATGGTTTTTTTTTTCTCCCTTTTATCACATAAAATTGATGCTAAATTTTTATTACTTAAAGTTTATAGTTAGTTAATTATATAAAAAAAAAAAAAAAACCAAGGAAATATTATTATTAATAAATTATGTCATTTAGAAATAAATTATGTCAATGTTTTACGATTGTTTAAGAATGTTGTGTAATTTAGATTTGTAAGCATTTTTTGAAATTGTGTCACAGAAATGGTTGTCGAATCGATTAAATAATATGGAACACCTGTTTGTGGGTTCGTTTTTCCCATATTCAGTTCTATATGTTGTTTCAATTAAGAATTTGGTATATCTTGTAAGCCTGACATTATTGTTGATTTTGATTTTATCTTTAATAAAATCGACGTTAATCTTATTGGATAAGACATCAAATGTAAAGCTGTTAGATAGTAAGATTCTACGGGAACTTAAACTAAGTAAATTGACTAACTGCAGCCTGTCATCGTATGATGGAAGATTATGAAAGTCTCTGGGATTATGTAGATGTCTTAAAGCAAAGAGGAGGAACTGCTTCTGGATTGATTCAATTCTTGTACTATGAATAAGAAAGGCTGAATTCCAGATAATGGTACCGTATTGTAAAACTGAGCGTACAAGTGAGAAATATAAAGTTATTGTTACCCACATATTGTTAAATTCTCTTGCTCTTCTCTTGTTAGCTTTTGATAACATTGATTCATAGTGGAATTTTAAATCAGTTTGCTATCCAAAATCATTCCCAAATCTGTAATATGATCCACACATTCTAGGTTGCAGTTTTGTATGGAATAATTAGCTTTAGTACCTTGAAAATCTAACAAATTGTACTCTTTCAGTGACATATGACTTAATACATTTTAATATGGAGCCACTCAATTAGCTCCATATTAAAGCCAGCTTTGCCAGTTTATCTTTTAGTATATCGTGATTTATTCGGTCAAATGCTTTACTAAAATCTGTATATATTGCTTCTACCTGAAGACCTTTTTCCATAAAAGATAATATATCTGATGTGAAAACCATCAGGTTGGTGGTGGTTGAACGACCTTTTCTAAAACCATGTTGTTCTTGATTAAAATAAGGATCTATTATAGGTGTAATTTTATCAGTAACAAGTTTTTCAAATAATTTGAGTATAGTCGACTGAATTGCTATACCTCTATAATTGTCTATTAATGCTTTGTTACCTTTTTTGTGAATCGGAATCAGATATGAGGTTTTCCAAAATTGTGGAAAAGTACCTGACATAAGGGATCTGTTAAAAATTAATGTAAGTGGGATAGTTAAATTATGAATACAGTTATGTTAAAAAAAATAGGTGGAAGAAGATAAGGACCAGATCCTTTTTTAATTATCTATAATTTTTTTAGTTATCTAAATTACTAATATCAATTCTATTCTCAATCGTCCATTAGTACAGACGTGTTTATTTTTGCTTAATTTAATTAATTTTGATTTATAACGTAAATTTACCGAATTAATACAATAAAATTAAAAAAAAATTTAATAATACTTATAACCGTCTCGTCATAATTAATTGTTCAGCATTTATTTTAACCGGTAATAAACTTTTGACATAATTAAATCTTTTAATTTAATTTTATAAAAAATAATATTGATTAAATCAAAGTGCATTGCATTTTTTAATAATTTCGAAGTATTAGCTTTTTGCTTACATATACAAAATTTTAATTTTTATCAATACTTAATTTATTTCTAAATATAAAATATTAAACTATAATGGAATTTAAATGTAATGCTACTAACTGTACCGTTTTCGATAATAAATCTAAAAAAGTCACGTCGTGCATTTTGCGGAAGAAAATTGCATGGAGTATGCATAGGAGCCGATAGAGATTGGCATTATCCATCTCTGGATCAATGGTTTATCTGCACTG